>CAKNEX010000081.1:0-233876 GCA_930367185.1 Myathropa florea | reverse complement strand
CAAATCTTGTTATGGTCAAAACCACGCCAGACTTACCGTTTTTGAGAAAAAATATGTGCATCGCACAATAACATACATATTTTCAGCTAAAAGTATGGCATAATTTGGTTTATTTTCATTTTCTCGGAAACTAGTAGGCCTAGAATTAAGATTTTTGGTTTAAAATGTTCGTAATGAATGCCTCTACAAATCTTGTTATGGTCAAAACCACGCCAGACTTACCGTTTTTGAGAAAAAATATGTGCATCGCACAATAACATACATATTTTTACATATTTTCAGCTAAAAGTATGGCATAATTTGGTTTATTTTCATTTTCTCGGAACTAGTAGGCCTAGAATTAAGATTTTTGGTTTAAAATGTTCGTAATGAATGCCTCTACAAATCTTGTTATGGTCAAAACCACGCCAGACTTACCGTTTTTGAGAAAAAATATGTGCATCGCACAATAACATACATATTTTTACATATTTTCAGCTAAAAGTATGGCATAATTTGGTTTATTTTCATTTTCTCGGAAACTAGTAGGCCTAAAATTAAGATTTTTGGTTTAAAATGTTCGTAATGAATGCCTCTACAAATCTTGTTATGGTCAAAACCACGCCAGACTTACCGTTTTTGAGAAAAAATATGTGCATCGCACAATAACATACATATTTTCAGCTAAAAGTATGGCATAATTTGGTTTATTTTCATTTTCTCGGAAACTAGTAGGCCTAGAATTAAGATTTTTGGTTTAAAATGTTCGTAATGAATGCCTCTACAAATCTTGTTATGGTCAAAACAACGCCAGACTTACCGTTTTTGAGAAAAAATATGTGCATCGCACAATAACATACATATTTTTACATATTTTCAGCTAAAAGTATGGCATAATTTGGTTTATTTTCATTTTCTCGGAAACTAGTAGGCCTAGAATTAAGATTTTTGGTTTAAAATGTTCGTAATGAATGCCTCTACAAATCTTGTTATGGTCAAAACCACGCCAGACTTACCGTTTTTGAGAAAAAATATGTGCATCGCACAATAACATACATATTTTTACATATTTTCAGCTAAAAGTATGGCATAATTTGGTTTATTTTCATTTTCTCGGAAACTAGTAGGCCTAGAATTAAGATTTTTGGTTTAAAATGTTCGTAATGAATGCCTCTACAAATCTTGTTATGGTCAAAACCACGCCAGACTTACCGTTTTTGAGAAAAAATATGTGCATCGCACAATAACATACATATTTTTACATATTTTCAGTTAAAAGTATGGCATAATTTGGTTTATTTTCATTTTCTCGGAAACTAGTAGGCCTAGAATTAAGATTTTTGGTTTAAAATGTTCGTAATGAATGCCTCTACAAATCTTGTTATGGTCAAAACCACGCCAGACTTACCGTTTTTGAGAAAAAATATGTGCATCGCACAATAACATACATATTTTCAGCTAAAAGTATGGCATAATTTGGTTTATTTTCATTTCTCGGAAACTAGTAGGCCTAGAATTAAGATTTTTGGTTTAAAATGTTCGTAATGAATGCCTCTACAAATCTTGTTATGGTCAAAACCACGCCAGACTACCGTTTTTGAGAAAAAATATGTGCATCGCACAATAACATACATATTTTTACATATTTTCAGCTAAAAGTATGGCATAATTTGGTTTATTTTCATTTTCTCGGAAGCTAGTAGGCCTAGAATTAAGATTTTTGGTTTAAAATGTTCGTAATGAATGCCTCTACAAATCTTGTTATGGTCAAAACCACGCCAGACTTACCGTTTTTGAGAAAAAATATGTGCATCGCACAATAACATACATATTTTTACATATTTTCAGCTAAAAGTATGGCATAATTTGGTTTATTTTCATTTTCTCGGAAACTAGTAGGCCTAGAATTAAGATTTTTGGTTTAAAATGTTCGTAATGAATGCCTCTACAAATCTTGTTATGGTCAAAACCACGCCAGACTTACCGTTTTTGAGAAAAAATATGTGCATCGCACAATAACATACATATTTTTTACATATTTTCAGCTAAAAGTATGGCATAATTTGGTTTATTTTCATTTTCTCGGAAACTAGTAGGCCTAGAATTAAGATTTTTGTTTTAAAATGTTCGTAATGAATGCCTCTACAAATCTTGTTATGGTCAAAACCACGCCAGACATTACCGTTTTTGAGAAAAAATATGTGCATCGCACAATAACATACATATTTTCAGCTAAAAGTATGGCATAATTTGGTTTATTTTCATTTTCTCGGAAACTAGTAGGCCTAGAATTAAGATTTTTGGTTTAAAATGTTCGTAATGAATGCCTCTACAAATCTTGTTATGGTCAAAACCACGCCAGACTTACCGTTTTTGAGAAAAATATGTGCATCGCACAATAACATACATATTTTCAGCTAAAAGTATGGCATAATTTGGTTTATTTTCATTTTCTCGGAACTAGTAGGCCTAGAATTAAGATTTTTGGTTTAAAATGTTCGTAATGAATGCCTCTACAAATCTTGTTATGGTCAAAACCACGCCAGACTTACCGTTTTTGAGAAAAAATATGTGCATCGCACAATAACATACATATTTTCAGCTAAAAGTATGGCATAATTTGGTTTATTTTCATTTTCTCGGAAACTAGTAGGCCTAGAATTAAGATTTTTGGTTTAAAATGTTCGTAATGAATGCCTCTACAAATCTTGTTATGGTCAAAACCACGCCAGACTTACCGTTTTTGAGAAAAAATATGTGCATCGCACAATAACATACATATTTTTACATATTTTCAGCTAAAAGTATGGCATAATTTGTTTATTTTCATTTTCTCGGAAACTAGTAGGCCTAGAATTAAGATTTTTGGTTTAAAATGTTCGTAATGAATGCCTCTACAAATCTTGTTATGGTCAAAACCACGCCAGACTTACCGTTTTTGAGAAAAAATATGTGCATCGCACAATAACATACATATTTTCAGCTAAAAGTATGGCATAATTTGGTTTATTTTCATTTTCTCGGAAACTAGTAGGCCTAGAATTAAGATTTTTGGTTTAAAATGTTCGTAATGAATGCCTCTACAAATCTTGTTATGGTCAAAACCACGCCAGACTTACCGTTTTTGAGAAAAAATATGTGCATCGCACAATAACATACATATTTTCAGCTAAAAGTATGGCATAATTTGGTTTATTTTCATTTTCTCGGAAACTACTAGGCCTAGAATTAAGATTTTTGGTTTAAAATGTTCGTAATGAATGCCTCTACAAATCTTGTTATGGTCAAAACCACGCCAGACTTACCGTTTTTGAGAAAAAATATGTGCATCGCACAATAACATACATATTTTCAGCTAAAAGTATGGCATAATTTGGTTTATTTTCATTTTCTCGGAAACTAGTAGGCCTAGAATTAAGATTTTTGGTTTAAAATGTTCGTAATGAATGCCTCTACAAATCTTGTTATGGTCAAAACCACGCCAGACTTACCGTTTTTGAGAAAAAATATGTGCATCGCACAATAACATACATATTTCAGCTAAAAGTATGGCATAATTTGGTTTATTTTCATTTTCTCGGAAACTAGTAGGCCTAGAATTAAGATTTTTGGTTTAAAATGTTCGTAATGAATGCCTCTACAAATCTTGTTATGGTCAAAACCACGCCAGACTTACCGTTTTTGAGAAAAAATATGTGCATCGCACAATAACATACATATTTTTACATATTTTCAGCTAAAAGTATGGCATAATTTGGTTTATTTTCATTTTCTCGGAAACTAGTAGGCATAGAATTAAGATTTTTGGTTTAAAATGTTCGTAATGAATGCCTCTACAAATCTTGTTATGGTCAAAACCACGCCAGACTTACCGTTTTTGAGAAAAAATATGTGCATCGCACAATAACATACATATTTTCAGCTAAAAGTATGGCATAATTTGGTTTATTTTCATTTTCTCCGAAACTAGTAGGCCTAGAATTAAGATTTTTGGTTTAAAATGTTCGTAATGAATGCCTCTACAAATCTTGTTATGGTCAAAACCACGCCAGACTTACCGTTTTTGAGAAAAAATATGTGCATCGCACAAAAACATACATATTTTTACATATTTTCAGCTAAAAGTATGGCATAATTTGGTTTATTTTCATTTTCTCGGAAACTAGTAGGCCTAGAATTAAGATTTTTGGTTTAAAATGTTCGTAATGAATGCCTCTACAAATCTTGTTATGGTCAAAACCACGCCAGACTTACCGTTTTTTGAGAAAAAATATGTGCATCGCACAATAACATACATATTTTCAGCTAAAAGTATGGCATAATTTGGTTTATTTTCATTTTCTCGGAAACTAGTAGGCCTAGAATTAAGATTTTTGGTTTAAAATGTTCGTAATGAATGCCTCTACAAATCTTGTTATGGTCAAAACCACGCCAGACTTACCGTTTTTGAGAAAAAATATGTGCATCGCACAATAACATACATATTTTTAGTTTAAAATGTTCGTAATGAATGCCTCTACAAATCTTGTTATGGTCAAAACCACGCCAGACTTACCGTTTTTGAGAAAAAATATGTGCATCGCACAATAACATACATATTTTTACATATTTTCAGCTAAAAGTATGGCATAATTTGGTTTATTTTCATTTTCTCGGAAACTAGTAGGCCTAGAATTAAGATTTTTGGTTTAAAATGTTCGTAATGAATGCCTCTACAAATCTTGTTATGGTCAAAACCACGCCAGACTTACCGTTTTTGAGAAAAAATATGTGCATCGCACAATAACATACATATTTTCAGCTAAAAGTATGGCATAATTTGGTTTATTTTCATTTTCTCGGAAACTAGTAGGCCTAGAATTAAGATTTTTGGTTTAAAATGTTCGTAATGAATGCCTCTACAAATCTTGTTATGGTCAAAACAACGCCAGACTTACCGTTTTTGAGAAAAAATATGTGCATCGCACAATAACATACATATTTTTACATATTTTCAGCTAAAAGTATGGCATAATTTGGTTTATTTTCATTTTCTCGGAAACTAGTAGGCCTAGAATTAAGATTTTTGGGTTTCTATTAAAATGTTCGTAATGAATGCCTCTACAAATCTTGTTATGGTCAAAACCACGCCAGACTTACCGTTTTTGAGAAAAAATATGTGCATCGCACAATAACATACATATTTTTACATATTTTCAGCTAAAAGTATGGCATAATTTGGTTTATTTTCATTTTCTCGGAAACTAGTAGGCCTAAAATTAAGATTTTTGGTTTAAAATGTTCGTAATGAATGCCTCTACAAATCTTGTTATGGTCAAAACCACGCCAGACTTACCGTTTTTGAGAAAAAATATGTGCATCGCACAATAACCATACATATTTTTACATATTTTCAGCTAAAAGTATGGCATAATTTGGTTTATTTTCATTTTCTCGGAAACTAGTAGGCCTAGAATTAAGATTTTTGGTTTAAAATGTTCGTAATGAATGCCTCTACAAATCTTGTTATGGTCAAAACCACGCCAGACTTACCGTTTTTGAGAAAAAATATGTGCATCGCACAATAACATACATATTTTCAGCTAAAAGTATGGCATAATTTGGTTTATTTTCATTTTCTCGGAAACTAGTAGGCCTAGAATTAAGATTTTTAGTTTAAAATGTTCGTAATGAATGCCTCTACAAATCTTGTTATGGTCAAAACCACGCCAGACTTACCGTTTTTGAGAAAAAATATGTGCATCGCACAATAACATACATATTTTCAGCTAAAAGTATGGCATAATTTGGTTTATTTTCATTTTCTCGGAAACTAGTAGGCCTAGAATTAAGATTTTTGGTTTAAAATGTTCGTAATGAATGCCTCTACAAATCTTGTTATGGTCAAAACAACGCCAGACTTACCGTTTTTGAGAAAAAATATGTGCATCGCACAATAACATACATATTTTTACATATTTTCAGCTAAAAGTATGGCATAATTTGGTTTATTTTCATTTTCTCGGAAACTAGTAGGCCTAGAATTAAGATTTTTGGTTTAAAATGTTCGTAATGAATGCCTCTACAAATCTTGTTATGGTCAAAACCACGCCAGACTTACCGTTTTTGAGAAAAAATATGTGCATCGCACAATAACATACATATTTTTACATATTTTCAGCTAAAAGTATGGCATAATTTGGTTTATTTTCATTTTCTCGGAAACTAGTAGGCCTAAAATTAAGATTTTTGGTTTAAAATGTTCGTAATGAATGCCTCTACAAATCTTGTTATGGTCAAAACCACGCCAGACTTACCGTTTTTGAGAAAAAATATGTGCATCGCACAATAACATACATATTTTTACATATTTTCAGCTAAAAGTATGGCATAATTTGGTTTATTTTCATTTTCTCGGAAACTAGTAGGCCTAGAATTAAGATTTTTGGTTTAAAATGTTCGTAATGAATGCCTCTACAAATCTTGTTATGGTCAAAACCACGCCAGACTTACCGTTTTTGAGAAAAAATATGTGCATCGCACAATAACATACATATTTTCAGCTAAAAGTATGGCATAATTTGGTTTATTTTCATTTTCTCGGAAACTAGTAGGCCTAGAATTAAGATTTTTAGTTTAAAATGTTCGTAATGAATGCCTCTACAAATCTTGTTATGGTCAAAACCACGCCAGACTTACCGTTTTTGAGAAAAAATATGTGCATCGCACAATAACATACATATTTTCAGCTAAAAGTATGGCATAATTTGGTTTATTTTCATTTTCTCGGAAACTAGTAGGCCTAGAATTAGATTTTTGGTTTAAAATGTTCGTAATGAATGCCTCTACAAATCTTGTTATGGTCAAAACCACGCCAGACTTACCGTTTTTGAGAAAAAATATGTTGAGAAAAAATATGTGCATCGCACAATAACATACATATTTTCAGCTAAAAGTATGGCATAATTTGGTTTATTTTCATTTTCTCGGAAACTACTAGGCCTAGAATTAAGATTTTTGGTTTAAAATGTTCGTAATGAATGCCTCTACAAATCTTGTTATGGTCAAAACCACGCCAGACTTACCGTTTTTGAGAAAAAATATGTGCATCGCACAATAACATACATATTTTCAGCTAAAAGTATGGCATAATTTGGTTTATTTCATTTTCTCGGAAACTAGTAGGCCTAGAATTAAGATTTTGGTTTAAAATGTTCGTAATGAATGCCTCTACAAATCTTGTTATGGTCAAAACCACGCCAGACTTACCGTTTTTGAGAAAAAATATGTGCATCGCACAATAACATACATATTTTCAGCTAAAAGTATGGCATAATTTGGTTTATTTTCATTTTCTCGGAAACTAGTAGGCCTAGAATTAAGATTTTTGGTTTAAAATGTTCGTAATGAATGCCTCTACAAATCTTGTTATGGTCAAAACCACGCCAGACTTACCGTTTTTGAGAAAAAATATGTGCATCGCACAATAACATACATATTTTTACATATTTTCAGCTAAAAGTATGGCATAATTTGGTTTATTTTCATTTTCTCGGAAACTAGTAGGCATAGAATTAAGATTTTTGGTTTAAAATGTTCGTAATGAATGCCTCTACAAATCTTGTTATGGTCAAAACCACGCCAGACTTACCGTTTTTGAGAAAAAATATGTGCATCGCACAATAACATACATATTTTCAGCTAAAAGTATGGATGTGGTTTATTTTCATTTTCTCCGAAACTAGTAGGCCTAGAATTAAGATTTTTGGTTTAAAATGTTCGTAATGAATGCCTCTACAAATCTTGTTATGGTCAAAACCACGCCAGACTTACCGTTTTTGAGAAAAAAATATGTGCATCGCACAATAACATACATATTTTTACATATTTTCAGCTAAAAGTATGGCATAATTTGGTTTATTTTCATTTTCTCGGAAACTAGTAGGCCTAGAATTAAGATTTTTGGTTTAAAATGTTCGTAATGAATGCCTCTACAAATCTTGTTATGGTCAAAACCACGCCAGACTTACCGTTTTTGAGAAAAAATATGTGCATCGCACAATAACATACATATTTTCAGCTAAAAGTATGGCATAATTTGGTTTATTTTCATTTTCTCGGAAACTAGTAGGCCTAGAATTAAGATTTTTGGTTTAAAATGTTCGTAATGAATGCCTCTACAAATCTTGTTATGGTCAAAACCACGCCAGACTTACCGTTTTTGAGAAAAAATATGTGCATCGCACAATAACATACATATTTTTAGTTTAAAATGTTCGTAATGAATGCCTCTACAAATCTTGTTATGGTCAAAACCACGCCAGACTTACCGTTTTTGAGAAAAAATATGTGCATCGCACAATAACATACATATTTTTACATATTTTCAGCTAAAAGTATGGCATAATTTGGTTTATTTTCATTTTCTCGGAAACTAGTAGGCCTAGAATTAAGATTTTTGGTTTAAAATGTTCGTAATGAATGCCTCTACAAATCTTGTTATGGTCAAAACCACGCCAGACTTACCGTTTTTGAGAAAAAATATGTGCATCGCACAATAACATACATATTTTCAGCTAAAAGTATGGCATAATTTGGTTTATTTTCATTTTCTCGGAAACTAGTAGGCCTAGAATTAAGATTTTTGGTTTAAAATGTTCGTAATGAATGCCTCTACAAATCTTGTTATGGTCAAAACAACGCCAGACTTACCGTTTTTGAGAAAAAATATGTGCATCGCACAATAACATACATATTTTTACATATTTTCAGCTAAAAGTATGGCATAATTTGGTTTATTTTCATTTTCTCGGAAACTAGTAGGCCTAGAATTAAGATTTTTGGTTTAAAATGTTCGTAATGAATGCCTCTACAAATCTTGTTATGGTCAAAACCACGCCAGACTTACCGTTTTTGAGAAAAAATATGTGCATCGCACAATAACATACATATTTTTACATATTTTCAGCTAAAAGTATGGCATAATTTGGTTTATTTTCATTTTCTCGGAAACTAGTAGGCCTAAAATTAAGATTTTTGGTTTAAAATGTTCGTAATGAATGCCTCTACAAATCTTGTTATGGTCAAAACCACGCCAGACTTACCGTTTTTGAGAAAAAATATGTGCATCGCACAATAACATACATATTTTTACATATTTTCAGCTAAAAGTATGGCATAATTTGGTTTATTTTCATTTTCTCGGAAACTAGTAGGCCTAGAATTAAGATTTTTGGTTTAAAATGTTCGTAATGAATGCCTCTACAAATCTTGTTATGGTCAAAACCACGCCAGACTTACCGTTTTTGAGAAAAAATATGTGCATCGCACAATAACATACATATTTTCAGCTAAAAGTATGGCATAATTTGGTTTATTTTCATTTTCTCGGAAACTAGTAGGCCTAGAAT
This sequence comes from Myathropa florea, assembly GCA_930367185.1. Classification (NCBI taxonomy): domain Eukaryota; kingdom Metazoa; phylum Arthropoda; class Insecta; order Diptera; family Syrphidae; genus Myathropa; species Myathropa florea. The sequence continues at coordinate 224,508 of CAKNEX010000081.1, read as the reverse complement.
TAAGATTTTTAGTTTAAAATGTTCGTAATGAATGCCTCTACAAATCTTGTTATGGTCAAAACCACGCCAGACTTACCGTTTTTGAGAAAAAATATGTGCATCGCACAATAACATACATATTTTTACATATTTTCAGCTAAAAGTATGGCATAATTTGGTTTATTTTCATTTTCTCGGAAGCTAGTAGGCCTAGAATTAAGATTTTTGGTTTAAAATGTTCGTAATGAATGCCTCTACAAATCTTGTTATGGTCAAAACCACGCCAGACTTACCGTTTTTGAGAAAAAATATGTGCATCGCACAATAACATACATATTTTCAGCTAAAAGTATGGCATAATTTGGTTTATTTTCATTTTCTCGGAAACTAGTAGGCCTAGAATTAAGATTTTTGGTTTAAAATGTTCGTAATGAATGCCTCTACAAATCTTGTTATGGTCAAAACCACGCCAGACTTACCGTTTTTGAGAAAAAATATGTGCATCGCACAATAACATACATATTTTCAGCTAAAAGTATGGCATAATTTGGTTTATTTTCATTTTCTCGGAAACTAGTAGGCCTAGAATTAAGATTTTTGGTTTAAAATGTTCGTAATGAATGCCTCTACAAATCTTGTTATGGTCAAAACCACGCCAGACTTACCGTTTTTGAGAAAAAATATGTGCATCGCACAATAACATACATATTTTCAGCTAAAAGTATGGCATAATTTGGTTTATTTTCATTTTCTCGGAAACTAGTAGGCCTAGAATTAAGATTTTTGGTTTAAAATGTTCGTAATGAATGCCTCTACAAATCTTGTTATGGTCAAAACCACGCCAGACTTACCGTTTTTGAGAAAAAATATGTGCATCGCACAATAACATACATATTTTTACATATTTTCAGCTAAAAGTATGGCATAATTTGGTTTATTTTCATTTTCTCGGAAACTAGTAGGCCTAGAATTAAGATTTTTGGTTTAAAATGTTCGTAATGAATGCCTCTACAAATCTTGTTATGGTCAAAACCACGCCAGACTTACCGTTTTTGAGAAAAAATATGTGCATCGCACAATAACATACATATTTTCAGCTAAAAGTATGGCATAATTTGGTTTATTTTCATTTTCTCGGAAACTAGTAGGCCTAGAATTAAGATTTTTGGTTTAAAATGTTCGTAATGAATGCCTCTACAAATCTTGTTATGGTCAAAACCACGCCAGACTTACCGTTTTTGAGAAAAAATATGTGCATCGCACAATAACATACATATTTTCAGCTAAAAGTATGGCATAATTTGGTTTATTTTCATTTTCTCGGAAACTACTAGGCCTAGAATTAAGATTTTTGGTTTAAAATGTTCGTAATGAATGCCTCTACAAATCTTGTTATGGTCAAAACCACGCCAGACTTACCGTTTTTGAGAAAAAATATGTGCATCGCACAATAACATACATATTTTCAGCTAAAAGTATGGCATAATTTGGTTTATTTTCATTTTCTCGGAAACTAGTAGGCCTAGAATTAAGATTTTTGGTTTAAAATGTTCGTAATGAATGCCTCTACAAATCTTGTTATGGTCAAAACCACGCCAGACTTACCGTTTTTGAGAAAAAATATGTGCATCGCACAATAACATACATATTTTTACATATTTTCAGCTAAAAGTATGGCATAATTTGGTTTATTTTCATTTTCTCGGAAACTAGTAGGCCTAGAATTAAGATTTTTGGTTTAAAATATTCGTAATGAATGCCTCTACAAATCTTGTTATGGTCAAAACCACGCCAGACTTACCGTTTTTGAGAAAAAATATGTGCATCGCACAATAACATACATATTTTCAGCTAAAAGTATGGCATAATTTGGTTTATTTTCATTTTCTCGGAAACTAGTAGGCCTAGAATTAAGATTTTTGGTTTAAAATGTTCGTAATGAATGCCTCTACAAATCTTGTTATGGTCAAAACCACGCCAGACTTACCGTTTTTGAGAAAAAATATGTGCATCGCACAATAACATACATATTTTCAGCTAAAAGTATGGCATAATTTGGTTTATTTTCATTTTCTCGGAAACTAGTAGGCCTAGAATTAAGATTTTTGGTTTAAAATGTTCGTAATGAATGCCTCTACAAATCTTGTTATGGTCAAAACCACGCCAGACTTACCGTTTTTGAGAAAAAATATGTGCATCGCACAATAACATACATATTTTCAGCTAAAAGTATGGCATAATTTGGTTTATTTTCATTTTCTCGGAAACTAGTAGGCCTAGAATTAAGATTTTTGGTTTAAAATGTTCGTAATGAATGCCTCTACAAATCTTGTTATGGTCAAAACCACGCCAGACTTACCGTTTTTGAGAAAAAATATGTGCATCGCACAATAACATACATATTTTTACATATTTTCAGCTAAAAGTATGGCATAATTTGGTTTATTTTCATTTTCTCGGAAACTAGTAGGCATAGAATTAAGATTTTTGGTTTAAAATGTTCGTAATGAATGCCTCTACAAATCTTGTTATGGTCAAAACCACGCCAGACTTACCGTTTTTGAGAAAAAATATGTGCATCGCACAATAACATACATATTTTCAGCTAAAAGTATGGCATAATTTGGTTTATTTTCATTTTCTCCGAAACTAGTAGGCCTAGAATTAAGATTTTTGGTTTAAAATGTTCGTAATGAATGCCTCTACAAATCTTGTTATGGTCAAAACCACGCCAGACTTACCGTTTTTGAGAAAAAATATGTGCATCGCACAATAACATACATATTTTTACATATTTTCAGCTAAAAGTATGGCATAATTTGGTTTATTTTCATTTTCTCGGAAACTAGTAGGCCTAGAATTAAGATTTTTGGTTTAAAATGTTCGTAATGAATGCCTCTACAAATCTTGTTATGGTCAAAACCACGCCAGACTTACCGTTTTTGAGAAAAAATATGTGCATCGCACAATAACATACATATTTTCAGCTAAAAGTATGGCATAATTTGGTTTATTTTCATTTTCTCGGAAACTAGTAGGCCTAGAATTAAGATTTTTGGTTTAAAATGTTCGTAATGAATGCCTCTACAAATCTTGTTATGGTCAAAACCACGCCAGACTTACCGTTTTTGAGAAAAAATATGTGCATCGCACAATAACATACATATTTTTAGTTTAAAATGTTCGTAATGAATGCCTCTACAAATCTTGTTATGGTCAAAACCACGCCAGACTTACCGTTTTTGAGAAAAAATATGTGCATCGCACAATAACATACATATTTTTACATATTTTCAGCTAAAAGTATGGCATAATTTGGTTTATTTTCATTTTCTCGGAAACTAGTAGGCCTAGAATTAAGATTTTTGGTTTAAAATGTTCGTAATGAATGCCTCTACAAATCTTGTTATGGTCAAAACCACGCCAGACTTACCGTTTTTGAGAAAAAATATGTGCATCGCACAATAACATACATATTTTCAGCTAAAAGTATGGCATAATTTGGTTTATTTTCATTTTCTCGGAAACTAGTAGGCCTAGAATTAAGATTTTTGGTTTAAAATGTTCGTAATGAATGCCTCTACAAATCTTGTTATGGTCAAAACAACGCCAGACTTACCGTTTTTGAGAAAAAATATGTGCATCGCACAATAACATACATATTTTTACATATTTTCAGCTAAAAGTATGGCATAATTTGGTTTATTTTCATTTTCTCGGAAACTAGTAGGCCTAGAATTAAGATTTTTGGTTTAAAATGTTCGTAATGAATGCCTCTACAAATCTTGTTATGGTCAAAACCACGCCAGACTTACCGTTTTTGAGAAAAAATATGTGCATCGCACAATAACATACATATTTTTACATATTTTCAGCTAAAAGTATGGCATAATTTGGTTTATTTTCATTTTCTCGGAAACTAGTAGGCCTAAAATTAAGATTTTTGGTTTAAAATGTTCGTAATGAATGCCTCTACAAATCTTGTTATGGTCAAAACCACGCCAGACTTACCGTTTTTGAGAAAAAATATGTGCATCGCACAATAACATACATATTTTTACATATTTTCAGCTAAAAGTATGGCATAATTTGGTTTATTTTCATTTTCTCGGAAACTAGTAGGCCTAGAATTAAGATTTTTGGTTTAAAATGTTCGTAATGAATGCCTCTACAAATCTTGTTATGGTCAAAACCACGCCAGACTTACCGTTTTTGAGAAAAAATATGTGCATCGCACAATAACATACATATTTTCAGCTAAAAGTATGGCATAATTTGGTTTATTTTCATTTTCTCGGAAACTAGTAGGCCTAGAATTAAGATTTTTAGTTTAAAATGTTCGTAATGAATGCCTCTACAAATCTTGTTATGGTCAAAACCACGCCAGACTTACCGTTTTTGAGAAAAAATATGTGCATCGCACAATAACATACATATTTTTACATATTTTCAGCTAAAAGTATGGCATAATTTGGTTTATTTTCATTTTCTCGGAAGCTAGTAGGCCTAGAATTAAGATTTTTGGTTTAAAATGTTCGTAATGAATGCCTCTACAAATCTTGTTATGGTCAAAACCACGCCAGACTTACCGTTTTTGAGAAAAAATATGTGCATCGCACAATAACATACATATTTTCAGCTAAAAGTATGGCATAATTTGGTTTATTTTCATTTTCTCGGAAACTAGTAGGCCTAGAATTAAGATTTTTGGTTTAAAATGTTCGTAATGAATGCCTCTACAAATCTTGTTATGGTCAAAACCACGCCAGACTTACCGTTTTTGAGAAAAAATATGTGCATCGCACAATAACATACATATTTTCAGCTAAAAGTATGGCATAATTTGGTTTATTTTCATTTTCTCGGAGACTAGTAGGCCTAGAATTAAGATTTTTGGTTTAAAATGTTCGTAATGAATGCCTCTACAAATCTTGTTATGGTCAAAACAACGCCAGACTTACCGTTTTTGAGAAAAAATATGTGCATCGCACAATAACATACATATTTTTACATATTTTCAGCTAAAAGTATGGCATAATTTGGTTTATTTTCATTTTCTCGGAAACTAGTAGGCATAGAATTAAGATTTTTGGTTTAAAATGTTCGTAATGAATGCCTCTACAAATCTTGTTATGGTCAAAACCACGCCAGACTTACCGTTTTTGAGAAAAAATATGTGCATCGCACAATAACATACATATTTTCAGCTAAAAGTATGGCATAATTTGGTTTATTTTCATTTTCTCGGAAACTAGTAGGCCTAGAATTAAGATTTTTGGTTTAAAATGTTCGTAATGAATGCCTCTACAAATCTTGTTATGGTCAAAACCACGCCAGACTTACCGTTTTTGAGAAAAAATATGTGCATCGCACAATAACATACATATTTTCAGCTAAAAGTATGGCATAATTTGGTTTATTTTCATTTTCTCGGAAACTAGTAGGCCTAGAATTAAGATTTTTGGTTTAAAATGTTCGTAATGAATGCCTCTACAAATCTTGTTATGGTCAAAACCACGCCAGACTTACCGTTTTTGAGAAAAAATATGTGCATCGCACAATAACATACATATTTTCAGCTAAAAGTATGGCATAATTTGGTTTATTTTCATTTTCTCGGAAACTAGTAGGCCTAGAATTAAGATTTTTGGTTTAAAATGTTCGTAATGAATGCCTCTACAAATCTTGTTATGGTCAAAACCACGCCAGACTTACCGTTTTTGAGAAAAAATATGTGCATCGCACAATAACATACATATTTTTACATATTTTCAGCTAAAAGTATGGCATAATTTGGTTTATTTTCATTTTCTCGGAAACTAGTAGGCCTAGAATTAAGATTTTTGGTTTAAAATATTCGTAATGAATGCCTCTACAAATCTTGTTATGGTCAAAACCACGCCAGACTTACCGTTTTTGAGAAAAAATATGTGCATCGCACAATAACATACATATTTTCAGCTAAAAGTATGGCATAATTTGGTTTATTTTCATTTTCTCGGAAACTAGTAGGCCTAGAATTAAGATTTTTGGTTTAAAATGTTCGTAATGAATGCCTCTACAAATCTTGTTATGGTCAAAACCACACCAGACTTACCGTTTTTGAGAAAAAATATGTGCATCGCACAATAACATACATATTTTTACATATTTTCAGCTAAAAGTATGGCATAATTTGGTTTATTTTCATTTTCTCGGAAGCTAGTAGGCCTAGAATTAAGATTTTTGGTTTAAAATGTTCGTAATGAATGCCTCTACAAATCTTGTTATGGTCAAAACCACGCCAGACTTACCGTTTTTGAGAAAAAATATGTGCATCGCACAATAACATACATATTTTTACATATTTTCAGCTAAAAGTATGGCATAATTTGGTTTATTTTCATTTTCTCGGAAACTAGTAGGCCTAGAATTAAGATTTTTGGTTTAAAACGTTCGTAATGAATGCCTCTACAAATCTTGTTATGGTCAAAACCACGCCAGACTTACCGTTTTTGAGAAAAAATATGTGCATCGCACAATAACATACATATTTTTACATATTTTCAGCTAAAAGTATGGCATAATTTGGTTTATTTTCATTTTCTCGGAAGCTAGTAGGCCTAGATTTAAGATTTTTGGTTTAAAATGTTCGTAATGAATGCCTCTACAAATCTTGTTATGGTCAAAACCACGCCAGACTTACCGTTTTTGAGAAAAAATATGTGCATCGCACAATAACATACATATTTTTACATATTTTCAGCTAAAAGTATGGCATAATTTGGTTTATTTTCATTTTCTCGGAAACTAGTAGGCCTAGAATTAAGATTTTTGGTTTAAAATGTTCGTAATGAATGCCTCTACAAATCTTGTTATGGTCAAAACCACGCCAGACTTACCGTTTTTGAGAAAAAATATGTGCATCGCACAATAACATACATATTTTCAGCTAAAAGTATGGCATAATTTGGTTTATTTTCATTTTCTCGGAAACTAGTAGGCCTAGAATTAAGATTTTTGGTTTAAAATGTTCGTAATGAATGCCTCTACAAATCTTGTTATGGTCAAAACCACGCCAGACTTACCGTTTTTGAGAAAAAATATGTGCATCGCACAATAACATACATATTTTTACATATTTTCAGCTAAAAGTATGGCATAATTTGGTTTATTTTCATTTTCTCGGAAACTAGTAGGCCTAGAATTAAGATTTTTGGTTTAAAATGTTCGTAATGAATGCCTCTACAAATCTTGTTATGGTCAAAACCACGCCAGACTTACCGTTTTTGAGAAAAAATATGTGCATCGCACAATAACATACATATTTTCAGCTAAAAGTATGGCATAATTTGGTTTATTTTCATTTTCTCGGAAACTAGTAGGCCTAGAATTAAGATTTTTGGTTTAAAATGTTCGTAATGAATGCCTCTACAAATCTTGTTATGGTCAAAACCACGCCAGACTTACCGTTTTTGAGAAAAAATATGTGCATCGCACAATAACATACATATTTTTACATATTTTCAGCTAAAAGTATGGCATAATTTGGTTTATTTTCATTTTCTCGGAAACTAGTAGGCCTAGAATTAAGATTTTTGGTTTAAAATGTTCGTAATGAATGCCTCTACAAATCTTGTTATGGTCAAAACCACGCCAGACTTACCGTTTTTGAGAAAAAATATGTGCATCGCACAATAACATACATATTTTCAGCTAAAAGTATGGCATAATTTGGTTTATTTTCATTTTCTCGGAAACTAGTAGGCCTAGAATTAAGATTTTTGGTTTAAAATGTTCGTAATGAATGCCTCTACAAATCTTGTTATGGTCAAAACAACGCCAGACTTACCGTTTTTGAGAAAAAATATGTGCATCGCACAATAACATACATATTTTTACATATTTTCAGCTAAAAGTATGGCATAATTTGGTTTATTTTCATTTTCTCGGAAACTAGTAGGCCTATAATTAAGATTTTTGGTTTAAAATGTTCGTAATGAATGCCTCTACAAATCTTGTTATGGTCAAAACCACGCCAGACTTACCGTTTTTGAGAAAAAATATGTGCATCGCACAATAACATACATATTTTTACATATTTTCAGCTAAAAGTATGGCATAATTTGGTTTATTTTCATTTTCTCGGAAACTAGTAGGCCTAGAATTAAGATTTTTGGTTTAAAATGTTCGTAATGAATGCCTCTACAAATCTTGTTATGGTCAAAACCACGCCAGACTTACCGTTTTTGAGAAAAAATATGTGCATCGCACAATAACATACATATTTTTACATATTTTCAGCTAAAAGTATGGCATAATTTGGTTTATTTTCATTTTCTCGGAAACTAGTAGGCCTAGAATTAAGATTTTTGGTTTAAAATGTTCGTAATGAATGCCTCTACAAATCTTGTTATGGTCAAAACCACGCCAGACTTACCGTTTTCGAGAAAAAATATGTGCATCGCACAATAACATACATATTTTCAGCTAAAAGTATGGCATAATTTGGTTTATTTTCATTTTCTCGGAAACTAGTAGGCCTAGAATTAAGATTTTTGGTTTAAAATGTTCGTAATGAATGCCTCTACAAATCTTGTTATGGTCAAAACCACGCCAGACTTACCGTTTTTGAGAAAAAATATGTGCATCGCACAATAACATACATATTTTTACATATTTTCAGCTAAAAGTATGGCATAATTTGGTTTATTTTCATTTTCTCGGAAGCTAGTAGGCCTAGAATTAAGATTTTTGGTTTAAAATGTTCGTAATGAATGCCTCTACAAATCTTGTTATGGTCAAAACCACGCCAGACTTACCGTTTTTGAGAAAAAATATGTGCATCGCACAATAACATACATATTTTCAGCTAAAAGTATGGCATAATTTGGTTTATTTTCATTTTCTCGAAAACTAGTAGGCCTAGAATTAAGATTTTTGGTTTAAAATGTTCGTAATGAATGCCTCTACAAATCTTGTTATGGTCAAAACCACGCCAGACTTACCGTTTTTGAGAAAAAATATGTGCACCGCACAATAACATACATATTTTTACATATTTTCAGCTAAAAGTATGGCATAATTTGGTTTATTTTCATTTTCTCGGAAACTAGTAGGCCTAGAATTAAGATTTTTGGTTTAAAATGTTCGTAATGAATGCCTCTACAAATCTTGTTATGGTCAAAACCACGCCAGACTTACCGTTTTTGAGAAAAAATATGTGCATCGCACAATAACATACATATTTTCAGCTAAAAGTATGGCATAATTTGGTTTATTTTCATTTTCTCGGAAACTAGTAGGCCTAGAATTAAGATTTTTGGTTTAAAATGTTTGTAATGAATGCCTCTACAAATCTTGTTATGGTCAAAACCACGCCAGACTTACCGTTTTTGAGAAAAAATATGTGCATCGCACAATAACATACATATTTTCAGCTAAAAGTATGGCATAATTTGGTTTATTTTCATTTTCTCGGAAACTAGTAGGCCTAGAATTAAGATTTTTGGTTTAAAATGTTCGTAATGAATGCCTCTACAAATCTTGTTATGGTCAAAACCACGCCAGACTTACCGTTTTTGAGAAAAAATATGTGCATCGCACAATAACATACATATTTTCAGCTAAAAGTATGGCATAATTTGGTTTATTTTCATTTTCTCGGAAACTAGTAGGCCTAGAATTAAGATTTTTGGTTTAAAATGTTCGTAATGAATGCCTCTACAAATCTTGTTATGGTCAAAACCACGCCAGACTTACCGTTTTTGAGAAAAAATATGTGCATCGCACAATAACATACATATTTTCAGCTAAAAGTATGGCATAATTTGGTTTATTTTCATTTTCTCGGAAACTAGTAGGCCTAGAATTAAGATTTTTGGTTTAAAATGTTCGTAATGAATGCCTCTACAAATCTTGTTATGGTCAAAACCACGCCAGACTTACCGTTTTTGAGAAAAAATATGTGCATCGCACAATAACATACATATTTTCAGCTAAAAGTATGGCATAATTTGGTTTATTTTCATTTTCTCGGAAACTAGTAGGCCTAGAATTAAGATTTTTGGTTTAAAATGTTCGTAATGAATGCCTCTACAAATCTTGTTATGGTCAAAACCACGCCAGACTTACCGTTTTTGAGAAAAAATATGTGCATCGCACAATAACATACATATTTTCAGCTAAAAGTATGGCATAATTTGGTTTATTTTCATTTTCTCGGAAACTAGTAGGCCTAGAATTAAGATTTTTGGTTTAAAATGTTCGTAATGAATGCCTCTACAAATCTTGTTATGGTCAAAACCACGCCAGACTTACCGTTTTTGAGAAAAAATATGTGCATCGCACAATAACATACATATTTTCAGCTAAAAGTATGGCATAATTTGGTTTATTTTCATTTTCTCGGAAACTAGTAGGCCTAGAATTAAGATTTTTGGTTTAAAATGTTCGTAATGAATGCCTCTACAAATCTTGTTATGGTCAAAACCACGCCAGACTTACCGTTTTTGAGAAAAAATATGTGCATCGCACAATAACATACATATTTTTACATATTTTCAGCTAAAAGTATGGCATAATTTGGTTTATTTTCATTTTCTCGGAAACTAGTAGGCCTAGAATTAAGATTTTTGGTTTAAAATGTTTGTAATGAATGCCTCTACAAATCTTGTTATGGTCAAAACCACGCCAGACTTACCGTTTTTGAGAAAAAATATGTGCATCGCACAATAACATACATATTTTTACATATTTTCAGCTAAAAGTATGGCATAATTTGGTTTATTTTCATTTTCTCGGAAACTAGTAGGCCTAGAATTAAGATTTTTGGTTTAAAATGTTCGTAATGAATGCCTCTACAAATCTTGTTATGGTCTAAACCACGCCAGACTTACCGTTTTTGAGAAAAAATATGTGCATCGCACAATAACATACATATTTTTACATATTTTCAGCTAAAAGTATGGCATAATTTGGTTTATTTTCATTTTCTCGGAAACTAGTAGGCCTAGAATTAAGATTTTTGGTTTAAAATGTTCGTAATGAATGCCTCTACAAATCTTGTTATGGTCAAAACCACGCCAGACTTACCGTTTTTGAGAAAAAATATGTGCATCGCACAATAACATACATATTTTTACATATTTTCAGCTAAAAGTATGGCATAATTTGGTTTATTTTCATTTTCTCGGAAACTAGTAGGCCTAGAATTAAGATTTTTGGTTTAAAATGTTCGTAATGAATGCCTCTACAAATCTTGTTATGGTCAAAACCACGCCAGACTTACCGTTTTTGAGAAAAAATATGTGCATCGCACAATAACATACATATTTTCAGCTAAAAGTATGGCATAATTTGGTTTATTTTCATTTTCTCGGAAACTAGTAGGCCTAGAATTAAGATTTTTGGTTTAAAATGTTCGTAATGAATGCCTCTACAAATCTTGTTATGGTCAAAACCACGCCAGACTTACCGTTTTTGAGAAAAAATATGTGCATCGCACAATAACATACATATTTTTACATATTTTCAGCTAAAAGTATGGCATAATTTGGTTTATTTTCATTTTCTCGGAAGCTAGTAGGCCTAGAATTAAGATTTTTGGTTTAAAATGTTCGTAATGAATGCCTTTACAAATCTTGTTATGGTCAAAACCACGCCAGACTTACCGTTTTTGAGAAAAAATATGTGCATCGCACAATAACATACATATTTTCAGCTAAAAGTATGGCATAATTTGGTTTATTTTCATTTTCTCGGAAACTAGTAGGCCTAGAATTAAGATTTTTGGTTTAAAATGTTCGTAATGAATGCCTCTACAAATCTTGTTATGGTCAAAATCACGCCAGACTTACCGTTTTTGAGAAAAAATATGTGCATCGCACAATAACATACATATTTTTACATATTTTCAGCTAAAAGTATGGCATAATTTGGTTTATTTTCATTTTCTCGGAAACTAGTAGGCCTAGAATTAAGATTTTTGGTTTAAAATGTTCGTAATGAATGCCTCTACAAATCTTGTTATGGTCAAAACCACGCCAGACTTACCGTTTTTGAGAAAAAATATGTGCATCGCACAATAACATACATATTTTCAGCTAAAAGTATGGCATAATTTGGTTTATTTTCATTTTCTCGGAAACTAGTAGGCCTAGAATTAAGATTTTTGGTTTAAAATGTTCGTAATGAATGCCTCTACAAATCTTGTTATGGTCAAAACCACGCCAGACTTACCGTTTTTGAGAAAAAATATGTGCATCGCACAATAACATACATATTTTTACATATTTTCAGCTAAAAGTATGGCATAATTTGGTTTATTTTCATTTTCTCGGAAACTAGTAGGCCTAGAATTAAGATTTTTGGTTTAAAATGTTCGTAATGAATGCCTCTACAAATCTTGTTATGGTCAAAACCACGCCAGACTTACCGTTTTTGAGAAAAAATATGTGCATCGCACAATAACATACATATTTTCAGCTAAAAGTATGGCATAATTTGGTTTATTTTCATTTTCTCGGAAACTAGTAGGCCTAGAATTAAGATTTTTGGTTTAAAATGTTCGTAATGAATGCCTCTACAAATCTTGTTATGGTCAAAACTACGCCAGACTTACCGTTTTTGAGAAAAAATATGTGCATCGCACAATAACATACATATTTTTACATATTTTCAGCTAAAAGTATGGCATAATTTGGTTTATTTTCATTTTCTCGGAAACTAGTAGGCCTAGAATTAAGATTTTTGGTTTAAAATGTTCGTAATGAATGCCTCTACAAATCTTGTTATGGTCAAAACCACGCCAGACTTACCGTTTTTGAGAAAAAATATGTGCATCGCACAATAACATACATATTTTCAGCTAAAAGTATGGCATAATTTGGTTTATTTTCATTTTCTCGGAAACTAGTAGGCCTAGAATTAAGATTTTTGGTTTAAAATGTTCGTAATGAATGCCTCTACAAATCTTGTTATGGTCAAAACCACGCCAGACTTACCGTTTTTGAGAAAAAATATGTGCATCGCACAATAACATACATATTTTCAGCTAAAAGTATGGCATAATTTGGTTTATTTTCATTTTCTCGGAAACTAGTAGGCCTAGAATTAAGATTTTTGGTTTAAAATGTTCGTAATGAATGCCTCTACAAATCTTGTTATGGTCAAAACCACGCCAGACTTACCGTTTTTGAGAAAAAATATGTGCATCGCACAATAACATACATATTTTTACATATTTTCAGCTAAAAGTATGGCATAATTTGGTTTATTTTCATTTTCTCGGAAACTAGTAGGCCTAGAATTAAGATTTTTGGTTTAAAATGTTCGTAATGAATGCCTCTACAAATCTTGTTATGGTCAAAACCACGCCAGACTTACCGTTTTTGAGAAAAAATATGTGCATCGCACAATAACATACATATTTTCAGCTAAAAGTATGGCATAATTTGGTTTATTTTCATTTTCTCGGAAACTAGTAGGCCTAGAATTAAGATTTTTGGTTTAAAATGTTCGTAATGAATGCCTCTACAAATCTTGTTATGGTCAAAACCACGCCAGACTTACCGTTTTTGAGAAAAAATATGTGCATCGCACAATAACATACATATTTTCAGCTAAAAGTATGGCATAATTTGGTTTATTTTCATTTTCTCGGAAACTAGTAGGCCTAGAATTAAGATTTTTAGTTTAAAATGTTCGTAATGAATGCCTCTACAAATCTTGTTATGGTCAAAACCACGCCAGACTTACCGTTTTTGAGAAAAAATATGTGCATCGCACAATAACATACATATTTTTACATATTTTCAGCTAAAAGTATGGCATAATTTGGTTTATTTTCATTTTCTCGGAAACTAGTAGGCCTAGAATTAAGATTTTTGGTTTAAAATGTTCGTAATGAATGCCTCTACAAATCTTGTTATGGTCAAAACCACGCCAGACTTAACGTTTTTGAGAAAAAATATGTGCATCGCACAATAACATACATATTTTTACATATTTTCAGCTAAAAGTATGGCATAATTTGGTTTATTTTCATTTTCTCGGAAACTAGTAGGCCTAGAATTAAGATTTTTGGTTTAAAATGTTCGTAATGAATGCCTCTACAAATCTTGTTATGGTCAAAACCACGCCAGACTTACCGTTTTTGAGAAAAAATATGTGCATCGCACAATAACATACATATTTTCAGCTAAAAGTATGGCATAATTTGGTTTATTTTCATTTTCTCGGAAACTAGTAGGCCTAGAATTAAGATTTTTGGTTTAAAATGTTCGTAATGAATGCCTCTACAAATCTTGTTATGGTCAAAACCACGCCAGACTTACCGTTTTTGAGAAAAAATATGTGCATCGCACAATAACATACATATTTTCAGCTAAAAGTATGGCATAATTTGGTTTATTTTAATTTTCTCGGAAACTAGTAGGCCTAGAATTAAGATTTTTGGTTTAAAATGTTCGTAATGAATGCCTCTACAAATCTTGTTATGGTCAAAACCACGCCAGACTTACCGTTTTTGAGAAAAAATATGTGCATCGCACAATAACATACATATTTTTACATATTTTCAGCTAAAAGTATGGCATAATTTGGTTTATTTTCATTTTCTCGGAAACTAGTAGGCCTAGAATTAAGATTTTTGGTTTAAAATGTTCGTAATGAATGCCTCTACAAATCTTGTTATGGTCAAAACCACGCCAGACTTACCGTTTTTGAGAAAAAATATGTGCATCGCACAATAACATACATATTTTCAGCTAAAAGTATGGCATAATTTGGTTTATTTTCATTTTCTCGGAAACTAGTAGGCCTAGAATTAAGATTTTTGGTTTAAAATGTTCGTAATGAATGCCTCTACAAATCTTGTTATGGTCAAAACCACGCCAGACTTACCGTTTTTGAGAAAAAATATGTGCATCGCACAATAACATACATATTTTCAGCTAAAAGTATGGCATAATTTGGTTTATTTTCATTTTCTCGGAAACTAGTAGGCCTAGAATTAAGATTTTTGGTTTAAAATGTTCGTAATGAATGCCTCTACAAATCTTGTTATGGTCAAAACCACGCCAGACTTACCGTTTTTGAGAAAAAATATGTGCATCGCACAATAACATACATATTTTTACATATTTTCAGCTAAAAGTATGGCATAATTTGGTTTATTTTCATTTTCTCGGAAACTAGTAGGCCTAGAATTAAGATTTTTGGTTTAAAATGTTCGTAATGAATGCCTCTACAAATCTTGTTATGGTCAAAACCACGCCAGACTTACCGTTTTTGAGAAAAAATATGTGCATCGCACAATAACATACATATTTT
Organism: Myathropa florea; assembly: GCA_930367185.1. Lineage (NCBI taxonomy): Eukaryota > Metazoa > Arthropoda > Insecta > Diptera > Syrphidae > Myathropa > Myathropa florea. Next base: position 209,217 of record CAKNEX010000081.1, on the reverse strand, counting down.
CAGCTAAAAGTATGGCATAATTTGGTTTATTTTCATTTTCTCGGAAACTAGTAGGCCTAGAATTAAGACTTTTGGTTTAAAATGTTCGTAATGAATGCCTCTACAAATCTTGTTATGGTCAAAACCACGCCAGACTTACCGTTTTTGAGAAAAAATATGTGCATCGCACAATAACATACATATTTTTACATATTTTCAGCTAAAAGTATGGCATAATTTGGTTTATTTTCATTTTCTCGGAAACTAGTAGGCCTAGAATTAAGATTTTTGGTTTAAAATGTTCGTAATGAATGCCTCTACAAATCTTGTTATGGTCAAAACCACGCCAGACTTACCGTTTTTGAGAAAAAATATGTGCATCGCACAATAACATACATATTTTCAGCTAAAAGTATGGCATAATTTGGTTTATTTTCATTTTCTCGGAAACTAGTAGGCCTAGAATTAAGATTTTTGGTTTAAAATGTTCGTAATGAATGCCTCTACAAATCTTGTTATGGTCAAAACCACGCCAGACTTACCGTTTTTGAGAAAAAATATGTGCATCGCACAATAACATACATATTTTCAGCTAAAAGTATGGCATAATTTGGTTTATTTTCATTTTCTCGGAAACTAGTAGGCCTAGAATTAAGATTTTTGGTTTAAAATGTTCGTAATGAATGCCTCTACAAATCTTGTTATGGTCAAAACCACGCCAGACTTACCGTTTTTGAGAAAAAATATGTGCATCGCACAATAACATACATATTTTCAGCTAAAAGTATGGCATAATTTGGTTTATTTTCATTTTCTCGGAAACTAGTAGGTTTAAGATTTTTGGTTTAAAATGTTCGTAATGAATGCCTCTACAAATCTTGTTATGGTCAAAACCACGCCAGACTTACCGTTTTTGAGAAAAAATATGTGCATCGCACAATAACATACATATTTTTACATATTTTCAGCTAAAAGTATGGCATAATTTGGTTTATTTTCATTTTCTCGGAAACTAGTAGGCCTAGAATTAAGATTTTTGGTTTAAAATGTTCGTAATGAATGCCTCTACAAATCTTGTTATGGTCAAAACCACGCCAGACTTACCGTTTTTGAGAAAAAATATGTGCATCGCACAATAACATACATATTTTCAGCTAAAAGTATGGCATAATTTGGTTTATTTTCATTTTCTCGGAAACTAGTAGGCCTAGAATTAAGATTTTTGGTTTAAAATGTTCGTAATGAATGCCTCTACAAATCTTGTTATGGTCAAAACCACGCCAGACTTACCGTTTTTGAGAAAAAATATGTGCATCGCACAATAACATACATATTTTCAGCTAAAAGTATGGCATAATTTGGTTTATTTTCATTTTCTCGGAAACTAGTAGGCCTAGAATTAAGATTTTTGGTTTAAAATGTTCGTAATGAATGCCTCTACAAATCTTGTTATGGTCAAAACCACGCCAGACTTACCGTTTTTGAGAAAAAATATGTGCATCGCACAATAACATACATATTTTTACATATTTTCAGCTAAAAGTATGGCATAATTTGGTTTATTTTCATTTTCTCGGAAACTAGTAGGCCTAGAATTAAGATTTTTGGTTTAAAATGTTCGTAATGAATGCCTCTACAAATCTTGTTATGGTCAAAACCACGCCAGACTTACCGTTTTTGAGAAAAAATATGTGCATCGCACAATAACATACATATTTTCAGCTAAAAGTATGGCATAATTTGGTTTATTTTCATTTTCTCGGAAACTAGTAGGCCTAGAATTAAGATTTTTGGTTTAAAATGTTCGTAATGAATGCCTCTACAAATCTTGTTATGGTCAAAACCACGCCAGACTTACCGTTTTTGAGAAAAAATATGTGCATCGCACAATAACATACATATTTTCAGCTAAAAGTATGGCATAATTTGGTTTATTTTCATTTTCTCGGAAACTAGTAGGCCTAGAATTAAGATTTTTGGTTAAAAATGTTCGTAATGAATGCCTCTACAAATCTTGTTATGGTCAAAACCACGCCAGACTTACCGTTTTTGAGAAAAAATATGTGCATCGCACAATAACATACATATTTTTACATATTTTCAGCTAAAAGTATGGCATAATTTGGTTTATTTTCATTTTCTCGGAAACTAGTAGGCCTAGAATTAAGATTTTTGGTTTAAAATGTTCGTAATGAATGCCTCTACAAATCTTGTTATGGTCAAAACCACGCCAGACTTACCGTTTTTGAGAAAAAATATGTGCATCGCACAATAACATACATATTTTTACATATTTTCAGCTAAAAGTATGGCATAATTTGGTTTATTTTCATTTTCTCGGAAACTAGTAGGCCTAGAATTAAGATTTTTGGTTTAAAATGTTCGTAATGAATGCCTCTACAAATCTTGTTATGGTCAAAACCACGCCAGACTTACCGTTTTTGAGAAAAAATATGTGCATCGCACAATAACATACATATTTTCAGCTAAAAGTATGGCATAATTTGGTTTATTTTCATTTTCTCGGAAACTAGTAGGCCTAGAATTAAGATTTTTGGTTTAAAATGTTCGTAATGAATGCCTCTACAAATCTTGTTATGGTCAAAACCACGCCAGACTTACCGTTTTTGAGAAAAAATATGTGCATCGCACAATAACATGCATATTTTAAGCTAAAAGTATGGCATAATTTGGTTTATTTTCATTTTCTCGGAAACTAGTAGGCCTAGAATTAAGATTTTTGGTTTAAAATGTTCGTAATGAATGCCTCTACAAATCTTGTTATGGTCAAAACCACGCCAGACTTACCGTTTTTGAGAAAAAATATGTGCATCGCACAATAACATACATATTTTTACATATTTTCAGCTAAAAGTATGGCATAATTTGGTTTATTTTCATTTTCTCGGAAACTAGTAGGCCTAGAATTAAGATTTTTGGTTTAAAATGTTCGTAATGAATGCCTCTACAAATCTTGTTATGGTCAAAACCACGCCAGACTTACCGTTTTTGAGAAAAAATATGTGCATCGCACAATAACATACATATTTTCAGCTAAAAGTATGGCATAATTTGGTTTATTTTCATTTTCTCGGAAACTAGTAGGCCTAGAATTAAGATTTTTGGTTTAAAATGTTCGTAATGAATGCCTCTACAAATCTTGTTATGGTCAAAACCACGCCAGACTTACCGTTTTTGAGAAAAAATATGTGCATCGCACAATAACATACATATTTTCAGCTAAAAGTATGGCATAATTTGGTTTATTTTCATTTTCTCGGAAACTAGTAGGCCTAGAATTAAGATTTTTGGTTTAAAATGTTCGTAATGAATGCCTCTACAAATCTTGTTATGGTCAAAACCACGCCAGACTTACCGTTTTTGAGAAAAAATATGTGCATCGCACAATAACATACATATTTTCAGCTAAAAGTATGGCATAATTTGGTTTATTTTCATTTTCTCGGAAACTAGTAGGCCTAGAATTAAGATTTTTGGTTTAAAATGTTCGTAATGAATGCCTCTACAAATCTTGTTATGGTCAAAACCACGCCAGACTTACCGTTTTTGAGAAAAAATATGTGCATCGCACAATAACATACATATTTTCAGCTAAAAGTATGGCATAATTTGGTTTATTTTCATTTTCTCGGAAACTAGTAGGCCTAGAATTAAGATTTTTGGTTTAAAATGTTCGTAATGAATGCCTCTACAAATCTTGTTATGGTCAAAACTACGCCAGACTTACCGTTTTTGAGAAAAAATATGTGCATCGCACAATAACATACATATTTTCAGCTAAAAGTATGGCATAATTTGGTTTATTTTCATTTTCTCGGAAACTAGTAGGCCTAGAATTAAGATTTTTGGTTTAAAATGTTCGTAATGAATGCCTCTACAAATCTTGTTATGGTCAAAACCACGCCAGACTTACCGTTTTTGAGAAAAAATATGTGCATCGCACAATAACATACATATTTTTACATATTTTCAGCTAAAAGTATGGCATAATTTGGTTTATTTTCATTTTCTCGGAAACTAGTAGGCCTAGAATTAAGATTTTTGGTTTAAAATGTTCGTAATGAATGCCTCTACAAATCTTGTTATGGTCAAAACCACGCCAGACTTACCGTTTTTGAGAAAAAATATGTGCATCGCACAATAACATACATATTTTTACATATTTTCAGCTAAAAGTATGGCATAATTTGGTTTATTTTCATTTTCTCGGAAACTAGTAGGCCTAGAATTAAGATTTTTGGTTTAAAATGTTCGTAATGAATGCCTCTACAAATCTTGTTATGGTCAAAACCACGCCAGACTTACCGTTTTTGAGAAAAAATATGTGCATCGCACAATAACATACATATTTTTACATATTTTCAGCTAAAAGTATGGCATAATTTGGTTTATTTTCATTTTCTCGGAAACTAGTAGGCCTAGAATTAAGATTTTTGGTTTAAAATGTTCGTAATGAATGCCTCTACAAATCTTGTTATGGTCAAAACCACGCCAGACTTACCGTTTTTGAGAAAAAATATGTGCATCGCACAATAACATACATATTTTCAGCTAAAAGTATGGCATAATTTGGTTTATTTTCATTTTCTCGGAAACTAGTAGGCCTAGAATTAAGATTTTTGGTTTAAAATGTTCGTAATGAATGCCTCTACAAATCTTGTTATGGTCAAAACCACGCCAGACTTACCGTTTTTGAGAAAAAATATGTGCATCGCACAATAACATACATATTTTTACATATTTTCAGCTAAAAGTATGGCATAATTTGGTTTATTTTCATTTTCTCGGAAACTAGTAGGCCTAGAATTAAGATTTTTGGTTTAAAATGTTCGTAATGAATGCCTCTACAAATCTTGTTATGGTCAAAACCACGCCAGACTTACCGTTTTTGAGAAAAAATATGTGCATCGCACAATAACATACATATTTTTACATATTTTCAGCTAAAAGTATGGCATAATTTGGTTTATTTTCATTTTCTCGGAAACTAGTAGGCCTAGAATTAAGATTTTTGGTTTAAAATGTTCGTAATGAATGCCTCTACAAATCTTGTTATGGTCAAAACCACGCCAGACTTACCGTTTTTGAGAAAAAATATGTGCATCGCACAATAACATACATATTTTCAGCTAAAAGTATGGCATAATTTGGTTTATTTTCATTTTCTCGGAAACTAGTAGGCCTAGAATTAAGATTTTTGGTTTAAAATGTTCGTAATGAATGCCTCTACAAATCTTGTTATGGTCAAAACCACGCCAGACTTACCGTTTTGAGAAAAAATATATGCATCGCACAATAACATACATATTTTCAGCTAAAAGCATGGCATAATTTGGTTTATTTTCATTTTCTCGGAAACTAGTAGGCCTAGAATTAAGATTTTTGGTTAAAAATGTTCGTAATGAATGCCTCTACAAATCTTGTTATGGTCAAAACCACGCCAGACTTACCGTTTTTGAGAAAAAATATGTGCATCGCACAATAACATACATATTTTCAGCTAAAAGTATGGCATAATTTGGTTTATTTTAATTTTCTCGGAAACTAGTAGGCCTAGAATTAAGATTTTTGGTTTAAAATGTTCGTAATGAATGCCTCTACAAATCTTGTTATGGTCAAAACCACGCCAGACTTACCGTTTTTGAGAAAAAATATGTGCATCGCACAATAACATACATATTTTTACATATTTTCAGCTAAAAGTATGGCATAATTTGGTTTATTTTCATTTTCTCGGAAACTAGTAGGCCTAGAATTAAGATTTTTGGTTTAAAATGTTCGTAATGAATGCCTCTACAAATCTTGTTATGGTCAAAACCACGCCAGACTTACCGTTTTTGAGAAAAAATATGTGCATCGCACAATAACATACATATTTTCAGCTAAAAGTATGGCATAATTTGGTTTATTTTCATTTTCTCGGAAACTAGTAGGCCTAGAATTAAGATTTTTGGTTTAAAATGTTCGTAATGAATGCCTCTACAAATCTTGTTATGGTCAAAACCACGCCAGACTTACCGTTTTTGAGAAAAAATATGTGCATCGCACAATAACATACATATTTTCAGCTAAAAGTATGGCATAATTTGGTTTATTTTCATTTTCTCGGAAACTAGTAGGCCTAGAATTAAGATTTTTGGTTTAAAATGTTCGTAATGAATGCCTCTACAAATCTTGTTATGGTCAAAACCACGCCAGACTTACCGTTTTTGAGAAAAAATATGTGCATCGCACAATAACATACATATTTTTACATATTTTCAGCTAAAAGTATGGCATAATTTGGTTTATTTTCATTTTCTCGGAAACTAGTAGGCCTAGAATTAAGATTTTTGGTTTAAAATGTTCGTAATGAATGCCTCTACAAATCTTGTTATGGTCAAAACCACGCCAGACTTACCGTTTTTGAGAAAAAATATGTGCATCGCACAATAACATACATATTTTTACATATTTTCAGCTAAAAGTATGGCATAATTTGGTTTATTTTCATTTTCTCGGAAACTAGTAGGCCTAGAATTAAGATTTTTGGTTTAAAATGTTCGTAATGAATGCCTCTACAAATCTTGTTATGGTCAAAACCACGCCAGACTTACCGTTTTTGAGAAAAAATATGTGCATCGCACAATAACATACATATTTTTACATATTTTCAGCTAAAAGTATGGCATAATTTGGTTTATTTTCATTTTCTCGGAAACTAGTAGGCCTAGAATTAAGATTTTTGGTTTAAAATGTTCGTAATGAATGCCTCTAGAAATCTTGTTATGGTCAAAACCACGCCAGACTTACCGTTTTTGAGAAAAAATATGTGCATCGCACAATAACATACATATTTTCAGCTAAAAGTATGGCATAATTTGGTTTATTTTCATTTTCTCGGAAACTAGTAGGCCTAGAATTAAGATTTTTGGTTTAAAATGTTCGTAATGAATGCCTCTACAAATCTTGTTATGGTCAAAACCACGCCAGACTTACCGTTTTTGAGAAAAAATATGTGCATCGCACAATAACATACATATTTTCAGCTAAAAGTATGGCATAATTTGGTTTATTTTCATTTTCTCGGAAACTAGTAGGCCTAGAATTAAGATTTTTGGTTTAAAATGTTCGTAATGAATGCCTCTACAAATCTTGTTATGGTCAAAACCACGCCAGACTTACCGTTTTTGAGAAAAAATATGTGCATCGCACAATAACATACATATTTTTACATATTTTCAGCTAAAAGTATGGCATAATTTGGTTTATTTTCATTTTCTCGGAAACTAGTAGGCCTAGAATTAAGATTTTTGGTTTAAAATGTTCGTAATGAATGCCTCTACAAATCTTGTTATGGTCAAAACCACGCCAGACTTACCGTTTTTGAGAAAAAATATGTGCATCGCACAATAACATACATATTTTCAGCTAAAAGTATGGCATAATTTGGTTTATTTTCATTTTCTCGGAAACTAGTAGGCCTAGAATTAAGATTTTTGGTTTAAAATGTTCGTAATGAATGCCTCTACAAATCTTGTTATGGTCAAAACCACGCCAGACTTACCGTTTTTGAGAAAAAATATGTGCATCGCACAATAACATACATATTTTTACATATTTTCAGCTAAAAGTATGGCATAATTTGGTTTATTTTCATTTTCTCGGAAACTAGTAGGCCTAGAATTAAGATTTTTGGTTTAAAATGTTCGTAATGAATGCCTCTACAAATCTTGTTATGGTCAAAACCACGCCAGACTTACAGTTTTTGAGAAAAAATATGTGCATCGCACAATAACATACATATTTTCAGCTAAAAGTATGGCATAATTTGGTTTATTTTCATTTTCTCGGAAACTAGTAGGCCTAGAATTAAGATTTTTGGTTTAAAATGTTCGTAATGAATGCCTCTACAAATCTTGTTATGGTCAAAACCACGCCAGACTTACCGTTTTTGAGAAAAAAAATGTGCATCGCACAATAACATACATATTTTTACATATTTTCAGCTAAAAGTATGGCATAATTTGGTTTATTTTCATTTTCTCGGAAACTAGTAGGCCTAGAATTAAGATTTTTGGTTTAAAATGTTCGTAATGAATGCCTCTACAAATCTTGTTATGGTCAAAACCACGCCAGACTTACCGTTTTTGAGAAAAAATATGTGCATCGCACAATAACATACATATTTTCAGCTAAAAGTATGGCATAATTTGGTTTATTTTCATTTTCTCGGAAACTAGTAGGCCTAGAATTAAGATTTTTGGTTTAAAATGTTCGTAATGAATGCCTCTACAAATCTTGTTATGGTCAAAACCACGCCAGACTTACCGTTTTTGAGAAAAAATATGTGCATCGCACAATAACATACATATTTTCAGCTAAAAGTATGGCATAATTTGGTTTATTTTCATTTTCTCGGAAACTAGTAGGCCTAGAATTAAGATTTTTGGTTTAAAATGTTCGTAATGAATGCCTCTACAAATCTTGTTATGGTCAAAACCACGCCAGACTTACCGTTTTTGAGAAAAAATATGTGCATCGCACAATAACATACATATTTTCAGCTAAAAGTATGGCATAATTTGGTTTATTTTCATTTTCTCGGAAACTAGTAGGCCTAGAATTAAGATTTTTGGTTTAAAATGTTCGTAATGAATGCCTCTACAAATCTTGTTATGGTCAAAACCACGCCAGACTTACCGTTTTTGAGAAAAAATATGTGCATCGCACAATAACATACATATTTTCAGCTAAAAGTATGGCATAATTTGGTTTATTTTCATTTTCTCGGAAACTAGTAGGCCTAGAATTAAGATTTTTGGTTTAAAATGTTCGTAATGAATGCCTCTACAAATCTTGTTATGGTCAAAACCACGCCAGACTTACCGTTTTTGAGAAAAAATATGTGCATCGCACAATAACATACATATTTTCAGCTAAAAGTATGGCATAATTTGGTTTATTTTCATTTTCTCGGAAACTAGTAGGCCTAGAATTAAGATTTTTGGTTTAAAATGTTCGTAATGAATGCCTCTACAAATCTTGTTATGGTCAAAACCACGCCAGACTTACCGTTTTTGAGAAAAAATATGTGCATCGCACAATAACATACATATTTTCAGCTAAAAGTATGGCATAATTTGGTTTATTTTCATTTTCTCGGAAACTAGTAGGCCTAGAATTAAGATTTTTGGTTTAAAATGTTCGTAATGAATGCCTCTACAAATCTTGTTATGGTCAAAACCACGCCAGACTTACCGTTTTTGAGAAAAAATATGTGCATCGCACAATAACATACATATTTTCAGCTAAAAGTATGGCATAATTTGGTTTATTTTCATTTTCTCGGAAACTAGTAGGCCTAGAATTAAGATTTTTGGTTTAAAATGTTCGTAATGAATGCCTCTACAAATCTTGTTATGGTCAAAACCACGCCAGACTTACCGTTTTTGAGAAAAAATATGTGCATCGCACAATAACATACATATTTTCAGCTAAAAGTATGGCATAATTTGGTTTATTTTCATTTTCTCGGAAACTAGTAGGCCTAGAATTAAGATTTTTGGTTTAAAATGTTCGTAATGAATGCCTCTACAAATCTTGTTATGGTCAAAACCACGCCAGACTTACCGTTTTTGAGAAAAAATATGTGCATCGCACAATAACATACATATTTTCAGCTAAAAGTATGGCATAATTTGGTTTATTTTCATTTTCTCGGAAACTAGTAGGCCTAGAATTAAGATTTTTGGTTTAAAATGTTCGTAATGAATGCCTCTACAAATCTTGTTATGGTCAAAACCACGCCAGACTTACCGTTTTTGAGAAAAAATGTGTGCATCGCACAATAACATACATATTTTCAGCTAAAAGTATGGCATAATTTGGTTTATTTTCATTTTCTCGGAAACTAGTAGGCCTAGAATTAAGATTTTTGGTTTAAAATGTTCGTAATGAATGCCTCTACAAATCTTGTTATGGTCAAAACCACGCCAGACTTACCGTTTTTGAGAAAAAATATGTGCATCGCACAATAACATACATATTTTTACATATTTTCAGCTAAAAGTATGGCATAATTTGGTTTATTTTCATTTTCTCGGAAACTAGTAGGCCTAGAATTAAGATTTTTGGTTTAAAATGTTCGTAATGAATGCCTCTACAAATCTTGTTATGGTCAAAACCACGCCAGACTTACCGTTTTTGAGAAAAAATATGTGCATCGCACAATAACATACATATTTTCAGCTAAAAGTATGGCATAATTTGGTTTATTTTCATTTTCTCGGAAACTAGTAGGCCTAGAATTAAGATTTTTGGTTTAAAATGTTCGTAATGAATGCCTCTACAAATCTTGTTATGGTCAAAACCACGCCAGACTTACCGTTTTTGAGAAAAAATATGTGCATCGCACAATAACATACATATTTTTACATATTTTCAGCTAAAAGTATAGCATAATTTGGTTTATTTTCATTTTCTCGGAAACTAGTAGGCCTAGAATTAAGATTTTTGGTTTAAAATGTTCGTAATGAATGCCTCTACAAATCTTGTTATGGTCAAAACCACGCCAGACTTACCGTTTTTGAGAAAAAATGTGTGCATCGCACAATAACATACATATTTTCAGCTAAAAGTATGGCATAATTTGGTTTATTTTCATTTTCTCGGAAACTAGTAGGCCTAGAATTAAGATTTTTGGTTTAAAATGTTCGTAATGAATGCCTCTACAAATCTTGTTATGGTCAAAACCACGCCAGACTTACCGTTTTTGAGAAAAAATATGTGCATCGCACAATAACATACATATTTTTACATATTTTCAGCTAAAAGTATGGCATAATTTGGTTTATTTTCATTTTCTCGGAAACTAGTAGGCCTAGAATTAAGATTTTTGGTTTAAAATGTTCGTAATGAATGCCTCTACAAATCTTGTTATGGTCAAAACCACGCCAGACTTACCGTTTTTGAGAAAAAATATGTGCATCGCACAATAACATACATATTTTCAGCTAAAAGTATGGCATAATTTGGTTTATTTTCATTTTCTCGGAAACTAGTAGGCCTAGAATTAAGATTTTTGGTTTAAAATGTTCGTAATGAATGCCTCTACAAATCTTGTTATGGTCAAAACCACGCCAGACTTACCGTTTTTGAGAAAAAATATGTGCATCGCACAATAACATACATATTTTCAGCTAAAAGTATGGCATAATTTGGTTTATTTTCATTTTCTCGGAAACTAGTAGGCCTAGAATTAAGATTTTTGGTTTAAAATGTTCGTAATGAATGCCTCTACAAATCTTGTTATGGTCAAAACCACGCCAGACTTACCGTTTTTGAGAAAAAATATGTGCATCGCACAATAACATACATATTTTCAGCTAAAAGTATGGCATAATTTGGTTTATTTTCATTTTCTCGGAAACTAGTAGGCCTAGAATTAAGATTTTTGGTTTAAAATGTTCGTAATGAATGCCTCTACAAATCTTGTTATGGTCAAAACCACGCCAGACTTACCGTTTTTGAGAAAAAATATGTGCATCGCACAATAACATACATATTTTTACATATTTTCAGCTAAAAGTATAGCATAATTTGGTTTATTTTCATTTTCTCGGAAACTAGTAGGCCTAGAATTAAGATTTTTGGTTTAAAATGTTCGTAATGAATGCCTCTACAAATCTTGTTATGGTCAAAACCACGCCAGACTTACCGTTTTTGAGAAAAAATGTGTGCATCGCACAATAACATACATATTTTCAGCTAAAAGTATGGCATAATTTGGTTTATTTTCATTTTCTCGGAAACTAGTAGGCCTAGAATTAAGATTTTTGGTTTAAAATGTTCGTAATGAATGCCTCTACAAATCTTGTTATGGTCAAAACCACGCCAGACTTACCGTTTTTGAGAAAAAATATGTGCATCGCACAATAACATACATATTTTTACATATTTTCAGCTAAAAGTATGGCATAATTTGGTTTATTTTCATTTTCTCGGAAACTAGTAGGCCTAGAATTAAGATTTTTGGTTTAAAATGTTCGTAATGAATGCCTCTACAAATCTTGTTATGGTCAAAACCACGCCAGACTTACCGTTTTTGAGAAAAAATATGTGCATCGCACAATAACATACATATTTTCAGCTAAAAGTATGGCATAATTTGGTTTATTTTCATTTTCTCGGAAACTAGTAGGCCTAGAATTAAGATTTTTGGTTTAAAATGTTCGTAATGAATGCCTCTACAAATCTTGTTATGGTCAAAACCACGCCAGACTTACCGTTTTTGAGAAAAAATATGTGCATCGCACAATAACATACATATTTTCAGCTAAAAGTATGGCATAATTTGGTTTATTTTCATTTTCTCGGAAACTAGTAGGCCTAGAATTAAGATTTTTGGTTTAAAATGTTCGTAATGAATGCCTCTACAAATCTTGTTATGGTCAAAACCACGCCAGACTTACCGTTTTTGAGAAAAAATATGTGCATCGCACAATAACATACATATTTTTACATATTTTCAGCTAAAAGTATGGCATAATTTGGTTTATTTTCATTTTCTCGGAAACTAGTAGGCCTAGAATTAAGATTTTTGGTTTAAAATGTTCGTAATGAATGCCTCTACAAATCTTGTTATGGTCAAAACCACGCCAGACTTACCGTTTTTGAGAAAAAATATGTGCATCGCACAATAACATACATATTTTCAGCTAAAAGTATGGCATAATTTGGTTTATTTTCATTTTCTCGGAAACTAGTAGGCCTAGAATTAAGATTTTTGGTTTAAAATGTTCGTAATGAATGCCTCTACAAATCTTGTTATGGTCAAAACCACGCCAGACTTACCGTTTTTGAGAAAAAATATGTGCATCGCACAATAACATACATATTTTTACATATTTTCAGCTAAAAGTATGGCATAATTTGGTTTATTTTCATTTTCTCGGAAACTAGTAGGCCTAGAATTAAGATTTTTGGTTTAAAATGTTCGTAATGAATGCCTCTACAAATCTTGTTATGGTCAAAACCACGCCAGACTTACCGTTTTCGAGAAAAAATATGTGCATCGCACAATAGCATACATATTTTCAGCTAAAAGTATGGCATAATTTGGTTTATTTTCATTTTCTCGGAAACTAGTAGGCCTAGAATTAAGATTTTTGGTTTAAAATGTTCGTAATGAATGCCTCTACAAATCTTGTTATGGTCAAAACCACGCCAGACTTACCGTTTTTGAGAAAAAATATGTGCATCGCACAATAACATACATATTTTCAGCTAAAAGTATGGCATAATTTGGTTTATTTTCATTTTCTCGGAAACTAGTAGGCCTAGAATTAAGATTTTTGGTTTAAAATGTTCGTAATGAATGCCTCTACAAATCTTGTTATGGTCAAAACCACGCCAGACTTACCGTTTTTGAGAAAAAATATGTGCATCGCACAATAACATACATATTTTCAGCTAAAAGTATGGCATAATTTGGTTTATTTTCATTTTCTCGGAAACTAGTAGGCCTAGAATTAAGATTTTTGGTTTAAAATGTTCGTAATGAATGCCTCTACAAATCTTGTTATGGTCAAAACCACACCAGACTTACCGTTTTTGAGAAAAAATATGTGCATCGCACAATAGCATACATATTTTCAGCTAAAAGTATGGCATAATTTGGTTTATTTTCATTTTCTCGGAAACTAGTAGGCCTAGAATTAAGATTTTTGGTTTAAAATGTTCGTAATGAATGCCTCTACAAATCTTGTTATGGTCAAAACCACGCCAGACTTACCGTTTTTGAGAAAAAATATGTGCATCGCACAATAACATACATATTTTTACATATTTTCAGCTAAAAGTATGGCATAATTTGGTTTATTTTCATTTTCTCGGAAACTAGTAGGCCTAGAATTAAGATTTTTGGTTTAAAATGTTCGTAATGAATGCCTCTACAAATCTTGTTATGGTCAAAACCACGCCAGACTTACCGTTTTTGAGAAAAAATATGTGCATCGCACAATAACATACATATTTTTACATATTTTCAGCTAAAAGTATGGCATAATTTGGTTTATTTTCATTTTCTCGGAAACTAGTAGGCCTAGAATTAAGATTTTTGGTTTAAAATGTTTGTAATGAATGCCTCTACAAATCTTGTTATGGTCAAAACCACGCCAGACTTACCGTTTTTGAGAAAAAATATGTGCATCGCACAATAACATACATATTTTTACATATTTTCAGCTAAAAGTATGGCATAATTTGGTTTATTTTCATTTTCTCGGAAACTAATAGGCCTAGAATTAAGATTTTTGGTTTAAAATATTCGTAATGAATGCCTCTACAAATCTTGTTATGGTCAAAACCACGCCAGACTTACCGTTTTTGAGAAAAAATATGTGCATCGCACAATAACATACATATTTTCAGCTAAAAGTATGGCATAATTTGGTTTATTTTCATTTTCTCGGAAACTAGTAGGCCTAGAATTAAGATTTTTGGTTTCAAATGTTCGTAATGAATGCCTCTACAAATCTTGTTATGGTCAAAACCACGCCAGACTTACCGTTTTTGAGAAAAAATATGTGCATCGCACAATAACATACATATTTTCAGCTAAAAGTATGGTATAATTTGGTTTATTTTCATTTTCTCGGAAACTAGTAGGCCTAGAATTAAGATTTTTGGTTAAAAATGTTCGTAATGAATGCCTCTACAAATCTTGTTATGGTCAAAACCACGCCAGACTTACCGTTTTTGAGAAAAAATATGTGCATCGCACAATAGCATACATATTTTCAGCTAAAAGTATGGCATAATTTGGTTTATTTTCATTTTCTCGGAAACTAGTAGGCCTAGAATTAAGATTTTTGGTTTAAAATGTTCGTAATGAATGCCTCTACAGATCTTGTTATGGTCAAAACCACGCCAGACTTACCGTTTTTGAGAAAAAATATGTGCATCGCACAATAACATACATATTTTCAGCTAAAAGTATGGCATAATTTGGTTTATTTTCATTTTCTCGGAAACTAGTAGGCCTAGAATTAAGATTTTTGGTTTAAAATGTTCGTAATGAATGCCTCTACAAATCTTGTTATGGTCAAAACCACGCCAGACTTACCGTTTTTGAGAAAAAATATGTGCATCGCACAATAACATACATATTTTCAGCTAAAAGTATGGCATAATTTGGTTTATTTTCATTTTCTCGGAAACTAGTAGGCCTAGAATTAAGATTTTTGGTTTAAAATGTTCGTAATGAATGCCTCTACAAATCTTGTTATGGTCAAAACCACGCCAGACTTACCGTTTTTGAGAAAAAATATGTGCATCGCACAATAACATACATATTTTTACATATTTTCAGCTAAAAGTATGGCATAATTTGGTTTATTTTCATTTTCTCGGAAACTAGTAGGCCTAGAATTAAGATTTTTGGTTTAAAATGTTCGTAATGAATGCCTCTACAAATCTTGTTATGGTCAAAACCACGCCAGACTTACCGTTTTTGAGAAAAAATATGTGCATCGCACAATAACATACATATTTTCAGCTAAAAGTATGGCATAATTTGGTTTATTTTCATTTTCTCGGAAACTAGTAGGCCTCGAATTAAGATTTTTGGTTTAAAATGTTCGTAATGAATGCCTCTACAAATCTTATTATGGTCAAAACCACGCCAGACTTACCGTTTTTGAGAAAAAATATGTGCATCGCGCAATAACATACATATTCTCAGCTAAAAGTATGGCATAATTTGGTTTATTTTCATTTTCTCGGAAACTAGTAGGCCTAGAATTAAGATTTTTGGTTTAAAATGTTCGTAATGAATGCCTCTACAAATCTTGTTATGGTCAAAACCACGCCAGACTTACCGTTTTTGAGAAAAAATATGTGCATCGCACAATAACATACATATTTTCAGCTAAAAGTATGGCATAATTTGGTTTATTTTCATTTTCTCGGAAACTAGTAGGCCTAGAATTAAGATTTTTGGTTTAAAATGTTCGTAATGAATGCCTCTACAAATCTTGTTATGGTCAAAACCACGCCAGACTTACCGTTTTTGAGAAAAAATATGTGCATCGCACAATAACATACATATTTTTACATATTTTCAGCTAAAAGTATGGCATAATTTGGTTTATTTTCATTTTCTCGGAAACTAGTAGGCCTAGAATTAAGATTTTTGGTTTAAAATGTTCGTAATGAATGCCTCTACAAATCTTGTTATGGTCAAAACCACGCCAGACTTACCGTTTTTGAGAAAAAATATGTGCATCGCACAATAACATACATATTTTCAGCTAAAAGTATGGCATAATTTGGTTTATTTTCATTTTCTCGGAAACTAGTAGGCCTAGAATTAAGATTTTTGGTTTAAAATGTTCGTAATGAATGCCTCTACAAATCTTGTTATGGTCAAAACCACGCCAGACTTACCGTTTTTGAGAAAAAATATGTGCATCGCACAATAACATACATATTTTTACATATTTTCAGCTAAAAGTATGGCATAATTTGGTTTATTTTCATTTTCTCGGAAACTAGTAGGCCTAGAATTAAGATTTTTGGTTTAAAATGTTCGTAATGAATGCCTCTACAAATCTTGTTATGGTCAAAACCACGCCAGACTTACCGTTTTTGAGAAAAAATATGTGCATCGCACAATAACATACATATTTTCAGCTAAAAGTATGGCATAATTTGGTTTATTTTCATTTTCTCGGAAACTAGTAGGCCTAGAATTAAGATTTTTGGTTTAAAATGTTCGTAATGAATGCCTCTAGAAATCTTGTTATGGTCAAAACCACGCCAGACTTACCGTTTTTGAGAAAAAATATGTGCATCGCACAATAACATACATATTTTCAGCTAAAAGTATGGCATAATTTGGTTTATTTTCATTTTCTCGGAAACTAGTAGGCCTAGAATTAAGATTTTTGGTTTAAAATGTTCGTAATGAATGCCTCTACAAATCTTGTTATGGTCAAAACCACGCCAGACTTACCGTTTTTGAGAAAAAATATGTGCATCGCACAATAACATACATATTTTCAGCTAAAAGTATGGCATAATTTGGTTTATTTTCATTTTCTCGGAAACTAGTAGGCCTAGAATTAAGATTTTTGGTTTAAAATGTTCGTAATGAATGCCTCTACAAATCTTGTTATGGTCAAAACCACGCCAGACTTACCGTTTTTGAGAAAAAATATGTGCATCGCACAATAACATACATATTTTTACATATTTTCAGCTAAAAGTATGGCATAATTTGGTTTATTTTCATTTTCTCGGAAACTAGTAGGCCTAGAATTAAGATTTTTGGTTTAAAATGTTCGTAATGAATGCCTCTACAAATCTTGTTATGGTCAAAACCACGCCAGACTTACCGTTTTTGAGAAAAAATATGTGCATCGCACAATAACATACATATTTTTACATATTTTCAGCTAAAAGTATGGCATAATTTGGTTTATTTTCATTTTCTCGGAAACTAGTAGGCCTAGAATTAAGATTTTTGGTTTAAAATGTTCGTAATGAATGCCTCTACAAATCTTGTTATGGTCAAAACCACGCCAGACTTACCGTTTTTGAGAAAAAATATGTGCATCGCACAATAACATACATATTTTCAGCTAAAAGTATGGCATAATTTGGTTTATTTTCATTTTCTCGGAAACTAGTAGGCCTAGAATTAAGATTTTTGGTTTAAAATGTTCGTAATGAATGCCTCTACAAATCTTGTTATGGTCAAAACCACGCCAGACTTACCGTTTTTGAGAAAAAATATGTGCATCGCACAATAACATACATATTTTTACATATTTTCAGCTAAAAGTATGGCATAATTTGGTTTATTTTCATTTTCTCGGAAACTAGTAGGCCTAGAATTAAGATTTTTGGTTTAAAATGTTCGTAATGAATGCCTCTACAAATCTTGTTATGGTCAAAACCACGCCAGACTTACCGTTTTTGAGAAAAAATATGTGCATCGCACAATAACATACATATTTTCAGCTAAAAGTATGGCATAATTTGGTTTATTTTCATTTTCTCGGAAACTAGTAGGCCTAGAATTAAGATTTTTGGTTTAAAATGTTCGTAATGAATGCCTCTACAAATCTTGTTATGGTCAAAACCACGCCAGACTTACCGTTTTTGAGAAAAAATATGTGCATCGCACAATAACATACATATTTTCAGCTAAAAGTATGGCATAATTTGGTTTATTTTCATTTTCTCGGAAACTAGTAGGCCTAGAATTAAGATTTTTGGTTTAAAATGTTCGTAATGAATGCCTCTACAAATCTTGTTATGGTCAAAACCACGCCAGACTTACCGTTTTTAAGAAAAAATATGTGCATCGCACAATAACATACATATTTTTACATATTTTCAGCTAAAAGTATGGCATAATTTGGTTTATTTTCATTTTCTCGGAAACTAGTAGGCCTAGAATTAAGATTTTTGGTTTAAAATGTTCGTAATGAATGCCTCTACAAATCTTGTTATGGTCAAAACCACGCCAGACTTACCGTTTTTGAGAAAAAATATGTGCATCGCACAATAACATACATATTTTTACATATTTTCAGCTAAAAGTATGGCATAATTTGGTTTATTTTCATTTTCTCGGAAACTAGTAGGCCTAGAATTAAGATTTTTGGTTTAAAATGTTCGTAATGAATGCCTCTACAAATCTTGTTATGGTCAAAACCACGCCAGACTTACCGTTTTTGAGAAAAAATATGTGCATCGCACAATAACATACATATTTTCAGCTAAAAGTATGGCATAATTTGGTTTATTTTCATTTTCTCGGAAACTAGTAGGCCTAGAATTAAGATTTTTGGTTTAAAATGTTCGTAATGAATGCCTCTACAAATCTTGTTATGGTCAAAACCACGCCAGACTTACCGTTTTTGAGAAAAAATATGTGCATCGCACAATAACATACATATTCTCAGCTAAAAGTATGGCATAATTTGGTTTATTTTCATTTTCTCGGAAACTAGTAGGCCTAGAATTAAGATTTTTGGTTTAAAATGTTCGTAATGAATGCCTCTATAAATCTTGTTATGGTCAAAACCACGCCAGACTTACCGTTTTTGAGAAAAAATATGTGCATCGCACAATAACATACATATTTTCAGCTAAAAGTATGGCATAATTTGGTTTATTTTCATTTTCTCGGAATCTAGTAGGCCTAGAATTAAGATTTTTGGTTTAAAATGTTCGTAATGAATGCCTCTACAAATCTTAGGCCTAGAATTAAGATTTTTGGTTTAAAATGTTCGTAATGAATGCCTCTACAAATCTTGTTATGGTCAAAACCACGCCAGACTTACCGTTTTTAAGAAAAAATATGTGCATCGCACAATAACATACATATTTTTACATATTTTTAGCTAAAAGTATGGCATAATTTGGTTTATTTTCATTTTCTCGGAAACTAGTAGGCCTAGAATTAAGATTTTTGGTTTAAAATGTTCGTAATGAATGCCTCTACAAATCTTGTTATGGTCAAAACCACGCCAGACTTACCGTTTTTGAGAAAAAATATGTGCATCGCACAATAACATACATATTTTTACATATTTTCAGCTAAAAGTATGGCATAATTTGGTTTATTTTCATTTTCTCGGAAACTAGTAGGCCTAGAATTAAGATTTTTGGTTTAAAATGTTCGTAATGAATGCCTCTACAAATCTTGTTATGGTCAAAACCACGCCAGACTTACCGTTTTTGAGAAAAAATATGTGCATCGCACAATAACATACATATTCTCAGCTAAAAGTATGGCATAATTTGGTTTATTTTCATTTTCTCGGAAACTAGTAGGCCTAGAATTAAGATTTTTGGTTTAAAATGTTCGTAATGAATGCCTCTACAAATCTTGTTATGGTCAAAACCACGCCAGACTTACCGTTTTTGAGAAAAAATATGTGCATCGCACAATAACATACATATTCTCAGCTAAAAGTATGGCATAATTTGGTTTATTTTCATTTTCTCGGAAACTAGTAGGCCTAGAATTAAGATTTTTGGTTTAAAATGTTCGTAATGAATGCCTCTACAAATCTTGTTATGGTCAAAACCACGCCAGACTTACCGTTTTTGAGAAAAAATATGTGCATCGCACAATAACATACATATTTTCAGCTAAAAGTATGGCATAATTTGGTTTATTTTCATTTTCTCGGAAACTAGTAGGCCTAGAATTAAGATTTTTGGTTTAAAATGTTCGTAATGAATGCCTCTACAAATCTTGTTATGGTCAAAACCACGCCAGACTTACCGTTTTTGAGAAAAAATATGTGCATCGCACAATAACATACATATTTTTACATATTTTCAGCTAAAAGTATGGCATAATTTGGTTTATTTTCATTTTCTCGGAAACTAGTAGGCCTAGAATTAAGATTTTTGGTTTAAAATGTTCGTAATGAATGCCTCTACAAATCTTGTTATGGTCAAAACCACGCCAGACTTACCGTTTTTAAGAAAAAATATGTGCATCGCACAATAACATACATATTTTTACATATTTTCAGCTAAAAGTATGGCATAATTTGGTTTATTTTCATTTTCTCGGAAACTAGTAGGCCTAGAATTAAGATTTTTGGTTTAAAATGTTCGTAATGAATGCCTCTACAAATCTTGTTATGGTCAAAACCACGCCAGACTTACCGTTTTTGAGAAAAAATATGTGCATCGCACAATAACATACATATTTTTACATATTTTCAGCTAAAAGTATGGCATAATTTGGTTTATTTTCATTTTCTCGGAAACTAGTAGGCCTAGAATTAAGATTTTTGGTTTAAAATGTTCGTAATGAATGCCTCTACAAATCTTGTTATGGTCAAAACCACGCCAGACTTACCGTTTTTGAGAAAAAATATGTGCATCGCACAATAACATACATATTTTTACATATTTTCAGCTAAAAGTATGGCATAATTTGGTTTATTTTCATTTTCTCGGAAACTAGTAGGCCTAGAATTAAGATTTTTGGTTTAAAATGTTCGTAATGAATGCCTCTACAAATCTTGTTATGGTCAAAACCACGCCAGACTTACCGTTTTTGAGAAAAAATATGTGCATCGCACAATAACATACATATTCTCAGCTAAAAGTATGGCATAATTTGGTTTATTTTCATTTTCTCGGAAACTAGTAGGCCTAGAATTAAGATTTTTGGTTTAAAATGTTCGTAATGAATGCCTCTATAAATCTTGTTATGGTCAAAACCACGCCAGACTTACCGTTTTTGAGAAAAAATATGTGCATCGCACAATAACATACATATTTTCAGCTAAAAGTATGGCATAATTTGGTTTATTTTCATTTTCTCGGAAACTAGTAGGCCTAGAATTAAGATTTTTGGTTTAAAATGTTCGTAATGAATGCCTCTACAAATCTTGTTATGGTCAAAACCACGCCAGACTTACCGTTTTTGAGAAAAAATATGTGCATCGCACAATAACATACATATTTTTACATATTTTCAGCTAAAAGTATGGCATAATTTGGTTTATTTTCATTTTCTCGGAAACTAGTAGGCCTAGAATTAAGATTTTTGGTTTAAAATGTTCGTAATGAATGCCTCTACAAATCTTGTTATGGTCAAAACCACGCCAGACTTACCGTTTTTGAGAAAAAATATGTGCATCGCACAATAACATACATATTTTCAGCTAAAAGTATGGCATAATTTGGTTTATTTTCATTTTCTCGGAAACTAGTAGGCCTAGAATTAAGATTTTTGGTTTAAAATGTTCGTAATGAATGCCTCTACAAATCTTGTTATGGTCAAAACCACGCCAGACTTACCGTTTTTGAGAAAAAATATGTGCATCGCACAATAACATACATATTCTCAGCTAAAAGTATGGCATAATTTGGTTTATTTTCATTTTCTCGGAAACTAGTAGGCCTAGAATTAAGATTTTTGGTTTAAAATGTTCGTAATGAATGCCTCTATAAATCTTGTTATGGTCAAAACCACGCCAGACTTACCGTTTTTGAGAAAAAATATGTGCATCGCACAATAACATACATATTTTCAGCTAAAAGTATGGCATAATTTGGTTTATTTTCATTTTCTCGGAAACTAGTAGGCCTAGAATTAAGATTTTTGGTTTAAAATGTTCGTAATGAATGCCTCTACAAATCTTGTTATGGTCAAAACCACGCCAGACTTACCGTTTTTGAGAAAAAATATGTGCATCGCACAATAACATACATATTTTTACATATTTTCAGCTAAAAGTATGGCATAATTTGGTTTATTTTCATTTTCTCGGAAACTAGTAGGCCTAGAATTAAGATTTTTGGTTTAAAATGTTCGTAATGAATGCCTCTACAAATCTTGTTATGGTCAAAACCACGCCAGACTTACCGTTTTTAAGAAAAAATATGTGCATCGCACAATAACATACATATTTTTACATATTTTCAGCTAAAAGTATGGCATAATTTGGTTTATTTTCATTTTCTCGGAAACTAGTAGGCCTAGAATTAAGATTTTTGGTTTAAAATGTTCGTAATGAATGCCTCTACAAATCTTGTTATGGTCAAAACCACGCCAGACTTACCGTTTTTGAGAAAAAATATGTGCATCGCACAATAACATACATATTTTTACATATTTTCAGCTAAAAGTATGGCATAATTTGGTTTATTTTCATTTTCTCGGAAACTAGTAGGCCTAGAATTAAGATTTTTGGTTTAAAATGTTCGTAATGAATGCCTCTACAAATCTTGTTATGGTCAAAACCACGCCAGACTTACCGTTTTTGAGAAAAAATATGTGCATCGCACAATAACATACATATTTTTACATATTTTCAGCTAAAAGTATGGCATAATTTGGTTTATTTTCATTTTCTCGGAAACTAGTAGGCCTAGAATTAAGATTTTTGGTTTAAAATGTTCGTAATGAATGCCTCTACAAATCTTGTTATGGTCAAAACCACGCCAGACTTACCGTTTTTGAGAAAAAATATGTGCATCGCACAATAACATACATATTCTCAGCTAAAAGTATGGCATAATTTGGTTTATTTTCATTTTCTCGGAAACTAGTAGGCCTAGAATTAAGATTTTTGGTTTAAAATGTTCGTAATGAATGCCTCTATAAATCTTGTTATGGTCAAAACCACGCCAGACTTACCGTTTTTGAGAAAAAATATGTGCATCGCACAATAACATACATATTTTCAGCTAAAAGTATGGCATAATTTGGTTTATTTTCATTTTCTCGGAAACTAGTAGGCCTAGAATTAAGATTTTTGGTTTAAAATGTTCGTAATGAATGCCTCTACAAATCTTGTTATGGTCAAAACCACGCCAGACTTACCGTTTTTGAGAAAAAATATGTGCATCGCACAATAACATACATATTTTTACATATTTTCAGCTAAAAGTATGGCATAATTTGGTTTATTTTCATTTTCTCGGAAACTAGTAGGCCTAGAATTAAGATTTTTGGTTTAAAATGTTCGTAATGAATGCCTCTACAAATCTTGTTATGGTCAAAACAACGCCAGACTTACCGTTTTTGAGAAAAAATATGTGCATCGCACAATAACATACATATTTTCAGCTAAAAGTATGGCATAATTTGGTTTATTTTCATTTTCTCGGAAACTAGTAGGCCTAGAATTAAGATTTTTGGTTTAAAATGTTCGTAATGAATGCCTCTACAAATCTTGTTATGGTCAAAACCACGCCAGACTTACCGTTTTTGAGAAAAAATATGTGCATCGCACAATAACATACATATTCTCAGCTAAAAGTATGGCATAATTTGGTTTATTTTCATTTTCTCGGAAACTAGTAGGCCTAGAATTAAGATTTTTGGTTTAAAATGTTCGTAATGAATGCCTCTATAAATCTTGTTATGGTCAAAACCACGCCAGACTTACCGTTTTTGAGAAAAAATATGTGCATCGCACAATAACATACATATTTTCAGCTAAAAGTATGGCATAATTTGGTTTATTTTCATTTTCTCGGAAACTAGTAGGCCTAGAATTAAGATTTTTGGTTTAAAATGTTCGTAATGAATGCCTCTACAAATCTTGTTATGGTCAAAACCACGCCAGACTTACCGTTTTTGAGAAAAAATATGTGCATCGCACAATAACATACATATTTTTACATATTTTCAGCTAAAAGTATGGCATAATTTGGTTTATTTTCATTTTCTCGGAAACTAGTAGGCCTAGAATTAAGATTTTTGGTTTAAAATGTTCGTAATGAATGCCTCTACAAATCTTGTTATGGTCAAAACCACGCCAGACTTACCGTTTTTGAGAAAAAATATGTGCATCGCACAATAACATACATATTTTTACATATTTTCAGCTAAAAGTATGGCATAATTTGGTTTATTTTCATTTTCTCGGAAACTAGTAGGCCTAGAATTAAGATTTTTGGTTTAAAATGTTCGTAATGAATGCCTCTACAAATCTTGTTATGGTCAAAACCACGCCAGACTTACCGTTTTTGAGAAAAAATATGTGCATCGCACAATAACATACATATTTTTACATATTTTCAGCTAAAAGTATGGCATAATTTGGTTTATTTTCATTTTCTCGGAAACTAGTAGGCCTAGAATTAAGATTTTTGGTTTAAAATGTTCGTAATGAATGCCTCTACAAATCTTGTTATGGTCAAAACCACGCCAGACTTACCGTTTTTGAGAAAAAATATGTGCATCGCACAATAACATACATATTTTCAGCTAAAAGTATGGCATAATTTGGTTTATTTTCATTTTCTCGGAAACTAGTAGGCCTAGAATTAAGATTTTTGGTTTAAAATGTTCGTAATGAATGCCTCTACAAATCTTGTTATGGTCAAAACCACGCCAGACTTACCGTTTTTGAGAAAAAATATGTGCATCGCACAATAACATACATATTTTTACATATTTTCAGCTAAAAGTATGGCATAATTTGGTTTATTTTCATTTTCTCGGAAACTAGTAAGCCTAGAATTAAGATTTTTGGTTTAAAATGTTCGTAATGAATGCCTCTACAAATCTTGTTATGGTCAAAACCACGCCAGACTTACCGTTTTTGAGAAAAAATATGTGCATCGCACAATAACATACATATTTTCAGCTAAAAGTATGGCATAATTTGGTTTATTTTCATTTTCTCGGAAACTAGTAGGCCTAGAATTAAGATTTTTGGTTTAAAATGTTCGTAATGAATGCCTCTACAAATCTTGTTATGGTCAAAACCACGCCAGACTTACCGTTTTTGAGAAAAAATATGTGCATCGCACAATAACATACATATTTTTACATATTTTCAGCTAAAAGTATGGCATAATTTGGTTTATTTTCATTTTCTCGGAAACTAGTAGGCCTAGAATTAAGATTTTTGGTTTAAAATGTTCGTAATGAATGCCTCTACAAATCTTGTTATGGTCAAAACCACGCCAGACTTACCGTTTTTGAGAAAAAATATGTGCATCGCACAATAACATACATATTTTCAGCTAAAAGTATGGCATAATTTGGTTTATTTTCATTTTCTCGGAAACTAGTAGGCCTAGAATTAAGATTTTTGGTTTAAAATGTTCGTAATGAATGCCTCTACAAATCTTGTTATGGTCAAAACCACGCCAGACTTACCGTTTTTGAGAAAAAATATGTGCATCGCACAATAACATACATATTTTCAGCTAAAAGTATGGCATAATTTGGTTTATTTTCATTTTCTCGGAAACTAGTAGGCCTAGAATTAAGATTTTTGGTTTAAAATGTTCGTAATGAATGCCTCTACAAATCTTGTTATGGTCAAAACCACGCCAGACTTACCGTTTTTGAGAAAAAATATGTGCATCGCACAATAACATACATATTTTCAGCTAAAAGTATGGCATAATTTGGTTTATTTTCATTTTCTCGGAAACTAGTAGGCCTAGAATTAAGATTTTTGGTTTAAAATGTTCGTAATGAATGCCTCTACAAATCTTGTTATGGTCAAAACCACGCCAGACTTATATTATATTTTCAGCTAAAAGTATGGCATAATTTGGTTTATTTTCATTTTCTCGGAAACTAGTAGGCCTAGAATTAAGACTTTTGGTTTAAAATGTTCGTAATGAATGCCTCTACAAATCTTGTTATGGTCAAAACCACGCCAGACTTACCGTTTTTGAGAAAAAATATGTGCATCGCACAATAACATACATATTTTCAGCTAAAAGTATGGCATAATTTGGTTTATTTTCATTTTCTCGGAAACTAGTAGGCCTAGAATTAAGATTTTTGGTTTAAAATGTTCATAATGAATGCCTCTACAAATCTTGTTATGGTCAAAACCACGCCAGACTTACCGTTTTTGAGAAAAAATATGTGCATCGCACAATAACATACATATTTTTACATATTTTCAGCTAAAAGTATGGCATAATTTGGTTTATTTTCATTTTCTCGGAAACTAGTAGGCCTAGAATTAAGATTTTTGGTTTAAAATGTTCGTAATGAATGCCTCTACAAATCTTGTTATGGTCAAAACCACGCCAGACTTACCGTTTTTGAGAAAAAATATGTGCATCGCACAATAACATACATATTTTCAGCTAAAAGTATGGCATAATTTGGTTTATTTTCATTTTCTCGGAAACTAGTAGGCCTAGAATTAAGATTTTTGGTTTAAAATGTTCGTAATGAATGCCTCTACAAATCTTGTTATGGTCAAAACCACGCCAGACTTACCGTTTTTGAGAAAAAATATGTGCATCGCACAATAACATACATATTTTTACATATTTTCAGCTAAAAGTATGGCATAATTTGGTTTATTTTCATTTTCTCGGAAACTAGTAGGCCTAGAATTAAGATTTTTGGTTTAAAATGTTCGTAATGAATGCCTCTACAAATCTTGTTATGGTCAAAACCACGCCAGACTTACCGTTTTTGAGAAAAAATATGTGCATCGCACAATAACATACATATTTTTACATATTTTCAGCTAAAAGTATGGCATAATTTGGTTTATTTTCATTTTCTCGGAAACTAGTAGGCCTAGAATTAAGATTTTTGGTTTAAAATGTTCGTAATGAATGCCTCTACAAATCTTGTTATGGTCAAAACCACGCCAGACTTACCGTTTTTGAGAAAAAATATGTGCATCGCACAATAACATACATATTTTCAGCTAAAAGTATGGCATAATTTGGTTTATTTTCATTTTCTCGGAAACTAGTAGGCCTAGAATTAAGATTTTTGGTTTAAAATGTTCGTAATGAATGCCTCTACAAATCTTGTTATGGTCAAAACCACGCCAGACTTACCGTTTTTGAGAAAAAATATGTGCATCGCACAATAACATACATATTTTCAGCTAAAAGTATGGCATAATTTGGTTTATTTTCATTTTCTCGGAAACTAGTAGGCCTAGAATTAAGATTTTTGGTTTAAAATGTTCGTAATGAATGCCTCTACAAATCTTGTTATGGTCAAAACCACGCCAGACTTACCGTTTTTGAGAAAAAATATGTGCATCGCACAATAACATACATATTTTCAGCTAAAAGTATGGCATAATTTGGTTTATTTTCATTTTCTCGGAAACTAGTAGGCCTAGAATTAAGATTTTTGGTTTAAAATGTTCGTAATGAATGCCTCTACAAATCTTGTTATGGTCAAAACCACGCCAGACTTATATTATATTTTCAGCTAAAAGTATGGCATAATTTGGTTTATTTTCATTTTCTCGGAAACTAGTAGGCCTAGAATTAAGACTTTTGGTTTAAAATGTTCGTAATGAATGCCTCTACAAATCTTGTTATGGTCAAAACCACGCCAGACTTACCGTTTTTGAGAAAAAATATGTGCATCGCACAATAACATACATATTTTCAGCTAAAAGTATGGCATAATTTGGTTTATTTTCATTTTCTCGGAAACTAGTAGGCCTAGAATTAAGATTTTTGGTTTAAAATGTTCGTAATGAATGCCTCTACAAATCTTGTTATGGTCAAAACCACGCCAGACTTACCGTTTTTGAGAAAAAATATGTGCATCGCACAATAACATACATATTTTCAGCTAAAAGTATGGCATAATTTGGTTTATTTTCATTTTCTCGGAAACTAGTAGGCCTAGAATTAAGATTTTTGGTTTAAAATGTTCGTAATGAATGCCTCTACAAATCTTGTTATGGTCAAAACCACGCCAGACTTACCGTTTTTGAGAAAAAATATGTGCATCGCACAATAACATACATATTTTCAGCTAAAAGTATGGCATAATTTGGTTTATTTTCATTTTCTCGGAAACTAGTAGGCCTAGAATTAAGATTTTTGGTTTAAAATGTTCGTAATGAATGCCTCTACAAATCTTGTTATGGTCAAAACCACGCCAGACTTACCGTTTTTGAGAAAAAATATGTGCATCGCACAATAACATACATATTTTTACATATTTTCAGCTAAAAGTATGGCATAATTTGGTTTATTTTCATTTTCTCGGAAACTAGTAGGCCTAGAATTAAGATTTTTGGTTTAAAATGTTCGTAATGAATGCCTCTACAAATCTTGTTATGGTCAAAACCACGCCAGACTTACCGTTTTTGAGAAAAAATATGTGCATCGCACAATAACATACATATTTTTACATATTTTCAGCTAAAAGTATGGCATAATTTGGTTTATTTTCATTTTCTCGGAAACTAGTAGGCCTAGAATTAAGATTTTTGGTTTAAAATGTTCGTAATGAATGCCTCTACAAATCTTGTTATGGTCAAAACCACGCCAGACTTACCGTTTTTGAGAAAAAATATGTGCATCGCACAATAACATACATATTTTCAGCTAAAAGTATGGCATAATTTGGTTTATTTTCATTTTCTCGGAAACTAGTAGGCCTAGAATTAAGATTTTTGGTTTAAAATGTTCGTAATGAATGCCTCTACAAATCTTGTTATGGTCAAAACAACGCCAGACTTACCGTTTTTGAGAAAAAATATGTGCATCGCACAATAACATACATATTTTTTCATATTTTCAGCTAAAAGTATGGCATAATTTGGTTTATTTTCATTTTCTCGGAAACTAGTAGGCCTAGAATTAAGATTTTTGGTTTAAAATGTTCGTAATGAATGCCTCTACAAATCTTGTTATGGTCAAAACCACGCCAGACTTACCGTTTTTGAGAAAAAATATGTGCATCGCACAATAACATACATATTTTCAGCTAAAAGTATGGCATAATTTGGTTTATTTTCATTTTCTCGGAAACTAGTAGGCCTAGAATTAAGATTTTTGGTTTAAAATGTTCGTAATGAATGCCTCTACAAATCTTGTTATGGTCAAAACCACGCCAGACTTACCGTTTTTGAGAAAAAATATGTGCATCGCACAATAACATACATATTTTTACATATTTTCAGCTAAAAGTATGGCATAATTTGGTTTATTTTCATTTTCTCGGAAACTAGTAGGCCTAGAATTAAGATTTTTGATTTAAAATGTTCGTAATGAATGCCTCTACAAATCTTGTTATGGTCAAAACCACGCCAGACTTACCGTTTTTGAGAAAAAATATGTGCATCGCACAATAACATACATATTTTCAGCTAAAAGTATGGCATAATTTGGTTTATTTTCATTTTCTCGGAAACTAGTAGGCCTAGAATTAAGATTTTTGGTTTAAAATGTTCGTAATGAATGCCTCTACAAATCTTGTTATGGTCAAAACCACGCCAGACTTACCGTTTTTGAGAAAAAATATGTGCATCGCACAATAACATACATATTTTTACATATTTTTAGCTAAAAGTATGGCATAATTTGGTTTATTTTCATTTTCTCGGAAACTAGTAGGCCTAGAATTAAGATTTTTGGTTTAAAATGTTCGTAATGAATGCCTCTACAAATCTTGTTATGGTCAAAACCACGCCAGACTTACCGTTTTTGAGAAAAAATATGTGCATCACACAATAACATACATATTTTTACATATTTTCAGCTAAAAGTATGGCATAATTTGGTTTATTTTCATTTTCTCGGAAACTAGTAGGCCTAGAATTAAGATTTTTGGTTTAAAATGTTCGTAATGAATGCCTCTACAAATCTTGTTATGGTCAAAACCACGCCAGACTTACCGTTTTTGAGAAAAAATATGTGCATCGCACAATAACATACATATTTTCAGCTAAAAGTATGGCATAATTTGGTTTATTTTCATTTTCTCGGAAACTAGTAGGCCTAGAATTAAGATTTTTGGTTTAAAATGTTCGTAATGAATGCCTCTACAAATCTTGTTATGGTCAAAACCACGCCAGACTTACCGTTTTTGAGAAAAAATATGTGCATCGCACAATAACATACATATTTTTACATATTTTCAGCTAAAAGTATGGCATAATTTGGTTTATTTTCATTTTCTCGGAAACTAGTAGGCCTAGAATTAAGATTTTTGGTTTAAAATGTTCGTAATGAATGCCTCTACAAATCTTGTTATGGTCAAAACCACGCCAGACTTACCGTTTTTGAGAAAAAATATGTGCATCGCACTATAACATACATATTTTCAGCTAAAAGTATGGCATAATTTGGTTTATTTTCATTTTCTCGGAAACTAGTAGGCCTAGAATTAAGATTTTTGGTTTAAAATGTTCGTAATGAATGCCTCTACAAATCTTGTTATGGTCAAAACCACGCCAGACTTACCGTTTTTGAGAAAAAATATGTGCATCGCACAATAACATACATATTTTTACATATTTTCAGCTAAAAGTATGGCATAATTTGGTTTATTTTCATTTTCTCGGAAACTAGTAGGCCTAGAATTAAGATTTTTGGTTTAAAATGTTCGTAATGAATGCCTCTACAAATCTTGTTATGGTCAAAACCACGCCAGACTTACCGTTTTTGAGAAAAAATATGTGCATCGCACAATAACATACATATTTTTACATATTTTCAGCTAAAAGTATGGCATAATTTGGTTTATTTTCATTTTCTCGGAAACTAGTAGGCCTAGAATTAAGATTTTTGGTTTAAAATGTTCGTAATGAATGCCTCTACAAATCTTGTTATGGTCAAAACCACGCCAGACTTACCGTTTTTGAGAAAAAATATGTGCATCGCACAATAACATACATATTTTCAGCTAAAAGTATGGCATAATTTGGTTTATTTTCATTTTCTCGGAAACTAGTAGGCCTAGAATTAAGATTTTTGGTTTAAAATGTTCGTAATGAATGCCTCTACAAATCTTGTTATGGTCAAAACCACGCCAGACTTACCGTTTTTGAGAAAAAATATGTGCATCGCACAATAACATACATATTTTTACATATTTTCAGCTAAAAGTATGGCATAATTTGGTTTATTTTCATTTTCTCGGAAACTAGTAGGCCTAGAATTAAGATTTTTGGTTTAAAATGTTCGTAATGAATGCCTCTACAAATCTTGTTATGGTCAAAACCACGCCAGACTTACCGTTTTTGAGAAAAAATATGTGCATCGCACAATAACATACATATTTTCAGCTAAAAGTATGGCATAATTTGGTTTATTTTCATTTTCTCGGAAACTAGTAGGCCTAGAATTAAGATTTTTGGTTTAAAATGTTCGTAATGAATGCCTCTACAAATCTTGTTATGGTCAAAACCACGCCAGACTTACCGTTTTTGAGAAAAAATATGTGCATCGCACAATAACATACATATTTTTACATATTTTCAGCTAAAAGTATGGCATAATTTGGTTTATTTTCATTTTCTCGGAAACTAGTAGGCCTAGAATTAAGATTTTTGGTTTAAAATGTTCGTAATGAATGCCTCTACAAATCTTGTTATGGTCAAAACCACGCCAGACTTACCGTTTTTGAGAAAAAATATGTGCATCGCACAATAACATACATATTTTTACATATTTTCAGTTAAAAGTATGGCATAATTTGGTTTATTTTCATTTTCTCGGAAACTAGTAGGCCTAGAATTAAGATTTTTGGTTTAAAATGTTCGTAATGAATGCCTCTACAAATCTTGTTATGGTCAAAACCACGCCAGACTTACCGTTTTTGAGAAAAAATATGTGCATCGCACAATAACATACATATTTTCAGCTAAAAGTATGGCATAATTTGGTTTATTTTCATTTTCTCGGAAACTAGTAGGCCTAGAATTAAGATTTTTGGTTTAAAATGTTCGTAATGAATGCCTCTACAAATCTTGTTATGGTCAAAACCACGCCAGACTTACCGTTTTTGAGAAAAAATATGTGCATCGCACAATAACATACATATTTTTACATATTTTCAGCTAAAAGTATGGCATAATTTGGTTTATTTTCATTTTCTCGGAAACTAGTAGGCCTAGAATTAAGATTTTTGGTTTAAAATGTTCGTAATGAATGCCTCTACAAATCTTGTTATGGTCAAAACCACGCCAGACTTACCGTTTTTGAGAAAAAATATGTGCATCGCACAATAACATACATATTTTCAGCTAAAAGTATGGCATAATTTGGTTTATTTTCATTTTCTCGGAAACTAGTAGGCCTAGAATTAAGATTTTTGGTTTAAAATGTTCGTAATGAATGCCTCTACAAATCTTGTTATGGTCAAAACCACGCCAGACTTACCGTTTTTGAGAAAAAATATGTGCATCGCACAATAACATACATATTTTCAGCTAAAAGTATGGCATAATTTGGTTTATTTTCATTTTCTCGGAAACTAGTAGGCCTAGAATTAAGATTTTTGGTTTAAAATGTTCGTAATGAATGCCTCTACAAATCTTGTTATGGTCAAAACCACGCCAGACTTACCGTTTTTGAGAAAAAATATGTGCATCGCACAATAACATACATATTTTTACATATTTTCAGCTAAAAGTATGGCATAATTTGGTTTATTTTCATTTTCTCGGAAACTAGTAGGCCTAGAATTAAGATTTTTGGTTTAAAATGTTCGTAATGAATGCCTCTACAAATCTTGTTATGGTCAAAACCACGCCAGACTTACCGTTTTTGAGAAAAAATATGTGCATCGCACAATAACATACATATTTTTACATATTTTCAGCTAAAAGTATGGCATAATTTGGTTTATTTTCATTTTCTCGGAAACTAGTAGGCCTAGAATTAAGATTTTTGGTTTAAAATGTTCGTAATGAATGCCTCTACAAATCTTGTTATGGTCAAAACCACGCCAGACTTACCGTTTTTGAGAAAAAATATGTGCATCGCACAATAACATACATATTTTCAGCTAAAAGTATGGCATAATTTGGTTTATTTTCATTTTCTCGGAAACTAGTAGGCCTAGAATTAAGATTTTTGGTTTAAAATGTTCGTAATGAATGCCTCTACAAATCTTGTTATGGTCAAAACAACGCCAGACTTACCGTTTTTGAGAAAAAATATGTGCATCGCACAATAACATACATATTTTCAGCTAAAAGTATGGCGTAATTTGGTTTATTTTCATTTTCTCGGAAACTAGTAGGCCTAGAATTAAGATTTTTGGTTTAAAATGTTCGTAATGAATGCCTCTACAAATCTTGTTATGGTCAAAACCACGCCAGACTTACCGTTTTTGAGAAAAAATATGTGCATCGCACAATAACATACATATTTTTACATATTTTCAGCTAAAAGTATGGCATAATTTGGTTTATTTTCATTTTCTCGGAAACTAGTAGGCCTAGAATTAAGATTTTTGGTTTAAAATGTTCGTAATGAATGCCTCTACAAATCTTGTTATGGTCAAAACCACGCCAGACTTACCGTTTTTGAGAAAAAATATGTGCATCGCACAATAACATACATATTTTCAGCTAAAAGTATGGCATAATTTGGTTTATTTTCATTTTCTCGGAAACTAGTAGGCCTAGAATTAAGATTTTAGGTTTAAAATGTTCGTAATGAATGCCTCTACAAATCTTGTTATGGTCAAAACCATGCCAGACTTACCGTTTTTGAGAAAAAATATGTGCATCGCACAATAACATACATATTTTCAGCTAAAAGTATGGCATAATTTGGTTTATTTTCATTTTCTCGGAAACCAGTAGGCCTAGAATTAAGATTTTTGGTTTAAAATGTTCGTAATGAATGCCTCTACAAATCTTGCTATGGTCAAAACCACGCCAGACTTACCGTTTTTGAGAAAAAATATGTGCATCGCACAATAACATACATATTTTCAGCTAAAAGTATGGCATAATTTGGTTTATTTTCATTTTCTCGGAAACTAGTAGGCCTAGAATTAAGATTTTTAGTTTAAAATGTTCGTAATGAATGCCTCTACAAATCTTGTTATGGTCAAAACCACGCCAGACTTACCGTTTTTGAGAAAAAATATGTGCATCGCACAATAACATACATATTTTCAGCTAAAAGTATGGCATAATTTGGTTTATTTTCATTTTCTCGGAAACTAGTAGGCCTAGAATTAAGATTTTTGGTTTAAAATGTTCGTAATGAATGCCTCTACAAATCTTGTTATGGTCAAAACCACGCCAGACTTACCGTTTTTGAGAAAAAATATGTGCATCGCACAATAACATACATATTTTCAGCTAAAAGTATGGCATAATTTGGTTTATTTTCATTTTCTCGGAAACTAGTAGGCCTAGAATTAAGATTTTTGGTTTAAAATGTTCGTAATGAATGCCTCTACAAATCTTGTTATGGTCAAAACCACGCCAGACTTACCGTTTTTGAGAAAAAATATGTGCATCGCACAATAACATACATATTTTCAGCTAAAAGTATGGCATAATTTGGTTTATTTTCATTTTCTCGGAAACTAGTAGGCCTAGAATTAAGATTTTTGGTTTAAAATGTTCGTAATGAATGCCTCTACAAATCTTGTTATGGTCAAAACCACGCCAGACTTACCGTTTTTGAGAAAAAATATGTGCATCGCACAATAACATACATATTTTTACATATTTTCAGCTAAAAGTATGGCATAATTTGGTTTATTTTCATTTTCTCGGAAACTAGTAGGCCTAGAATTAAGATTTTTGGTTTAAAATGTTCGTAATGAATGCCTCTACAAATCTTGTTATGGTCAAAACCACGCCAGACTTACCGTTTTTGAGAAAAAATATGTGCATCGCACAATAACATACATATTTTCAGCTAAAAGTATGGCATAATTTGGTTTATTTTCATTTTCTCGGAAACTAGTAGGCCTAGAATTAAGATTTTTGGTTTAAAATGTTCGTAATGAATGCCTCTACAAATCTTGTTATGGTCAAAACCACGCCAGACTTACCGTTTTTGAGAAAAAATATGTGCATCGCACAATAACATACATATTTTCAGCTAAAAGTATGGCATAATTTGGTTTATTTTCATTTTCTCGGAAACTAGTAGGCCTAGAATTAAGATTTTTGGTTTAAAATGTTCGTAATGAATGCCTCTACAAATCTTGTTATGGTCAAAACCACGCCAGACTTACCGTTTTTGAGAAAAAATATGTGCATCGCACAATAACATACATATTTTCAGCTAAAAGTATGGCATAATTTGGTTTATTTTCATTTTCTCGGAAACTAGTAGGCCTAGAATTAAGATTTTTGGTTTAAAATGTTCGTAATGAATGCCTCTACAAATCTTGTTATGGTCAAAACCACGCCAGAGTTACCGTTTTTGAGAAAAAATATGTGCATCGCACAATAACATACATATTTTCAGCTAAAAGTATGGCATAATTTGGTTTATTTTCATTTTCTCGGAAACTAGTAGGCCTAGAATTAAGATTTTTGGTTTAAAATGTTCGTAATGAATGCCTCTACAAATCTTGTTATGGTCAAAACCACGCCAGACTTACCGTTTTTGAGAAAAAATATGTGCATCGCACAATAACATACATATTTTCAGCTAAAAGTATGGCATAATTTGGTTTATTTTCATTTTCTCGGAAACTAGTAGGCCTAGAATTAAGATTTTTGGTTTAAAATGTTCGTAATGAATGCCTCTACAAATCTTGTTATGGTCAAAACCACGCCAGACTTACCGTTTTTGAGAAAAAATATGTGCATCGCACAATAACATACATATTTTCAGCTAAAAGTATGGCATAATTTGGTTTATTTTCATTTTCTCGGAAACTAGTAGGCCTAGAATTAAGATTTTTGGTTTTAAATGTTCGTAATGAATGCCTCTACAAATCTTGTTATGGTCAAAACCACGCCAGACTTACCGTTTTTGAGAAAAAATATGTGCATCGCACAATAACATACATATTTTCAGCTAAAAGTATGGCATAATTTGGTTTATTTTCATTTTCTCGGAAACTAGTAGGCCTAGAATTAAGATTTTTGGTTTAAAATGTTCGTAATGAATGCCTCTACAAATCTTGTTATGGTCAAAACCACGCCAGACTTACCGTTTTTGAGAAAAAATATGTGCATCGCACAATAACATACATATTTTTACATATTTTCAGCTAAAAGTATGGCATAATTTGGTTTATTTTCATTTTCTCGGAAACTAGTAGGCCTAGAATTAAGATTTTTGGTTTAAAATGTTCGTAATGAATGCCTCTACAAATCTTGTTATGGTCAAAACCACGCCAGACTTACCGTTTTTGAGAAAAAATATGTGCATCGCACAATAACATACATATTTTCAGCTAAAAGTATGGCATAATTTGGTTTATTTTCATTTTCTCGGAAACTAGTAGGCCTAGAATTAAGATTTTTGGTTTAAAATGTTCGTAATGAATGCCTCTACAAATCTTGTTATGGTCAAAACCACGCCAGACTTACCGTTTTTGAGAAAAAATATGTGCATCGCACAATAACATACATATTTTCAGCTAAAAGTATGGCATAATTTGGTTTATTTTCATTTTCTCGGAAACTAGTAGGCCTAGAATTAAGATTTTTGGTTTAAAATGTTCGTAATGAATGCCTCTACAAATCTTGTTATGGTCAAAACCACGCCAGACTTACCGTTTTTGAGAAAAAATATGTGCATCGCACAATAACATACATATTTTTACATATTTTCAGCTAAAAGTATGGCATAATTTGGTTTATTTTCATTTTCTCGGAAACTAGTAGGCCTAGAATTAAGATTTTTGGTTTAAAATGTTCGTAATGAATGCCTCTACAAATCTTGTTATGGTCAAAACCACGCCAGACTTACCGTTTTTGAGAAAAAATATGTGCATCGCACAATAACATACATATTTTCAGCTAAAAGTATGGCATAATTTGGTTTATTTTCATTTTCTCGGAAACTAGTAGGCCTAGAATTAAGATTTTTGGTTTAAAATGTTCGTAATGAATGCCTCTACAAATCTTGTTATGGTCAAAACCACGCCAGAGTTACCGTTTTTGAGAAAAAATATGTGCATCGCACAATAACATACATATTTTCAGCTAAAAGTATGGCATAATTTGGTTTATTTTCATTTTCTCGGAAACTAGTAGGCCTAGAATTAAGATTTTTGGTTTAAAATGTTCGTAATGAATGCCTCTACAAATCTTGTTATGGTCAAAACCACGCCAGACTTACCGTTTTTGAGAAAAAATATGTGCATCGCACAATAACATACATATTTTCAGCTAAAAGTATGGCATAATTTGGTTTATTTTCATTTTCTCGGAAACTAGTAGGCCTAGAATTAAGATTTTTGGTTTAAAATGTTCGTAATGAATGCCTCTACAAATCTTGTTATGGTCAAAACCACGCCAGACTTACCGTTTTTGAGAAAAAATATGTGCATCGCACAATAACATACATATTTTCAGCTAAAAGTATGGCATAATTTGGTTTATTTTCATTTTCTCGGAAACTAGTAGGCCTAGAATTAAGATTTTTGGTTTTAAATGTTCGTAATGAATGCCTCTACAAATCTTGTTATGGTCAAAACCACGCCAGACTTACCGTTTTTGAGAAAAAATATGTGCATCGCACAATAACATACATATTTTCAGCTAAAAGTATGGCATAATTTGGTTTATTTTCATTTTCTCGGAAACTAGTAGGCCTAGAATTAAGATTTTTGGTTTAAAATGTTCGTAATGAATGCCTCTACAAATCTTGTTATGGTCAAAACCACGCCAGACTTACCGTTTTTGAGAAAAAATATGTGCATCGCACAATAACATACATATTTTTACATATTTTCAGCTAAAAGTATGGCATAATTTGGTTTATTTTCATTTTCTCGGAAACTAGTAGGCCTAGAATTAAGATTTTTGGTTTAAAATGTTCGTAATGAATGCCTCTACAAATCTTGTTATGGTCAAAACCACGCCAGACTTACCGTTTTTGAGAAAAAATATGTGCATCGCACAATAACATACATATTTTCAGCTAAAAGTATGGCATAATTTGGTTTATTTTCATTTTCTCGGAAACTAGTAGGCCTAGAATTAAGATTTTTGGTTTAAAATGTTCGTAATGAATGCCTCTACAAATCTTGTTATGGTCAAAACCACGCCAGACTTACCGTTTTTGAGAAAAAATATGTGCATCGCACAATAACATACATATTTTCAGCTAAAAGTATGGCATAATTTGGTTTATTTTCATTTTCTCGGAAACTAGTAGGCCTAGAATTAAGATTTTTGGTTTAAAATGTTCGTAATGAATGCCTCTACAAATCTTGTTATGGTCAAAACCACGCCAGACTTACCGTTTTTGAGAAAAAATATGTGCATCGCACAATAACATACATATTTTTACATATTTTCAGCTAAAAGTATGGCATAATTTGGTTTATTTTCATTTTCTCGGAAACTAGTAGGCCTAGAATTAAGATTTTTGGTTTAAAATGTTCGTAATGAATGCCTCTACAAATCTTGTTATGGTCAAAACCACGCCAGACTTACCGTTTTTGAGAAAAAATATGTGCATCGCACAATAACATACATATTTTCAGCTAAAAGTATGGCATAATTTGGTTTATTTTCATTTTCTCGGAAACTAGTAGGCCTAGAATTAAGATTTTTGGTTTAAAATGTTCGTAATGAATGCCTCTACAAATCTTGTTATGGTCAAAACCACGCCAGACTTACCGTTTTTGAGAAAAAATATGTGCATCGCACAATAACATACATATTTTCAGCTAAAAGTATGGCATAATTTGGTTTATTTTCATTTTCTCGGAAACTAGTAGGCCTAGAATTAAGATTTTTGGTTTAAAATGTTCGTAATGAATGCCTCTACAAATCTTGTTATGGTCAAAACCACGCCAGACTTACCGTTTTTGAGAAAAAATATGTGCATCGCACAATAACATACATATTTTCAGCTAAAAGTATGGCATAATTTGGTTTATTTTCATTTTCTCGGAAACTAGTAGGCCTAGAATTAAGATTTTTGGTTTAAAATGTTCGTAATGAATGCCTCTACAAATCTTGTTATGGTCAAAACCACGCCAGACTTACCGTTTTTGAGAAAAAATATGTGCATCGCACAATAACATACATATTTTTACATATTTTCAGCTAAAAGTATGGCATAATTTGGTTTATTTTCATTTTCTCGGAAACTAGTAGGCCTAGAATTAAGATTTTTGATTTAAAATGTTCGTAATGAATGCCTCTACAAATCTTGTTATGGTCAAAACCACGCCAGACTTACCGTTTTTGAGGAAAAATATGTGCATCGCACAATAACATACATATTTTCAGCTAAAAGTATGGCATAATTTGGTTTATTTTCATTTTCTCGGAAACTAGTAGGCCTAGAATTAAGATTTTTGGTTTAAAATGTTCGTAATGAATGCCTCTACAAATCTTGTTATGGTCAAAACCACGCCAGACTTACCGTTTTTGAGAAAAAATATGTGCATCGCACAATAACATACATATTTTCAGCTAAAAGTATGGCATAATTTGGTTTATTTTCATTTTCTCGGAAACTAGTAGGCCTAGAATTAAGATTTTTGGTTTAAAATGTTCGTAATGAATGCCTCTACAAATCTTGTTATGGTCAAAACCACGCCAGACTTACCGTTTTTGAGAAAAAATATGTGCATCGCACAATAACATACATATTTTCAGCTAAAAGTATGGCATAATTTGGTTTATTTTCATTTTCTCGGAAACTAGTAGGCCTAGAATTAAGATTTTTGGTTTAAAATGTTCGTAATGAATGCCTCTACAAATCTTGTTATGGTCAAAACCACGCCAGACTTACCGTTTTTGAGAAAAAATATGTGCATCGCACAATAACATACATATTTTCAGCTAAAAGTATGGCATAATTTGGTTTATTTTCATTTTCTCGGAAACTAGTAGGCCTAGAATTAAGATTTTTGGTTTAAAATGTTTGTAATGAATGCCTCTACAAATCTTGTTATGGTCAAAACCACGCCAGACTTACCGTTTTTGAGAAAAAATATGTGCATCGCACAATAACATACATATTTTTACATATTTTCAGCTAAAAGTATGGCATAATTTGGTTTATTTTCATTTCCTCGGAAACTAGTAGGCCTAGAATTAAGATTTTTGGTTTAAAATGTTCGTAATGAATGCCTCTACAAATCTTGTTATGGTCAAAACCACGCCAGACTTACCGTTTTTGAGAAAAAATATGTGCATCGCACAATAACATACATATTTTCAGCTAAAAGTATGGCATAATTTGGTTTATTTTCATTTTCTCGGAAACTAGTAGGCCTAGAATTAAGATTTTTGGTTTAAAATGTTCGTAATGAATGCCTCTACAAATCTTGTTATGGTCAAAACCACGCCAGACTTACCGTTTTTGAGAAAAAATATGTGCATTGCACAATAACATACATATTTTTACATATTTTCAGCTAAAAGTATGGCATAATTTGGTTTATTTTCATTTTCTCGGAAACTAGTAGGCCTAGAATTAAGATTTTTGGTTTAAAATGTTCGTAATGAATGCCTCTACAAATCTTGTTATGGTCAAAACCACGCCAGACTTACCGTTTTTGAGAAAAAATATGTGCATCGCACAATAACATACATATTTTCAGCTAAAAGTATGGCATAATTTGGTTTATTTTCATTTTCTCGGAAACTAGTAGGCCTAGAATTAAGATTTTTGGTTTAAAATGTTCGTAATGAATGCCTCTACAAATCTTGTTATGGTCAAAACCACGCCAGACTTACCGTTTTTGAGAAAAAATATGTGCATCGCACAATAACATACATATTTTCAGCTAAAAGTATGGCATAATTTGGTTTATTTTCATTTTCTCGGAAACTAGTAGGCCTAGAATTAAGATTTTTGGTTTAAAATGTTTGTAATGAATGCCTCTACAAATCTTGTTATGGTCAAAACCACGCCAGACTTACCGTTTTTGAGAAAAAATATGTGCATCGCACAATAACATACATATTTTTACATATTTTCAGCTAAAAGTATGGCATAATTTGGTTTATTTTCATTTCCTCGGAAACTAGTAGGCCTAGAATTAAGATTTTTGGTTTAAAATGTTCGTAATGAATGCCTCTACAAATCTTGTTATGGTCAAAACCACGCCAGACTTACCGTTTTTGAGAAAAAATATGTGCATCGCACAATAACATACATATTTTTACATATTTTCAGCTAAAAGTATGGCATAATTTGGTTTATTTTCATTTTCTCGGAAACTAGTAGGCCTAGAATTAAGATTTTTGGTTTAAAATGTTCGTAATGAATGCCTCTACAAATCTTGTTATGGTCAAAACCACGCCAGACTTACCGTTTTTGAGAAAAAATATGTGCATTGCACAATAACATACATATTTTTACATATTTTCAGCTAAAAGTATGGCATAATTTGGTTTATTTTCATTTTCTCGGAAACTAGTAGGCCTAGAATTAAGATTTTTGGTTTAAAATGTTCGTAATGAATGCCTCTACAAATCTTGTTATGGTCAAAACCACGCCAGACTTACCGTTTTTGAGAAAAAATATGTGCATCGCACAATAACATACATATTTTTACATATTTTCAGCTAAAAGTATGGCATAATTTGGTTTATTTTCATTTTCTCGGAAACTAGTAGGCCTAGAATTAAGATTTTTGGTTTAAAATGTTCGTAATGAATGCCTCTACAAATCTTGTTATGGTCAA
This sequence comes from Myathropa florea, assembly GCA_930367185.1. NCBI lineage: Eukaryota > Metazoa > Arthropoda > Insecta > Diptera > Syrphidae > Myathropa > Myathropa florea. Next base: position 167,171 of record CAKNEX010000081.1, on the reverse strand, counting down.
AACCACGCCAGACTTACCGTTTTTGAGAAAAAATATGTGCATCGCACAATAACATACATATTTTTACATATTTTCAGCTAAAAGTATGGCATAATTTGGTTTATTTTCATTTTCTCGGAAACTAGTAGGCCTAGAATTAAGATTTTTGGTTTAAAATGTTCGTAATGAATGCCTCTACAAATCTTGTTATGGTCAAAACCACGCCAGACTTACCGTTTTTGAGAAAAAATATATGTGCATCGCACAATAACATACATATTTTCAGCTAAAAGTATGGCATAATTTGGTTTATTTTCATTTTCTCGGAAACTAGTAGGCCTAGAATTAAGATTTTTGGTTTAAAATGTTCGTAATGAATGCCTCTACAAATCTTGTTATGGTCAAAACCACGCCAGACTTACCGTTTTTGAGAAAAAATATGTGCATCGCACAATAACATACATATTTTTACATATTTTCAGCTAAAAGTATGGCATAATTTGGTTTATTTTCATTTTCTCGGAAACTAGTAGGCCTAGAATTAAGATTTTTGGTTTAAAATGTTCGTAATGAATGCCTCTACAAATCTTGTTATGGTCAAAACCACGCCAGACTTACCGTTTTTGAGAAAAAATATGTGCATCGCACAATAACATACATATTTTTACATATTTTCAGCTAAAAGTATGGCATAATTTGGTTTATTTTCATTTTCTCGGAAACTAGTAGGCCTAGAATTAAGATTTTTGGTTTAAAATATTCGTAATGAATGCCTCTACAAATCTTGTTATGGTCAAAACCACGCCAGACTTACCGTTTTTGAGAAAAAATATGTGCATCGCACAATAACATACATATTTTTACATATTTTCAGCTAAAAGTATGGCATAATTTGGTTTATTTTCATTTTCTCGGAAACTAGTAGGCCTAGAATTAAGATTTTTGGTTTAAAATGTTCGTAATGAATGCCTCTACAAATCTTGTTATGGTCAAAACCACGCCAGACTTACCGTTTTTGAGAAAAAATATGTGCATCGCACAATAACATACATATTTTCAGCTAAAAGTATGGCATAATTTGGTTTATTTTCATTTTCTCGGAAACTAGTAGGCCTAGAATTAAGATTTTTGGTTTAAAATGTTCGTAATGAATGCCTCTACAAATCTTGTTATGGTCAAAACCACGCCAGACTTACCGTTTTTGAGAAAAAATATGTGCATCGCACAATAACATACATATTTTCAGCTAAAAGTATGGCATAATTTGGTTTATTTTCATTTTCTCGGAAACTAGTAGGCCTAGAATTAAGATTTTTGGTTTAAAATGTTCGTAATGAATGCCTCTACAAATCTTGTTATGGTCAAAACCACGCCAGACTTACCGTTTTTGAGAAAAAATATGTGCATCGCACAATAACATACATATTTTTACATATTTTCAGCTAAAAGTATGGCATAATTTGGTTTATTTTCATTTTCTCGGAAACTAGTAGGCCTAGAATTAAGATTTTTGGTTTAAAATGTTCGTAATGAATGCCTCTACAAATCTTGTTATGGTCAAAACCACGCCAGACTTACCGTTTTTGAGAAAAAATATGTGCATCGCACAATAACATACATATTTTCAGCTAAAAGTATGGCATAATTTGGTTTATTTTCATTTTCTCGGAAACTAGTAGGCCTAGAATTAAGATTTTTGGTTTAAAATGTTCGTAATGAATGCCTCTACAAATCTTGTTATGGTCAAAACCACGCCAGACTTACCGTTTTTGAGAAAAAATATGTGCATCGCACAATAACATACATATTTTCAGCTAAAAGTATGGCATAATTTGGTTTATTTTCATTTTCTCGGAAACTAGTAGGCCTAGAATTAAGATTTTTGGTTTAAAATGTTCGTAATGAATGCCTCTACAAATCTTGTTATGGTCAAAACCACGCCAGACTTACCGTTTTTGAGAAAAAATATGTGCATCGCACAATAACATACATATTTTTACATATTTTCAGCTAAAAGTATGGTATAATTTGGTTTATTTTCATTTTCTCGGAAACTAGTAGGCCTAGAATTAAGATTTTTGGTTTAAAATGTTCGTAATGAATGCCTCTACAAATCTTGTTATGGTCAAAACCACGCCAGACTTACCGTTTTTGAGAAAAAATATGTGCATCGCACAATAACATACATATTTTCAGCTAAAAGTATGGCATAATTTGGTTTATTTTCATTTTCTCGGAAACTAGTAGGCCTAGAATTAAGATTTTTGGTTTAAAATGTTCGTAATGAATGCCTCTACAAATCTTGTTATGGTCAAAACCACGCCAGACTTACCGTTTTTGAGAAAAAATATGTGCATCGCACAATAACATACATATTTTTACATATTTTCAGCTAAAAGTATGGCATAATTTGGTTTATTTTCATTTTCTCGGAAACTAGTAGGCCTAGAATTAAGATTTTTGGTTTAAAATGTTCGTAATGAATGCCTCTACAAATCTTGTTATGGTCAAAACCACGCCAGACTTACCGTTTTTGAGAAAAAATATGTGCATCGCACAATAACATACATATTTTTACATATTTTCAGCTAAAAGTATGGCATAATTTGGTTTATTTTCATTTTCTCGGAAACTAGTAGGCCTAGAATTAAGATTTTTGGTTTAAAATGTTCGTAATGAATGCCTCTACAAATCTTGTTATGGTCAAAACCACGCCAGACTTACCGTTTTTGAGAAAAAATATGTGCATCGCACAATAACATACATATTTTCAGCTAAAAGTATGGCATAATTTGGTTTATTTTCATTTTCTCGGAAACTAGTAGGCCTAGAATTAAGATTTTTGGTTTAAAATGTTCGTAATGAATGCCTCTACAAATCTTGTTATGGTCAAAACCACGCCAGACTTACCGTTTTTGAGAAAAAATATGTGCATCGCACAATAACATACATATTTTCAGCTAAAAGTATGGCATAATTTGGTTTATTTTCATTTTCTCGGAAACTAGTAGGCCTAGAATTAAGATTTTTGGTTTAAAATGTTCGTAATGAATGCCTCTACAAATCTTGTTATGGTCAAAACCACGCCAGACTTACCGTTTTTGAGAAAAAATATGTGCATCGCACAATAACATACATATTTTTACATATTTTCAGCTAAAAGTATGGCATAATTTGGTTTATTTTCATTTTCTCGGAAACTAGTAGGCCTAGAATTAAGATTTTTGGTTTAAAATGTTCGTAATGAATGCCTCTACAAATCTTGTTATGGTCAAAACCACGCCAGACTTACCGTTTTTGAGAAAAAATATGTGCATCGCACAATAACATACATATTTTTACATATTTTCAGCTAAAAGTATGGCATAATTTGGTTTATTTTCATTTTCTCGGAAACTAGTAGGCCTAGAATTAAGATTTTTGGTTTAAAATGTTCGTAATGAATGCCTCTACAAATCTTGTTATGGTCAAAACCACGCCAGACTTACCGTTTTTGAGAAAAAATATGTGCATCGCACAATAACATACATATTTTTACATATTTTCAGCTAAAAGTATGGCATAATTTGGTTTATTTTCATTTTCTCGGAAACTAGTAGGCCTAGAATTAAGATTTTTGGTTTAAAATGTTCGTAATGAATGCCTCTACAAATCTTGTTATGGTCAAAACCACGCCAGACTTACCGTTTTTGAGAAAAAATATGTGCATCGCACAATAACATACATATTTTTACATATTTTCAGCTAAAAGTATGGCATAATTTGGTTTATTTTCATTTTCTCGGAAACTAGTAGGCCTAGAATTAAGATTTTTGGTTTAAAATGTTCGTAATGAATGCCTCTACAAATCTTGTTATGGTCAAAACCACGCCAGACTTACCGTTTTTGAGAAAAAATATGTGCATCGCACAATAACATACATATTTTTACATATTTTCAGCTAAAAGTATGGCATAATTTGGTTTATTTTCATTTTCTCGGAAACTAGTAGGCCTAGAATTAAGATTTTTGGTTTAAAATGTTCGTAATGAATGCCTCTACAAATCTTGTTATGGTCAAAACCACGCCAGACTTACCGTTTTTGAGAAAAAATATGTGCATCGCACAATAACATACATATTTTTACATATTTTCAGCTAAAAGTATGTCATAATTTGGTTTATTTTCATTTTCTCGGAAACTAGTAGGCCTAGAATTAAGATTTTTGGTTTAAAATGTTCGTAATGAATGCCTCTACAAATCTTGTTATGGTCAAAACCACGCCAGACTTACCGTTTTTGAGAAAAAATATGTGCATCGCACAATAACATACATATTTTTACATATTTTCAGCTAAAAGTATGGCATAATTTGGTTTATTTTCATTTTCTCGGAAACTAGTAGGCCTAGAATTAAGATTTTTGGTTAAAAATGTTCGTAATGAATGCCTCTACAAATCTTGTTATGGTCAAAACCACGCCAGACTTACCGTTTTTGAGAAAAAATATGTGCATCGCACAATAACATACATATTTTTACATATTTTCAGCTAAAAGTATGGCATAATTTGGTTTTTCAAGTCAAAGTTCTTTATTTCGTTCTTTAATATTACAATGGTTTGCCACCACACAATTTACAGTTCAGAGATGTGATATGTAATCAAATATATCTTTCTACTGAAATAAAATTATTTACAAATTATAAGATTGAACAATCAAAATTTTATCAAAGGGAAACAACGAAAAAAACCCTTTATTTATGCAAAAAGAAAAAAAAAAGAAAAAAAAGAAAAATTAAACATAATTATTATTAAAAATTAAGAAAAACACTATTGTAGATAAATAAATAAATAAATAAATAAACAAATAAATAAATAAATAAATAAATAAGTAAATAAAAAAAAATTGGTAAATAAACAAATAATTAGATAAATAAATAAATAGATGAATAAATAAATAAATAAATAAATAAATAAATAAATAAATAAATAAACAGATAAACAGATAAACAGATAAACAGAGGAATAAGTAGTTAATAAGTAAATTCATATATAACAAACAGATAAATTAACTCTTATTGCATGGAGATTAACAATAATAAAACACAAAGTGGTATAAATAATACATTTCACATATTTATACAGAAAAGAAAATTTTAACATAAAAAGTACAGAAGAGGGCTTTAACAAAAGTATGTTGACTTCAGTTTAGTCTGGTCTTAAGTTAATAGTACTCAGTTCATTTATTAGCGGGTTTTCAGGGAGGTTACATCTGATCAAAAATGTTCCGGTGAGCTTGCGTATTCTATCAGCGATCAATTCAACATTAGCTTTTTTATGAAGATCATGGGTTGAGTGATGCCAGGGGAGATTGAGCATCATTTTCAACAATTTGTTTTGCTGTATTTGTAGCCTTTTTATATGGCACTTGGCACAAGAACCCCATACTTGACAACCATACAGCAGAATAGCTTGAAAAATGACTTTATGGATTACCATTTTATTTTCGATTGACAGTAAGGATCTTCTATTTATAAAGGGATAGAGTAACTTAATTGCTACGCCCGTTTTATGTAGGGTCTTTGCAATGTGTTCCTTAAATGTGAGTCTTTTATCAAGATATACCCCTAAGTACTTCACATGCGACTCCCATTCTATGTACTGGCCGCTTATTATTATTTGGTTGGGCGGTAGAAAGCAAGACTTTCTTTTTCTTGTAAAAAAGATAGCTTGCATCTTTTCCGCATTTACTTTTATTCTCCATTTGTTTAGATGATCAATAAATTTTTCTGTCGCATACTGTAAATTGGTCACAATGTTGAGACCATATATATGCGACGAAAATATTATTGAATCATCGGCATAAAGGGCAAATTCGCAATTTGGTAAGTGCGGGATGTCAGACATGTACAGATTGAACAAAATTGGGGCAAGGACCGAACCTTGGGGAACACCTGCTGCAACATTTATTACACGTGAGGGACTGTTATTAACGAATACTTTGTACGTACGATTTGACAAAAAACTCTGAACGATCTTAGAGAGGAATGTTGGAAAATTAAATTGAATAATTTTAAACAACAGACCATTGTGCCACACGGTATCAAACGCCTTTTCAACATCCAGAAGTATCATTCCTGTGGATTTTCCAAGAGCACGATTTTTTTTAACACTATTGCAAATTCTTAATATTTGGTGGCTCGTGCTATGGTATTGTCTAAAACCAAATTGTTCATGAGGAAAGATATGGCTCTCATCAATAATTGTTAAGAGTTTTTCCTTCAAAATATTTTCATAGACTTTACCCAAGCTACTTAACAGACTAATAGGCCTGTAACTATTAGGCTCGTTACGAGGCTTGCCTGCTTTAGGAATGGGGACAACTTTTGCTTCCTTCCAGATTGTTGGAAAGTATTGCATTTTTAGACAGGCATTAATTAAAAATGCTAAGAATTTGATGCCAATTTTGGGTAAATTCCTAAGAAAGATATTCTTTATGCTGTCAATACCACTGGCTTTCCTTATTCTTAGTTTTTCTATAATATTTTTAACCTCAGCTTCAGATACAAATGCACCTAATGGTGTGTCTGACGCTGAGGCGTCCAAAGTCTGTATGGCTTTTTGTACCGCGTAATTTATGTCTCCTAGATGTTGTGAGACAAAAGCATAATTTGGTTTATTTTCATTTTCTCGGAAACTAGTAGGCCTAGAATTAAGATTTTTGGTTTAAAATGTTCGTAATGAATGCCTCTACAAATCTTGTTATGGTCAAAACCACGCCAGACTTACCGTTTTTGAGAAAAAATATGTGCATCGCACAATAACATACATATTTTCAGCTAAAAGTATGGCATAATTTGGTTTATTTTCATTTTCTCGGAAACTAGTAGGCCTAGAATTAAGATTTTTGGTTTAAAATGTTCGTAATGAATGCCTCTACAAATCTTGTTATGGTCAAAACCACGCCAGACTTACCGTTTTTGAGAAAAAATATGTGCATCGCACAATAACATACATATTTTTACATATTTTCAGCTAAAAGTATGGCATAATTTGGTTTATTTTCATTTTCTCGGAAACTAGTAGGCCTAGAATTAAGATTTTTGGTTTAAAATGTTCGTAATGAATGCCTCTACAAATCTTGTTATGGTCAAAACCACGCCAGACTTACCGTTTTTGAGAAAAAATATGTGCATCGCACAATAACATACATATTTTTACATATTTTCAGCTAAAAGTATGGCATAATTTGGTTTATTTTCATTTTCTCGGAAACTAGTAGGCCTAGAATTAAGATTTTTGGTTTAAAATGTTCGTAATGAATGCCTCTACAAATCTTGTTATGGTCAAAACCACGCCAGACTTACCGTTTTTGAGAAAAAATATGTGCATCGCACAATAACATACATATTTTCAGCTAAAAGTATGGCATAATTTGGTTTATTTTCATTTTCTCGGAAACTAGTAGGCCTAGAATTAAGATTTTTGGTTTAAAATGTTCGTAATGAATGCCTCTACAAATCTTGTTATGGTCAAAACCACGCCAGACTTGCCGTTTTTGAGAAAAAATATGTGCATCGCACAATAACATACATATTTTTACATATTTTCAGCTAAAAGTATGGCATAATTTGGTTTATTTTCATTTTCTCGGAAACTAGTGGGCCTAGAATTAAGATTTTTAGTTTAAAATGTTCGTAATGAATGCCTCTACAAATCTTGTTATGGTCAAAACCACGCCAGACTTACCGTTTTTGAGAAAAAATATGTGCATCGCACAATAACATACATATTTTCAGCTAAAAGTATGGCATAATTTGGTTTATTTTCATTTTCTCGGAAACTAGTAGGCCTAGAATTAAGATTTTTGGTTTAAAATGTTCGTAATGAATGCCTCTACAAATCTTGTTATGGTCAAAACCACGCCAGACTTGCCGTTTTTGAGAAAAAATATGTGCATCGCACAATAACATACATATTTTTACATATTTTCAGCTAAAAGTATGGCATAATTTGGTTTATTTTCATTTTCTCGGAAACTAGTAGGCCTAGAATTAAGATTTTTAGTTTAAAATGTTCGTAATGAATGCCTCTACAAATCTTGTTATGGTCAAAACCACGCCAGACTTACCGTTTTTGAGAAAAAATATGTGCATCGCACAATAAAATACATATTTTCAGCTAAAAGTATGGCATAATTTGGTTTATTTTCATTTTCTCGGAAACTAGTAGGCCTAGAATTAAGATTTTTGGTTTAAAATGTTCGTAATGAATGCCTCTACAAATCTTGTTATGGTCAAAACCACGCCAGACTTACCGTTTTTGAGAAAAAATATGTGCATCGCACAATAACATACATATTTTTACATATTTTCAGCTAAAAGTATGGCATAATTTGGTTTATTTTCATTTTCTCGGAAACTAGTAGGCCTAGAATTAAGATTTTTGGTTTAAAATGTTCGTAATGAATGCCTCTACAAATCTTGTTATGGTCAAAACCACGCCAGACTTACCGTTTTTGAGAAAAAATTTGTGCATCGCACAATAACATACATATTTTCAGCTAAAAGTATGGCATAATTTGGTTTATTTTCATTTTCTCGGAAACTAGTAGGCCTAGAATTAAGATTTTTGGTTTAAAATGTTCGTAATGAATGCCTCTACAAATCTTGTTATGGTCAAAACCACGCCAGACTTACCGTTTTTGAGAAAAAATATGTGCATCGCACAATAACATACATATTTTTACATATTTTCAGCTAAAAGTATGGCATAATTTGGTTTATTTTCATTTTCTCGGAAACTAGTAGGCCTAAAATTAAGATTTTTGGTTTAAAATGTTCGTAATGAATGCCTCTACAAATCTTGTTATGGTCAAAACCACGCCAGACTTACCGTTTTTGAGAAAAAATATGTGCATCGCACAATAACATACATATTTTCAGCTAAAAGTATGGCATAATTTGGTTTATTTTCATTTTCTCGGAAACTAGTAGGCCTAGAATTAAGATTTTTGGTTTAAAATGTTCGTAATGAATGCCTCTACAAATCTTGTTATGGTCAAAACCACGCCAGACTTACCGTTTTTGAGAAAAAATATGTGCATCGCACAATAACATACATATTTTTACATATTTTCAGCTAAAAGTATGGCATAATTTGGTTTATTTTCATTTTCTCGGAAACTAGTAGGCCTAGAATTAAGATTTTTGGTTTAAAATGTTCTTAATGAATGCCTCTACAAATCTTGTTATGGTCAAAACCACGCCAGACTTACAGTTTTTGAGAAAAAATATGTGCATCGCACAATAACATACATATTTTTACATATTTTCAGCTAAAAGTATGGCATAATTTGGTTTATTTTCATTTTCTCGGAAACTAGTAGGCCTAGAATTAAGATTTTTGGTTTAAAATGTTCGTAATGAATGCCTCTACAAATCTTGTTATGGTCAAAACCACGCCAGACTTACCGTTTTTGAGAAAAAATATGTGCATCGCACAATAACATACATATTTTTACATATTTTCAGCTAAAAGTATGTCATAATTTGGTTTATTTTCATTTTCTCGGAAACTAGTAGGCCTAGAATTAAGATTTTTGGTTTAAAATGTTCGTAATGAATGCCTCTACAAATCTTGTTATGGTCAAAACCACGCCAGACTTACCGTTTTTGAGAAAAAATATGTGCATCGCACAATAACATACATATTTTCAGCTAAAAGTATGGCATAATTTGGTTTATTTTCATTTTCCCGGAAACTAGTAGGCCTAGAATTAAGATTTTTGATTAAAAATGTTCGTAATGAATGCCTCTACAAATCTTGTTATGGTCAAAACCACGCCAGACTTACCGTTTTTGAGAAAAAATATGTGCATCGCACAATAACATACATATTTTTACATATTTTCAGCTAAAAGTATGGCATAATTTGGTTTATTTTCATTTTCTCGGAAACTAGTAGGCCTAGAATTAAGATTTTTGGTTTAAAATGTTCGTAATGAATGCCTCTACAAATCTTGTTATGGTCAAAACCACGCCAGACTTACCGTTTTTGAGAAAAAATATGTGCATCGCACAATAACATACATATTTTCAGCTAAAAGTATGGCATAATTTGGTTTATTTTCATTTTCTCGGAAACTAGTAGGCCTAGAATTAAGATTTTTGGTTTAAAATGTTCGTAATGAATGCCTCTACAAATCTTGTTATGGTCAAAACCACGCCAGACTTACCGTTTTTGAGAAAAAATATGTGCATCGCACAATAACATACATATTTTTACATATTTTCAGCTAAAAGTATGGCATAATTTGGTTTATTTTCATTTTCTCGGAAACTAGTAGGCCTAGAATTAAGATTTTTGGTTTAAAATGTTCGTAATGAATGCCTCTACAAATCTTGTTATGGTCAAAACCACGCCAGACTTACCGTTTTTGAGAAAAAATATGTGCATCGCACAATAACATACATATTTTTACATATTTTCAGCTAAAAGTATGGCATAATTTGGTTTATTTTCATTTTCTCGGAAACTAGTAGGCCTAGAATTAAGATTTTTGGTTTAAAATGTTCGTAATGAATGCCTCTACAAATCTTGTTATGGTCAAAACCACGCCAGACTTACCGTTTTTGAGAAAAAATATGTGCATCGCACAATAACATACATATTTTCAGCTAAAAGTATGGCATAATTTGGTTTATTTTCATTTTCTCGGAAACTAGTAGGCCTAGAATTAAGATTTTTGGTTTAAAATGTTCGTAATGAATGCCTCTACAAATCTTGTTATGGTCAAAACCACGCCAGACTTGCCGTTTTTGAGAAAAAATATGTGCATCGCACAATAACATACATATTTTTACATATTTTCAGCTAAAAGTATGGCATAATTTGGTTTATTTTCATTTTCTCGGAAACTAGTAGGCCTAGAATTAAGATTTTTAGTTTAAAATGTTCGTAATGAATGCCTCTACAAATCTTGTTATGGTCAAAACCACGCCAGACTTACCGTTTTTGAGAAAAAATATGTGCATCGCACAATAACATACATATTTTCAGCTAAAAGTATGGCATAATTTGGTTTATTTTCATTTTCTCGGAAACTAGTAGGCCTAGAATTAAGATTTTTGGTTTAAAATGTTCGTAATGAATGCCTCTACAAATCTTGTTATGGTCAAAACCACGCCAGACTTACCGTTTTTGAGAAAAAATATGTGCATCGCACAATAACATACATATTTTTACATATTTTCAGCTAAAAGTATGGCATAATTTGGTTTATTTTCATTTTCTCGGAAACTAGTAGGCCTAGAATTAAGATTTTTGGTTTAAAATGTTCGTAATGAATGCCTCTACAAATCTTGTTATGGTCAAAACCACGCCAGACTTACCGTTTTTGAGAAAAAATTTGTGCATCGCACAATAACATACATATTTTCAGCTAAAAGTATGGCATAATTTGGTTTATTTTCATTTTCTCGGAAACTAGTAGGCCTAGAATTAAGATTTTTGGTTTAAAATGTTCGTAATGAATGCCTCTACAAATCTTGTTATGGTCAAAACCACGCCAGACTTACCGTTTTTGAGAAAAAATATGTGCATCGCACAATAACATACATATTTTTACATATTTTCAGCTAAAAGTATGGCATAATTTGGTTTATTTTCATTTTCTCGGAAACTAGTAGGCCTAGAATTAAGATTTTTGGTTTAAAATGTTCGTAATGAATGCCTCTACAAATCTTGTTATGGTCAAAACCACGCCAGACTTACCGTTTTTGAGAAAAAATATGTGCATCGCACAATAACATACATATTTTTACATATTTTCAGCTAAAAGTATGGCATAATTTGGTTTATTTTCATTTTCTCGGAAACTAGTAGGCCTAGAATTAAGATTTTTGGTTTAAAATGTTCGTAATGAATGCCTCTACAAATCTTGTTATGGTCAAAACCACGCCAGACTTACCGTTTTTGAGAAAAAATATGTGCATCGCACAATAACATACATATTTTCAGCTAAAAGTATGTCATAATTTGGTTTATTTTCATTTTCTCGGAAACTAGTAGGCCTAGAATTAAGATTTTTGGTTTAAAATGTTCGTAATGAATGCCTCTACAAATCTTGTTATGGTCAAAACCACGCCAGACTTACCGTTTTTGAGAAAAAATATGTGCATCGCACAATAACATACATATTTTCAGCTAAAAGTATGGCATAATTTGGTTTATTTTCATTTTCTCGGAAACTAGTAGGCCTAGAATTAAGATTTTTGGTTTAAAATGTTCGTAATGAATGCCTCTACAAATCTTGTTATGGTCAAAACCACGCCAGACTTACCGTTTTTGAGAAAAAATATGTGCATCGCACAATAACATACATATTTTTACATATTTTCAGCTAAAAGTATGGCATAATTTGGTTTATTTTCATTTTCTCGGAAACTAGTAGGCCTAGAATTAAGATTTTTGGTTTAAAATGTTCGTAATGAATGCCTCTACAAATCTTGTTATGGTCAAAACCACGCCAGATTTACCGCTTTTGAGAAAAAATATGTGCATCGCACAATAACATACATATTTTTACATATTTTCAGCTAAAAGTATGGCATAATTTGGTTTATTTTCATTTTCTCGGAAACTAGTAGGCCTAGAATTAAGATTTTTGGTTTAAAATGTTCGTAATGAATGCCTCTACAAATCTTGTTATGGTCAAAACCACGCCAGACTTACCGTTTTTGAGAAAAAATATGTGCATCGCACAATAACATACATATTTTCAGCTAAAAGTATGGCATAATTTGGTTTATTTTCATTTTCTCGGAAACTAGTAGGCCTAGAATTAAGATTTTTGGTTTAAAATGTTCGTAATGAATGCCTCTACAAATCTTGTTATGGTCAATACCACGCCAGACTTACCGTTTTTGAGAAAAAATATGTGCATCGCACAATAACATACATATTTTCAGCTAAAAGTATGGCATAATTTGGTTTATTTTCATTTTCTCGGAAACTAGTAGGCCTAGAATTAAGATTTTTGGTTTAAAATGTTCGTAATGAATGCCTCTACAAATCTTGTTATGGTCAAAACCACGCCAGACTTACCGTTTTTGAGAAAAAATATGTGCATCGCACAATAACATACATATTTTTACATATTTTCAGCTAAAAGTATGGCATAATTTGGTTTATTTTCATTTTCTCGGAAACTAGTAGGCCTAGAATTAAGATTTTTGGTTTAAAATGTTCTTAATGAATGCCTCTACAAATCTTGTTATGGTCAAAACCACGCCAGACTTACCGTTTTTGAGAAAAAATATGCTCTACAAATCTTGTTATGGTCAAAACCACGCCAGACTTACCGTTTTTGAGAAAAAATATGTGCATCGCACAATAACATACATATTTTCAGCTAAAAGTATGGCATAATTTGGTTTATTTTCATTTTCTCGGAAACTAGTAGGCCTAGAATTAAGATTTTTGGTTTAAAATGTTCGTAATGAATGCCTCTACAAATCTTGTTATGGTCAAAACCACGCCAGACTTACCGTTTTTGAGAAAAAATATGTGCATCGCACAATAACATACATATTTTCAGCTAAAAGTATGGCATAATTTGGTTTATTTTCATTTTCTCGGAAACTAGTAGGCCTAGAATTAAGATTTTTGGTTTAAAATGTTCGTAATGAATGCCTCTACAAATCTTGTTATGGTCAAAACCACGCCAGACTTACCGTTTTTGAGAAAAAATATGTGCATCGCACAATAACATACATATTTTCAGCTAAAAGTATGGCATAATTTGGTTTATTTTCATTTTCTCGGAAACTAGTAGGCCTAGAATTAAGATTTTTGGTTTAAAATGTTCGTAATGAATGCCTCTACAAATCTTGTTATGGTCAAAACCACGCCAGACTTACCGTTTTTGAGAAAAAATATGTGCATCGCACAATAACATACATATTTTCAGCTAAAAGTATGGCATAATTTGGTTTATTTTCAGCTAAAGTATGGCTTAAAGTATGGCATAATTTGGTTTATTTTCATTTTCTCGGAAACTAGTAGGCCTAGAATTAAGATTTTTGGTTTAAAATGTTCGTAATGAATGCCTCTACAAATCTTGTTATGGTCAAAACCACGCCAGACTTACCGTTTTTGAGAAAAAATATGTGCATCGCACAATAACATACATATTTTTACATATTTTCAGCTAAAAGTATGGCATAATTTGGTTTATTTTCATTTTCTCGGAAACTAGTAGGCCTAGAATTAAGATTTTTGGTTTAAAATGTTCGTAATGAATGCCTCTACAAATCTTGTTATGGTCAAAACCACGCCAGACTTACCGTTTTTGAGAAAAAATATGTGCATCGCACAATAACATACATATTTTTACATATTTTCAGCTAAAAGTATGGCATAATTTGGTTTATTTTCATTTTCTCGGAAACTAGTAGGCCTAGAATTAAGATTTTTGGTTTAAAATGTTCGTAATGAATGCCTCTACAAATCTTGTTATGGTCAAAACCACGCCAGACTTACCGTTTTTGAGAAAAAATATGTGCATCGCACAATAACATACATATTTTCAGCTAAAAGTATGGCATAATTTGGTTTATTTTCATTTTCTCGGAAACTAGTAGGCCTAGAATTAAGATTTTTGGTTTAAAATGTTCGTAATGAATGCCTCTACAAATCTTGTTATGGTCAAAACCACGCCAGACTTACCGTTTTTGAGAAAAAATATGTGCATCGCACAATAACATACATATTTTCAGCTAAAAGTATGGCATAATTTGGTTTATTTTCATTTTCTCGGAAACTAGTAGGCCTAGAATTAAGATTTTTGGTTTAAAATGTTCGTAATGAATGCCTCTACAAATCTTGTTATGGTCAAAACCACGCCAGACTTACCGTTTTTGAGAAAAAATATGTGCATCGCACAATAACATACATATTTTCAGCTAAAAGTATGGCATAATTTGGTTTATTTTCATTTTCTCGGAAACTAGTAGGCCTAGAATTAAGATTTTTGGTTTAAAATGTTCGTAATGAATGCCTCTACAAATCTTGTTATGGTCAAAACCACGCCAGACTTACAGTTTTTGAGAAAAAATATGTGCATCGCACAATAACATACATATTTTTACATATTTTCAGCTAAAAGTATGGCATAATTTGGTTTATTTTCATTTTCTCGGAAACTAGTAGGCCTAGAATTAAGATTTTTGGTTTAAAATGTTCGTAATGAATGCCTCTACAAATCTTGTTATGGTCAAAACCACGCCAGACTTACCGTTTTTGAGAAAAAATATGTGCATCGCACAATAACATACATATTTTCAGCTAAAAGTATGGCATAATTTGGTTTATTTTCATTTTCTCGGAAACTAGTAGGCCTAGAATTAAGATTTTTGGTTTAAAATGTTCGTAATGAATGCCTCTACAAATCTTGTTATGGTCAAAACCACGCCAGACTTACCGTTTTTGAGAAAAAATATGTGCATCGCACAATAACATACATATTTTCAGCTAAAAGTATGGCATAATTTGGTTTATTTTCATTTTCTCGGAAACTAGTAGGCCTAGAATTAAGATTTTTGGTTTAAAATGTTCGTAATGAATGCCTCTACAAATCTTGTTATGGTCAAAACCACGCCAGACTTACCGTTTTTGAGAAAAAATATGTGCATCGCACAATAACATACATATTTTCAGCTAAAAGTATGGCATAATTTGGTTTATTTTCATTTTCTCGGAAACTAGTAGGCCTAGAATTAAGATTTTTGGTTTAAAATGTTCGTAATGAATGCCTCTACAAATCTTGTTATGGTCAAAACCACGCCAGACTTACCGTTTTTGAGAAAAAATATGTGCATCGCACAATAACATACATATTTTCAGCTAAAAGTATGGCATAATTTGGTTTATTTTCATTTTCTCGGAAACTAGTAGGCCTAGAATTAAGATTTTTGGTTTAAAATGTTCGTAATGAATGCCTCTACAAATCTTGTTATGGTCAAAACCACGCCAGACTTACCGTTTTTGAGAAAAAATATGTGCATCGCACAATAACATACATATTTTCAGCTAAAAGTATGGCATAATTTGGTTTATTTTCATTTTCTCGGAAACTAGTAGGCCTAGAATTAAGATTTTTGGTTTAAAATGTTCGTAATGAATGCCTCTACAAATCTTGTTATGGTCAAAACCACGCCAGACTTACCGTTTTTGAGAAAAAATATGTGCA
This sequence comes from Myathropa florea, assembly GCA_930367185.1. Lineage (NCBI taxonomy): Eukaryota > Metazoa > Arthropoda > Insecta > Diptera > Syrphidae > Myathropa > Myathropa florea. The sequence continues at coordinate 150,963 of CAKNEX010000081.1, read as the reverse complement.
TCGCACAATAACATACATATTTTCAGCTAAAAGTATGGCATAATTTGGTTTATTTTCATTTTCTCGGAAACTAGTAGGCCTAGAATTAAGATTTTTGGTTTAAAATGTTCGTAATGAATGCCTCTACAAATCTTGTTATGGTCAAAACCACGCCAGACTTACCGTTTTTGAGAAAAAATATGTGCATCGCACAATAACATACATATTTTCAGCTAAAAGTATGGCATAATTTGGTTTATTTTCAGCTAAAGTATGGCTTAAAGTATGGCATAATTTGGTTTATTTTCATTTTCTCGGAAACTAGTAGGCCTAGAATTAAGATTTTTGGTTTAAAATGTTCGTAATGAATGCCTCTACAAATCTTGTTATGGTCAAAATCACGCCAGACTTACCGTTTTTGAGAAAAAATATGTGCATCGCACAATAACATACATATTTTTACATATTTTCAGCTAAAAGTATGGCATAATTTGGTTTATTTTCATTTTCTCGGAAACTAGTAGGCCTAGAATTAAGATTTTTGGTTTAAAATGTTCGTAATGAATGCCTCTACAAATCTTGTTATGGTCAAAACCACGCCAGACTTACCGTTTTTGAGAAAAAATATGTGCATCGCACAATAACATACATATTTTTACATATTTTCAGCTAAAAGTATGGCATAATTTGGTTTATTTTCATTTTCTCGGAAACTAGTAGGCCTAGAATTAAGATTTTTGGTTTAAAATGTTCGTAATGAATGCCTCTACAAATCTTGTTATGGTCAAAACCACGCCAGACTTACCGTTTTTGAGAAAAAATATGTGCATCGCACAATAACATACATATTTTCAGCTAAAAGTATGGCATAATTTGGTTTATTTTCATTTTCTCGGAAACTAGTAGGCCTGGAATTAAGATTTTTGGTTTAAAATGTTCGTAATGAATGCCTCTACAAATCTTGTTATGGTCAAAACCACGCCAGACTTACCGTTTTTGAGAAAAAATATGTGCATCGCACAATAACATACATATTTTTACATATTTTCAGCTAAAAGTATGTCATAATTTGGTTTATTTTCATTTTCTCGGAAACTAGTAGGCCTAGAATTAAGATTTTTGGTTTAAAATGTTCGTAATGAATGCCTCTACAAATCTTGTTATGGTCAAAACCACGCCAGACTTACAGTTTTTGAGAAAAAATATGTGCATCGCACAATAACATACATATTTTTACATATTTTCAGCTAAAAGTATGGCATAATTTGGTTTATTTTCATTTTCTCGGAAACTAGTAGGAATAGAATTAAGATTTTTGGTTTAAAATGTTCGTAATGAATGCCTCTACAAATCTTGTTATGGTCAAAACCACGCCAGACTTACCGTTTTTGAGAAAAAATATGTGCATCGCACAATAACATACATATTTTTACATATTTTCAGCTAAAAGTATGGCATAATTTGGTTTATTTTCATTTTCTCGGAAACTAGTAGGCCTAGAATTAAGATTTTTGGTTTAAAATGTTCGTAATGAATGCCTCTACAAATCTTGTTATGGTCAAAACCACGCCAGACTTACCGTTTTTGAGAAAAAATATGTGCATCGCACAATAACATACATATTTTCAGCTAAAAGTATGGCATAATTTGGTTTATTTTCAGCTAAAGTATGGCTTAAAGTATGGCATAATTTGGTTTATTTTCATTTTCTCGGAAACTAGTAGGCCTAGAATTAAGATTTTTGGTTTAAAATGTTCGTAATGAATGCCTCTACAAATCTTGTTATGGTCAAAACCACGCCAGACTTACCGTTTTTGAGAAAAAATATGTGCATCGCACAATAACATACATATTTTTACATATTTTCAGCTAAAAGTATGGCATAATTTGGTTTATTTTCATTTTCTCGGAAACTAGTAGGCCTAGAATTAAGATTTTTGGTTTAAAATGTTCGTAATGAATGCCTCTACAAATCTTGTTATGGTCAAAACCACGCCAGACTTACCGTTTTTGAGAAAAAATATGTGCATCGCACAATAACATACATATTTTCAGCTAAAAGTATGGCATAATTTGGTTTATTTTCATTTTCTCGGAAACTAGTAGGCCTAGAATTAAGATTTTTGGTTTAAAATGTTCGTAATGAATGCCTCTACAAATCTTGTTATGGTCAAAACCACGCCAGACTTACCGTTTTTGAGAAAAAATATGTGCATCGCACAATAACATACATATTTTTACATATTTTCAGCTAAAAGTATGGCATAATTTGGTTTATTTTCATTTTCTCGGAAACTAGTAGGCCTAGAATTAAGATTTTTGGTTTAAAATGTTCGTAATGAATGCCTCTACAAATCTTGTTATGGTCAAAACCACGCCAGACTTACAGTTTTTGAGAAAAAATATGTGCATCGCACAATAACATACATATTTTTACATATTTTCAGCTAAAAGTATGGCATAATTTGGTTTATTTTCATTTTCTCGGAAACTAGTAGGCCTAGAATTAAGATTTTTGGTTTAAAATGTTCGTAATGAATGCCTCTACAAATCTTGTTATGGTCAAAACCACGCCAGACTTACCGTTTTTGAGAAAAAATATGTGCATCGCACAATAACATACATATTTTCAGCTAAAAGTATGGCATAATTTGGTTTATTTTCATTTTCTCGGAAACTAGTAGGCCTAGAATTAAGATTTTTGGTTTAAAATGTTCGTAATGAATGCCTCTACAAATCTTGTTATGGTCAAAACCACGCCAGACTTACAGTTTTTGAGAAAAAATATGTGCATCGCACAATAACATACATATTTTTACATATTTTCAGCTAAAAGTATGGCATAATTTGGTTTATTTTCATTTTCTCGGAAACTAGTAGGCCTAGAATTAAGATTTTTGGTTTAAAATGTTCGTAATGAATGCCTCTACAAATCTTGTTATGGTCAAAACCACGCCAGACTTACCGTTTCTAAGAAAAAATATGTGCATCGCACAATAACATACATATATTCAGCTAAAAGTATGGCATAATTTGGTTTATTTTCAGCTAAAGTATGGCTTAAAGTATGGCATAATTTGGTTTATTTTCATTTTCTCGGAAACTAGTAGGCCTAGAATTAAGATTTTTGGTTTAAAATGTTCGTAATGAATGCCTCTACAAATCTTGTTATGGTCAAAACCACGCCAGACTTACCGTTTTTGAGAAAAAATATGTGCATCGCACAATAACATACATATTTTTACATATTTTCAGCTAAAAGTATGGCATAATTTGGTTTATTTTCATTTTCTCGGAAACTAGTAGGCCTAGAATTAAGATTTTTGGTTTAAAATGTTCGTAATGAATGCCTCTACAAATCTTGTTATGGTCAAAACCACGCCAGACTTACCGTTTTTGAGAAAAAATATGTGCATCGCACAATAACATACATATTTTTACATATTTTCAGCTAAAAGTATGGCATAATTTGGTTTATTTTCATTTTCTCGGAAACTAGTAGGCCTAGAATTAAGATTTTTGGTTTAAAATGTTCGTAATGAATGCCTCTACAAATCTTGTTATGGTCAAAACCACGCCAGACTTACCGTTTTTGAGAAAAAATATGTGCATCGCACAATAACATACATATTTTCAGCTAAAAGTATGGCATAATTTGGTTTATTTTCATTTTCTCGGAAACTAGTAGGCCTAGAATTAAGATTTTTGGTTTAAAATGTTCGTAATGAATGCCTCTACAAATCTTGTTATAGTCAAAACCACGCCAGACTTACCGTTTTTGAGAAAAAATATGTGCATCGCACAATAACATACATATTTTTACATATTTTCAGCTAAAAGTATGGCATAATTTGGTTTATTTTCATTTTCTCGGAAACTAGTAGGCCTAGAATTAAGATTTTTGGTTTAAAATGTTCGTAATGAATGCCTCTACAAATCTTGTTATGGTCAAAACCACGCCAGACTTACAGTTTTTGAGAAAAAATATGTGCATCGCACAATAACATACATATTTTTACATATTTTCAGCTAAAAGTATGGCATAATTTGGTTTATTTTCATTTTCTCGGAAACTAGTAGGCCTAGAATTAAGATTTTTGGTTTAAAATGTTCGTAATGAATGCCTCTACAAATCTTGTTATGGTCAAAACCACGCCAGACTTACCGTTTTTGAGAAAAAATATGTGCATCGCACAATAACATACATATTTTTACATATTTTCAGCTAAAAGTATGGCATAATTTGGTTTATTTTCATTTTCTCGGAAACTAGTAGGCCTAGAATTAAGATTTTTGGTTTAAAATGTTCGTAATGAATGCCTCTACAAATCTTGTTATGGTCAAAACCACGCCAGACTTACCGTTTTTGAGAAAAAATATGTGCATCGCACAATAACATACATATTTTTACATATTTTCAGCTAAAAGTATGGCATAATTTGGTTTATTTTCATTTTCTCGGAAACTAGTAGGCCTAGAATTAAGATTTTTGGTTTAAAATGTTCGTAATGAATGCCTCTACAAATCTTGTTATGGTCAAAACCACGCCAGACTTACCGTTTTTGAGAAAAAATATGTGCATCGCACAATAACATACATATTTTCAGCTAAAAGTATGGCATAATTTGGTTTATTTTCATTTTCTCGGAAACTAGTAGGCCTAGAATTAAGATTTTTGGTTTAAAATGTTCGTAATGAATGCCTCTACAAATCTTGTTATGGTCAAAACCACGCCAGACTTACCGTTTTTGAGAAAAAATATGTGCATCGCACAATAACATACATATTTTCAGCTAAAAGTATGGCATAATTTGGTTTATTTTCATTTTCTCGGAAACTGGTAGGCCTAGAATTAAGATTTTTGGTTTAAAATGTTCGTAATGAATGCCTCTACAAATCTTGTTATGGTCAAAACCACGCCAGACTTACCGTTTTTGAGAAAAAATATGTGCATCGCACAATAACATACATATTTTTACATATTTTCAGCTAAAAGTATGGCATAATTTGGTTTATTTTCATTTTCTCGGAAACTAGTAGGCCTAGAATTAAGATTTTTGGTTTAAAATGTTCGTAATGAATGCCTCTACAAATCTTGTTATGGTCAAAACCACGCCAGACTTACCGTTTTTGAGAAAAAATATGTGCATCGCACAATAACATACATATTTTCAGCTAAAAGTATGGCATAATTTGGTTTATTTTCATTTTCTCGGAAACTAGTAGGCCTAGAATTAAGATTTTTGGTTTAAAATGTTCGTAATGAATGCCTCTACAAATCTTGTTATGGTCAAAACCACGCCAGTCTTACCGTTTTTGAGAAAAAATATGTGCATCGCACAATAACATACATATTTTTACATATTTTCAGCTAAAAGTATGGCATAATTTGGTTTATTTTCATTTTCTCGGAAACTAGTAGGCCTAGAATTAAGATTTTTGGTTTAAAATGTTCGTAATGAATGCCTCTACAAATCTTGTTATGGTCAAAACCACGCCAGACTTACAGTTTTTGAGAAAAAATATGTGCATCGCACAATAACATACATATTTTTACATATTTTCAGCTAAAAGTATGGCATAATTTGGTTTATTTTCATTTTCTCGGAAACTAGTAGGCCTAGAATTAAGATTTTTGGTTTAAAATGTTCGTAATGAATGCCTCTACAAATCTTGTTATGGTCAAAACCACGCCAGACTTACCGTTTTTGAGAAAAAATATGTGCATCGCACAATAACATACATATTTTCAGCTAAAAGTATGGCATAATTTGGTTTATTTTCATTTTCTCGGAAACTAGTAGGCCTAGAATTAAGATTTTTGGTTTAAAATGTTCGTAATGAATGCCTCTACAAATCTTGTTATGGTCAAAACCACGTTAGACTTACCGTTTTTGAGAAAAAATATGTGCATCGCACAATAACATACATATTTTCAGCTAAAAGTATGGCATAATTTGGTTTATTTTCATTTTCTCGGAAACTAGTAGGCCTAGAATTAAGATTTTTGGTTTAAAATGTTCGTAATGAATGCCTCTACAAATCTTGTTATGGTCAAAACCACGCCAGACTTACCGTTTTTGAGAAAAAATATGTGCATCGCACAATAACATACATATTTTTACATATTTTCAGCTAAAAGTATGGCATAATTTGGTTTATTTTCATTTTCTCGGAAACTAGTAGGCCTAGAATTAAGATTTTTGGTTTAAAATGTTCGTAATGAATGCCTCTACAAATCTTGTTATGGTCAAAACCACGCCAGACTTACCGTTTTTGAGAAAAAATATGTGCATCGCACAATAACATACATATTTTCAGCTAAAAGTATGGCATAATTTGGTTTATTTTCATTTTCTCGGAAACTAGTAGGCCTAGAATTAAGATTTTTGGTTTAAAATGTTCGTAATGAATGCCTCTACAAATCTTGTTATGGTCAAAACCACGCCAGACTTACCGTTTTTGAGAAAAAATATGTGCATCGCACAATAACATACATATTTTCAGCTAAAAGTATGGCATAATTTGGTTTATTTTCATTTTCTCGGAAACTAGTAGGCCTAGAATTAAGATTTTTGGTTTAAAATGTTCGTAATGAATGCCTCTACAAATCTTGTTATGGTCAAAACCACGCCAGACTTACCGTTTTTGAGAAAAAATATGTGCATCGCACAATAACATACATATTTTCAGCTAAAAGTATGGCATAATTTGGTTTATTTTCATTTTCTCGGAAACTAGTAGGCCTAGAATTAAGATTTTTGGTTTAAAATGTTCGTAATGAATGCCTCTACAAATCTTGTTATGGTCAAAACCACGCCAGACTTACCGTTTTTGAGAAAAAATATGTGCATCGCACAATAACATACATATTTTTACATATTTTCAGCTAAAAGTATGGCATAATTTGGTTTATTTTCATTTTCTCGGAAACTAGTAGGCCTAGAATTAAGATTTTTGGTTTAAAATGTTCGTAATGAATGCCTCTACAAATCTTGTTATGGTCAAAACCACGCCAGACTTACCGTTTTTGAGAAAAAATATGTGCATCGCACAATAACATACATATTTTCAGCTAAAAGTATGGCATAATTTGGTTTATTTTCATTTTCTCGGAAACTAGTAGGCCTAGAATTAGGATTTTTGGTTTAAAATGTTCGTAATGAATGCCTCTACAAATCTTGTTATGGTCAAAACCACGCCAGACTTACCGTTTTTGAGAAAAAATATGTGCATCGCACAATAACATACATATTTTCAGCTAAAAGTATGGCATAATTTGGTTTATTTTCATTTTCTCGGAAACTAGTAGGCCTAGAATTAAGATTTTTGGTTTAAAATGTTCGTAATGAATGCCTCTACAAATCTTGTTATGGTCAAAACCACGCCAGACTTACCGTTTTTGAGAAAAAATATGTGCATCGCACAATAACATACATATTTTCAGCTAAAAGTATGGCATAATTTGGTTTATTTTCATTTTCTCGGAAACTAGTAGGCCTAGAATTAAGATTTTTGGTTTAAAATGTTCGTAATGAATGCCTCTACAAATCTTGTTATGGTCAAAACCACGCCAGACTTACCGTTTTTGAGAAAAAATATGTGCATCGCACAATAACATACATATTTTCAGCTAAAAGTATGGCATAATTTGGTTTATTTTCATTTTCTCGGAAACTAGTAGGCCTAGAATTAAGATTTTTGGTTTAAAATGTTCGTTATGAATGCCTCTACAAATCTTGTTATGGTCAAAACCACGCCAGACTTACCGTTTTTGAGAAAAAATATGTGCATCGCACAATAACATACATATTTTTACATATTTTCAGCTAAAAGTATGGCATAATTTGGTTCATTTTCATTTTCTCGGAAACTAGTAGGCCTAGAATTAAGATTTTTGGTTTAAAATGTTCGTAATGAATGCCTCTACAAATCTTGTTATGGTCAAAACCACGCCAGACTTACCGTTTTTGAGAAAAAATATGTGCATCGCACAATAACATACATATTTTCAGCTAAAAGTATGGCATAATTTGGTTTATTTTCATTTTCTCGGAAACTAGTAGGCCTAGAATTAAGATTTTTGGTTTAAAATGTTCGTAATGAATGCCTCTACAAATCTTGTTATGGTCAAAACCACGCCAGACTTACCGTTTTTGAGAAAAAATATGTGCATCGCACAATAACATACATATTTTCAGCTAAAAGTATGGCATAATTTGGTTTATTTTCATTTTCTCGGAAACTAGTAGGCCTAGAATTAAGATTTTTGGTTTAAAATGTTCGTAATGAATGCCTCTACAAATCTTGTTATGGTCAAAACCACGCCAGACTTACCGTTTTTGAGAAAAAATATGTGCATCGCACAATAACATACATATTTTCAGCTAAAAGTATGGCATAATTTGGTTTATTTTCATTTTCTCGGAAACTAGTAGGCCTAGAATTAAGATTTTTGGTTTAAAATGTTCGTTATGAATGCCTCTACAAATCTTGTTATGGTCAAAACCACGCCAGACTTACCGTTTTTGAGAAAAAATATGTGCATCGCACAATAACATACATATTTTTACATATTTTCAGCTAAAAGTATGGCATAATTTGGTTCATTTTCATTTTCTCGGAAACTAGTAGGCCTAGAATTAAGATTTTTGGTTTAAAATGTTCGTAATGAATGCCTCTACAAATCTTGTTATGGTCAAAACCACGCCAGACTTACCGTTTTTGAGAAAAAATATGTGCATCGCACAATAACATACATATTTTCAGCTAAAAGTATGGCATAATTTGGTTTATTTTCATTTTCTCGGAAACTAGTAGGCCTAGAATTAAGATTTTTGGTTTAAAATGTTCGTAATGAATGCCTCTACAAATCTTGTTATGGTCAAAACCACGCCAGACTTACCGTTTTTGAGAAAAAATATGTGCATCGCACAATAACATACATATTTTTACATATTTTCAGCTAAAAGTATGGCATAATTTGGTTTATTTTCATTTTCTCGGAAACTAGTAGGCCTAGAATTAAGATTTTTGGTTTAAAATGTTCGTAATGAATGCCTCTACAAATCTTGTTATGGTCAAAACCACGCCAGACTTACAGTTTTTGAGAAAAAATATGTGCATCGCACAATAACATACATATTTTTACATATTTTCAGCTAAAAGTATGGCATAATTTGGTTTATTTTCATTTTCTCGGAAACTAGTAGGCCTAGAATTAAGATTTTTGGTTTAAAATGTTCGTAATGAATGCCTCTACAAATCTTGTTATGGTCAAAACCACGCCAGACTTACCGTTTTTGAGAAAAAATATGTGCATCGCACAATAACATACATATTTTCAGCTAAAAGTATGGCATAATTTGGTTTATTTTCATTTTCTCGGAAACTAGTAGGCCTAGAATTAAGATTTTTGGTTTAAAATGTTCGTAATGAATGCCTCTACAAATCTTGTTATGGTCAAAACCACGCCAGACTTACCGTTTTTGAGAAAAAATATGTGCATCGCACAATAACATACATATTTTCAGCTAAAAGTATGGCATAATTTGGTTTATTTTCATTTTCTCGGAAACTAGTAGGCCTAGAATTAAGATTTTTGGTTTAAAATGTTCGTAATGAATGCCTCTACAAATCTTGTTATGGTCAAAACCACGCCAGACTTACCGTTTTTGAGAAAAAATATGTGCATCGCACAATAACATACATATTTTTACATATTTTCAGCTAAAAGTATGGCATAATTTGGTTTATTTTCATTTTCTCGGAAACTAGTAGGCCTAGAATAAAGATTTTTGGTTTAAAATGTTCGTAATGAATGCCTCTACAAATCTTGTTATGGTCAAAACCACGCCAGACTTACCGTTTTTGAGAAAAAATATGTGCATCGCACAATAACATACATATTTTCAGCTAAAAGTATGGCATAATTTGGTTTATTTTCATTTTCTCGGAAACTAGTAGGCCTAGAATTAAGATTTTTGGTTTAAAATGTTCGTAATGAATGCCTCTACAAATCTTGTTATGGTCAAAACCACGCCAGACTTACCGTTTTTGAGAAAAAATATGTGCATCGCACAATAACATACATATTTTCAGCTAAAAGTATGGCATAATTTGGTTTATTTTCATTTTCTCGGAAACTAGTAGGCCTAGAATTAAGATTTTTGGTTTAAAATATTCGTAATGAATGCCTCTACAAATCTTGTTATGGTCAAAACCACGCCAGACTTACCGTTTTTGAGAAAAAATATGTGCATCGCACAATAACATACATATTTTTACATATTTTCAGCTAAAAGTATGGCATAATTTGGTTTATTTTCATTTTCTCGGAAACTAGTAGGCCTAGAATTAAGATTTTTGGTTTAAAATGTTCGTAATGAATGCCTCTACAAATCTTGTTATGGTCAAAACCACGCCAGACTTACCGTTTTTGAGAAAAAATATGTGCATCGCACAATAACATACATATTTTTACATATTTTCAGCTAAAAGTATGGCATAATTTGGTTTATTTTCATTTTTTCGGAAACTAGTAGGCCTAGAATTAAGATTTTTGGTTTAAAATGTTCGTAATGAATGCCTCTACAAATCTTGTTATGGTCAAAACCACGCCAGACTTACCGTTTTTGAGAAAAAATATGTGCATCGCACAATAACATACATATTTTCAGCTAAAAGTATGGCATAATTTGGTTTATTTTCATTTTCTCGGAAACTAGTAGGCCTAGAATTAAGATTTTTGGTTTAAAATGTTCGTAATGAATGCCTCTACAAATCTTGTTATGGTCAAAACCACGCCAGACTTACCGTTTTTGAGAAAAAATATGTGCATCGCACAATAACATACATATTTTCAGCTAAAAGTATGGCATAATTTGGTTTATTTTCATTTTCTCGGAAACTAGTAGGCCTAGAATTAAGATTTTTGATTTAAAATGTTCGTAATGAATGCCTCTACAAATCTTGTTATGGTCAAAACCACGCCAGACTTACCGTTTTTGAGAAAAAATATGTGCATCGCACAATAACATACATATTTTCAGCTAAAAGTATGGCATAATTTGGTTTATTTTCATTTTCTCGGAAACTAGTAGGCCTAGAATTAAGATTTTTGGTTTAAAATGTTCGTAATGAATGCCTCTACAAATCTTGTTATGGTCAAAACCACGCCAGACTTACCGTTTTTGAGAAAAAATATGTGCATCGCACAATAACATACATATTTTCAGCTAAAAGTATGGCATAATTTGGTTTATTTTCATTTTCTCGGAAACTAGTAGGCCTAGAATTAAGATTTTTGGTTTAAAATGTTCGTAATGAATGCCTCTACAAATCTTGTTATGGTCAAAACCACGCCAGACTTACCGTTTTTGAGAAAAAATATGTGCATCGCACAATAACATACATATTTTTACATATTTTCAGCTAAAAGTATGGCATAATTTGGTTTATTTTCATTTTCTCGGAAACTAGTAGGCCTAGAATTAAGATTTTTGGTTTAAAATGTTCGTAATGAATGCCTCTACAAATCTTGTTATGGTCAAAACCACGCCAGACTTACCGTTTTTGAGAAAAAATATGTGCATCGCACAATAACATACATATTTTTACATATTTTCAGCTAAAAGTATGGCATAATTTGGTTTATTTTCATTTTCTCGGAAACTAGTAGGCCTAGAATTAAGATTTTTGGTTTAAAATGTTCGTAATGAATGCCTCTACAAATCTTGTTATGGTCAAAACCACGCCAGACTTACCGTTTTTGAGAAAAAATATGTGCATCGCACAATAACATACATATTTTCAGCTAAAAGTATGGCATAATTTGGTTTATTTTCATTTTCTCGGAAACTAGTAGGCCTAGAATTAAGATTTTTGGCTTAAAATGTTCGTAATGAATGCCTCTACAAATCTTGTTATGGTCAAAACCACGCCAGACTTACCGTTTTTGAGAAAAAATATGTGCATCGCACAATAACATACATATTTTCAGCTAAAAGTATGGCATAATTTGGTTTATTTTCATTTTCTCGGAAACTAGTAGGCCTAGAATTAAGATTTTTGGTTTAAAATGTTCGTAATGAATGCCTCTACAAATCTTGTTATGGTCAAAACCACGCCAGACTTACCGTTTTTGAGAAAAAATATGTGCATCGCACAATAACATACATATTTTCAGCTAAAAGTATGGCATAATTTGGTTTATTTTCATTTTCTCGGAAACTAGTAGGCCTAGAATTAAGATTTTTGATTTAAAATGTTCGTAATGAATGCCTCTACAAATCTTGTTATGGTCAAAACCACGCCAGACTTACCGTTTTTGAGAAAAAATATGTGCATCGCACAATAACATACATATTTTCAGCTAAAAGTATGGCATAATTTGGTTTATTTTCATTTTTTTGGAAACTAGTAGGCCTAGAATTAAGATTTTTGGTTTAAAATGTTCGTAATGAATGCCTCTACAAATCTTGTTATGGTCAAAACCACGCCAGACTTACCGTTTTTGAGAAAAAATATGTGCATCGCACAATAACATACATATTTTCAGCTAAAAGTATGGCATAATTTGGTTTATTTTCATTTTCTCGGAAACTAGTAGGCCTAGAATTAAGATTTTTGGTTTAAAATGTTCGTAATGAATGCCTCTACAAATCTTGTTATGGTCAAAACCACGCCAGACTTACCGTTTTTGAGAAAAAATATGTGCATCGCACAATAACATACATATTTTTACATATTTTCAGCTAAAAGTATGGCATAATTTGGTTTATTTTCATTTTCTCGGAAACTAGTAGGCCTAGAATTAAGATTTTTGGTTTAAAATGTTCGTAATGAATGCCTCTACAAATCTTGTTATGGTCAAAACCACGCCAGACTTACCGTTTTTGAGAAAAAATATGTGCATCGCACAATAACATACATATTTTTACATATTTTCAGCTAAAAGTATGGCATAATTTGGTTTATTTTCATTTTCTCGGAAACTAGTAGGCCTAGAATTAAGATTTTTGGTTTAAAATGTTCGTAATGAATGCCTCTACAAATCTTGTTATGGTCAAAACCACGCCAGAATTACCGTTTTAGAAAAAAAATAAGTGCATCGCACAATAACATACATATTTTTACATATTTTCAGCTAAAAGTATGGCATAATTTGGTTTATTTTCATTTTCTCGGAAACTAGTAGGCCTAGAATTAAGATTTTTGGTTTAAAATGTTCGTAATGAATGCCTCTACAAATCTTGTTATGGTCAAAACCACGCCAGACTTACCGTTTTTGAGAAAAAATATGTGCATCGCACAATAACATACATATTTTCAGCTAAAAGTATGGCATAATTTGGTTTATTTTCATTTTCTCGGAAACTAGTAGGCCTAGAATTAAGATTTTTGGTTTAAAATGTTCGTAATGAATGCCTCTACAAATCTTGTTATGGTCAAAACCACGCCAGACTTACCGTTTTTGAGAAAAAATATGTGCATCGCACAATAACATACATATTTTCAGCTAAAAGTATGGCATAATTTGGTTTATTTTCATTTTCTCGGAAACTAGTAGGCCTAGAATTAAGATTTTTGGCTTAAAATGTTCGTAATGAATGCCTCTACAAATCTTGTTATGGTCAAAACCACGCCAGACTTACCGTTTTTGAGAAAAAATATGTGCATCGCACAATAACATACATATTTTCAGCTAAAAGTATGGCATAATTTGGTTTATTTTCATTTTCTCGGAAACTAGTAGGCCTAGAATTAAGATTTTTGGTTTAAAATGTTCGTAATGAATGCCTCTACAAATCTTGTTATGGTCAAAACCACGCCAGACTTACCGTTTTTGAGAAAAAATATGTGCATCGCACAATAACATACATATTTTCAGCTAAAAGTATGGCATAATTTGGTTTATTTTCATTTTCTCGGAAACTAGTAGGCCTAGAATTAAGATTTTTGATTTAAAATGTTCGTAATGAATGCCTCTACAAATCTTGTTATGGTCAAAACCACGCCAGACTTACCGTTTTTGAGAAAAAATATGTGCATCGCACAATAACATACATATTTTCAGCTAAAAGTATGGCATAATTTGGTTTATTTTCATTTTCTCGGAAACTAGTAGGCCTAGAATTAAGATTTTTGGTTTAAAATGTTCGTAATGAATGCCTCTACAAATCTTGTTATGGTCAAAACCACGCCAGACGTACCGTTTTTGAGAAAAAATATGTGCATCGCACAATAACATACATATTTTCAGCTAAAAGTATGGCATAATTTGGTTTATTTTCATTTTCTCGGAAACTAGTAGGCCTAGAATTAAGATTTTTGGTTTAAAATGTTCGTAATGAATGCCTCTACAAATCTTGTTATGGTCAAAACCACGCCAGACTTACCGTTTTTGAGAAAAAATATGTGCATCGCACAATAACATACATATTTTCAGCTAAAAGTATGGCATAATTTGGTTTATTTTCATTTTCTCGGAAACTAGTAGGCCTAGAATTAAGATTTTTGGTTTAAAATGTTCGTAATGAATGCCTCTACAAATCTTGTTATGGTCAAAACCACGCCAGACTTACCGTTTTTGAGAAAAAATATGTGCATCGCACAATAACATACATATTTTTACATATTTTCAGCTAAAAGTATGGCATAATTTGGTTTATTTTCATTTTCTCGGAAACTAGTAGGCCTAGAATTAAGATTTTTGGTTTAAAATGTTCGTAATGAATGCCTCTACAAATCTTGTTATGGTCAAAACCACGCCAGACTTACCGTTTTTGAGAAAAAATATGTGCATCGCACAATAACATACATATTTTCAGCTAAAAGTATGGCATAATTTGGTTTATTTTCATTTTCTCGGAAACTAGTAGGCCTAGAATTAAGATTTTTGGTTTAAAATGTTCGTAATGAATGCCTCTACAAATCTTGTTATGGTCAAAACCACGCCAGACTTACCGTTTTTGAGAAAAAATATGTGCATCGCACAATAACATACATATTTTTACATATTTTCAGCTAAAAGTATGGCATAATTTGGTTTATTTTCATTTTCTCGGAAACTAGTAGGCCTAGAATTAAGATTTTTGGTTTAAAATGTTCGTAATGAATGCCTCTACAAATCTTGTTATGGTCAAAACCACGCCAGACTTACCGTTTTTGAGAAAAAATATGTGCATCGCACAATAACATACATATTTTCAGCTAAAAGTATGGCATAATTTGGTTTATTTTCATTTTCTCGGAAACTAGTAGGCCTAGAATTAAGATTTTTGGTTTAAAATGTTCGTAATGAATGCCTCTACAAATCTTGTTATGGTCAAAACCACGCCAGACTTACCGTTTTTGAGAAAAAATATGTGCATCGCACAATAACATACATATTTTTACATATTTTCAGCTAAAAGTATGGCATAATTTGGTTTATTTTCATTTTCTCGGAAACTAGTAGACCTAGAATTAAGATTTTTGGTTTAAAATGTTCGTAATGAATGCCTCTACAAATCTTGTTATGGTCAAAACCACGCCAGACTTACCGTTTTTGAGAAAAAATATGTGCATCGCACAATAACATACATATTTTTACATATTTTCAGCTAAAAGTATGGCATAATTTGGTTTATTTTCATTTTCTCGGAAACTAGTAGGCCTAGAATTAAGATTTTTGGTTTAAAATGTTCGTAATGAATGCCTCTACAAATCTTGTTATGGTCAAAACCACGCCAGACTTACCGTTTTTGAGAAAAAATATGTGCATCGCACAATAACATACATATTTTCAGCTAAAAGTATGGCATAATTTGGTTTATTTTCATTTTCTCGGAAACTAGTAGGCCTAGAATTAAGATTTTTGGTTTAAAATGTTCGTAATGAATGCCTCTACAAATCTTGTTATGGTCAAAACCACGCCAGACTTACCGTTTTTGAGAAAAAATATGTGCATCGCACAATAACATACATATTTTCAGCTAAAAGTATGGCATAATTTGGTTTATTTTCATTTTCTCGGAAACTAGTAGGCCTAGAATTAAGATTTTTGGTTTAAAATGTTCGTAATGAATGCCTCTACAAATCTTGTTATGGTCAAAACCACGCCAGACTTACCGTTTTTGAGAAAAAATATGTGCATCGCACAATAACATACATATTTTCAGCTAAAAGTATGGCATAATTTGGTTTATTTTCATTTTCTCGGAAACTAGTAGGCCTAGAATTAAGATTTTTGGTTTAAAATGTTCGTAATGAATGCCTCTACAAATCTTGTTATGGTCAAAACCACGCCAGACTTACCGTTTTTGAGAAAAAATATGTGCATCGCACAATAACATACATATTTTCAGCTAAAAGTATGGCATAATTTGGTTTATTTTCATTTTCTCGGAAACTAGTAGGCCTAGAATTAAGATTTTTGGTTTAAAATGTTCGTAATGAATGCCTCTACAAATCTTGTTATGGTCAAAACCACGCCAGACTTACCGTTTTTGAGAAAAAATATGTGCATCGCACAATAACATACATATTTTTACATATTTTCAGCTAAAAGTATGGCAGACTTACCGTTTTTGAGAAAAAATATGTGCATCGCACAATAACATACATATTTTCAGCTAAAAGTATGGCATAATTTGGTTTATTTTCATTTTCTCGGAAACTAGTAGGCCTAGAACTAAGATTTTTGGTTTAAAATGTTCGTAATGAATGCCTCTACAAATCTTGTTAGGGTCAAAACCACGCCAGACTTACCGTTTTTGAGAAAAAATATGTGCATCGCACAATAACATACATATTTTCAGCTAAAAATATGGCATAATTTGGTTTATTTTCATTTTCTCGGAAACTAGTAGGCCTAGAATTAAGATTTTTAGTTTAAAATGTTCGTAATGAATGCCTCTACAAATCTTGTTATGGTCAAAACCACGCCAGACTTACCGTTTTTGAGAAAAAATATGTGCATCGCACAATAACATACATATTTTCAGCTAAAAGTATGGCATAATTTGGTTTATTTTCATTTTCTCGGAAACTAGTAGGCCTAGAATTAAGATTTTTGGTTTAAAATGTTCGTAATGAATGCCTCTACAAATCTTGTTATGGTCAAAACCACGCCAGACTTACCGTTTTTGAGAAAAAATATGTGCATCGCACAATAACATACATATTTTCAGCTAAAAGTATGGCATAATTTGGTTTATTTTCATTTTCTCGGAAACTAGTAGGCCTAGAATTAAGATTTTTGGTTTAAAATGTTCGTAATGAATGCCTCTACAAATCTTGTTATGGTCAAAACCACGCCAGACTTACCGTTTTTGAGAAAAAATATGTGCATCGCACAATAACATACATATTTTCAGCTAAAAGTATGGCATAATTTGGTTTATTTTCATTTTCTCGGAAACTAGTAGGCCTAGAATTAAGATTTTTGGTTTAAAATGTTCGTAATGAATGCCTCTACAAATCTTGTTATGGTCAAAACCACGCCAGACTTACCGTTTTTGAGAAAAAATATGTGCATCGCACAATAACATACATATTTTTACATATTTTCAGCTAAAAGTATGGCATAATTTGGTTTATTTTCATTTTCTCGGAAACTAGTAGGCCTAGAATTAAGATTTTTGGTTTAAAATGTTCGTAATGAATGCCTCTACAAATCTTGTTATGGTCAAAACCACGCCAGACTTACCGTTTTTGAGAAAAAATATGTGCATCGCACAATAACATACAAATTTTCAGCTAAAAGTATGGCATAATTTGGTTTATTTTCATTTTCTCGGAAACTAGTAGGCCTAGAATTAAGATTTTTGGTTTAAAATGTTCGTAATGAATGCCTCTACAAATCTTGTTATGGTCAAAACCACGCCAGACTTACCGTTTTTGAGAAAAAATATGTGCATCGCACAATAACATACATATTTTCAGCTAAAAGTATGGCATAATTTGGTTTATTTTCATTTTCTCGGAAACTAGTAGGCCTAGAATTAAGATTTTTGGTTTAAAATGTTCGTAATGAATGCCTCTACAAATCTTGTTATGGTCAAAACCACGCCAGACTTACAGTTTTTGAGAAAAAATATGTGCATCGCACAATAACATACATATTTTTACATATTTTCAGCTAAAAGTATGGCATAATTTGGTTTATTTTCATTTTCTCGGAAACTAGTAGGCCTAGAATTAAGATTTTTGGTTTAAAATGTTCGTAATGAATGCCTCTACAAATCTTGTTATGGTCAAAACCACGCCAGACTTACCGTTTTTGAGAAAAAATATGTGCATCGCACAATAACATACATATTTTCAGCTAAAAGTATGGCATAATTTGGTTTATTTTCATTTTCTCGGAAACTAGTAGGCCTAGAATTAAGATTTTTGGTTTAAAATGTTCGTAATGAATGCCTCTACAAATCTTGTTATGGTCAAAACCACGCCAGACTTACCGTTTTTGAGAAAAAATATGTGCATCGCACAATAACATACATATTTTCAGCTAAAAGTATGGCATAATTTGGTTTATTTTCATTTTCTCGGAAACTAGTAGGCCTAGAATTAAGATTTTTGGTTTAAAATGTTCGTAATGAATGCCTCTACAAATCTTGTTATGGTCAAAACCACGCCAGACTTACCGTTTTTGAGAAAAAATATGTGCATCGCACAATAACATACATATTTTTACATATTTTCAGCTAAAAGTATGGCATAATTTGGTTTATTTTCATTTTCTCGGAAACTAGTAGGCCTAGAATTAAGATTTTTGGTTTAAAATGTTCGTAATGAATGCCTCTACAAATCTTGTTATGGTCAAAACCACGCCAGACTTACCGTTTTTGAGAAAAAATATGTGCATCGCACAATAACATACATATTTTCAGCTAAAAGTATGGCATAATTTGGTTTATTTTCATTTTCTCGGAAACTAGTAGGCCTAGAATTAAGATTTTTGGTTTAAAATGTTCGTAATGAATGCCTCTACAAATCTTGTTATGGTCAAAACCACGCCAGACTTACCGTTTTTGAGAAAAAATATGTGCATCGCACAATAACATACATATTTTCAGCTAAAAGTATGGCATAATTTGGTTTATTTTCATTTTCTCGGAAACTAGTAGGCCTAGAATTAAGATTTTTGGTTTAAAATGTTCGTAATGAATGCCTCTACAAATCTTGTTATGGTCAAAACCACGCCAGACTTACCGTTTTTGAGAAAAAATATGTGCATCGCACAATAACATACATATTTTCAGCTAAAAGTATGGTATAATTTGGTTTATTTTCATTTTCTCGGAAACTAGTAGGCCTAGAATTAAGATTTTTGGTTTAAAATGTTCGTAATGAATGCCTCTACAAATCTTGTTATGGTCAAAACCACGCCAGACTTACCGTTTTTGAGAAAAAATATGTGCATCGCACAATAACATACATATTTTCAGCTAAAAGTATGGCATAATTTGGTTTATTTTCATTTTCTCGGAAACTAGTAGGCCTAGAATTAAGATTTTTGGTTTAAAATGTTCGTAATGAATGCCTCTACAAATCTTGTTATGGTCAAAACCACGCCAGACTTACCGTTTTTGAGAAAAAATATGTGCATCGCACAATAACATACATATTTTTACATATTTTCAGCTAAAAGTATGGCATAATTTGGTTTATTTTCATTTTCTCGGAAACTAGTAGGCCTAAAATTAAGATTTTTGGTTTAAAATGTTCGTAATGAATGCCTCTACAAATCTTGTTATGGTCAAAACCACGCCAGACTTACCGTTTTTGAGAAAAAATATGTGCATCGCACAATAACATACATATTTTCAGCTAAAAGTATGGCATAATTTGGTTTATTTTCATTTTCTCGGAAACTAGTAGGCCTAGAATTAAGATTTTTGGTTTAAAATGTTCGTAATGAATGCCTCTACAAATCTTGTTATGGTCAAAACCACGCCAGACTTACCGTTTTTGAGAAAAAATATGTGCATCGCACAATAACATACATATTTTCAGCTAAAAGTATGGCATAATTTGGTTTATTTTCATTTTCTCGGAAACTAGTAGGCCTAGAATTAAGATTTTTGGTTTAAAATGTTCGTAATGAATGCCTCTACAAATCTTGTTATGGTCAAAACCACGCCAGACTTACCGTTTTTGAGAAAAAATATGTGCATCGCACAATAACATACATATTTTTACATATTTTCAGCTAAAAGTATGGCATAATTTGGTTTATTTTCATTTTCTCGGAAACTAGTAGGCCTAGAATTAAGATTTTTGGTTTAAAATGTTCGTAATGAATGCCTCTACAAATCTTGTTATGGTCAAAACCACGCCAGACTTACCGTTTTTGAGAAAAAATATGTGCATCGCACAATAACATACATATTTTTACATATTTTCAGCTAAAAGTATGGCATAATTTGGTTTATTTTCATTTTCTCGGAAACTAGTAGGCCTAGAATTAAGATTTTTGGTTTAAAATGTTCGTAATGAATGCCTCTACAAATCTTGTTATGGTCAAAACCACGCCAGACTTACCGTTTTTGAGAAAAAATATGTGCATCGCACAATAACATACATATTTTCAGCTAAAAGTATGGCATAATTTGGTTTATTTTCATTTTCTCGGAAACTAGTAGGCCTAGAATTAAGATTTTTGGTTTAAAATGTTCGTAATGAATGCCTCTACAAATCTTGTTATGGTCAAAACCACGCCAGACTTACCGTTTTTGAGAAAAAATATGTGCATCGCACAATAACATACATATTTTTACATATTTTCAGCTAAAAGTATGGCATAATTTGGTTTATTTTCATTTTCTCGGAAACTAGTAGGCCTAGAATTAAGATTTTTGGTTTAAAATGTTCGTAATGAATGCCTCTACAAATCTTGTTATGGTCAAAACCACGCCAGACTTACCGTTTTTGAGAAAAAATATGTGCATCGCACAATAACATACATATTTTTACATATTTTCAGCTAAAAGTATGGCATAATTTGGTTTATTTTCATTTTCTCGGAAACTAGTAGGCCTAGAATTAAGATTTTTGGTTTAAAATGTTCGTAATGAATGCCTCTACAAATCTTGTTATGGTCAAAACCACGCCAGACTTACCGTTTTTGAGAAAAAATATGTGCATCGCACAATAACATACATATTTTCAGCTAAAAGTATGGCATAATTTGGTTTATTTTCATTTTCTCGGAAACTAGTAGGCCTAGAATTAAGATTTTTGGTTTAAAATGTTCGTAATGAATGCCTCTACAAATCTTGTTATGGTCAAAACCACGCCAGACTTACCGTTTTTGAGAAAAAATATGTGCATCGCACAATAACATACATATTTTTACATATTTTCAGCTAAAAGTATGGCATAATTTGGTTTATTTTCATTTTCTCGGAAACTAGTAGGCCTAGAATTAAGATTTTTGGTTTAAAATGTTCGTAATGAATGCCTCTACAAATCTTGTTATGGTCAAAACCACGCCAGACTTACCGTTTTTGAGAAAAAATATGTGCATCGCACAATAACATACATATTTTTACATATTTTCAGCTAAAAGTATGGCATAATTTGGTTTATTTTCATTTTCTCGGAAACTAGTAGGCCTAGAATTGAGATTTTTGGTTTAAAATGTTCGTAATGAATGCCTCTACAAATCTTGTTATGGTCAAAACCACGCCAGACTTACCGTTTTTGAGAAAAAATATGTGCATCGCACAATAACATACATATTTTTACATATTTTCAGCTAAAAGTATGGCATAATTTGGTTTATTTTCATTTTCTCGGAAACTAGTAGGCCTAGAATTAAGATTTTTGGTTTAAAATGTTCGTAATGAATGCCTCTACAAATCTTGTTATGGTCAAAACCACGCCAGACTTACCGTTTTTGAGAAAAAATATGTGCATCGCACAATAACATACATATTTTTACATATTTTCAGCTAAAAGTATGGCATAATTTGGTTTATTTTCATTTTCTCGGAAACTAGTAGGCCTAGAATTAAGATTTTTGGTTTAAAATGTTCGTAATGAATGCCTCTACAAATCTTGTTATGGTCAAAACCACGCCAGACTTACCGTTTTTGAGAAAAAATATGTGCATCGCACAATAACATACATATTTTTACATATTTTCAGCTAAAAGTATGGCATAATTTGGTTTATTTTCATTTTCTCGGAAACTAGTAGGCCTAGAATTAAGATTTTTGGTTTAAAATGTTCGTAATGAATGCCTCTACAAATCTTGTTATGGTCAAAACCACGCCAGACTTACCGTTTTTGAGAAAAAATATGTGCATCGCACAATAACATACATATTTTCAGCTAAAAGTATGGCATAATTTGGTTTATTTTCATTTTCTCGGAAACTAGTAGGCCTAGAAAAAAGATTTTTGGTTTAAAATGTTCGTAATGAATGCCTCTACAAATCTTGTTATGGTCAAAACCACGCCAGACTTACCGTTTTTGAGAAAAAATATGTGCATCGCACAATAACATACATATTTTCAGCTAAAAGTATGGCATAATTTGGTTTATTTTCATTTTCTCGGAAACTAGTAGGCCTAGAATTAAGATTTTTGGTTTAAAATGTTCGTAATGAATGCCTCTACAAATCTTGTTATGGTCAAAACCACGCCAGACTTACCGTTTTTGAGAAAAAATATGTGCATCGCACAATAACATACATATTTTCAGCTAAAAGTATGGCATAATTTGGTTTATTTTCATTTTCTCGGAAACTAGTAGGCCTAGAATTAAGATTTTTGGTTTAAAATGTTCGTAATGAATGCCTCTACAAATCTTGTTATGGTCAAAACCACGCCAGATTTACCGTTTTTGAGAAAAAATATGTACATCGCACAATAACATACATATCTTCAGCTAAAAGTATGGCATAATTTGGTTTATTTTCATTTTCTCGGAAACTAGTAGGCCTAGAATTAAGATTTTTGGTTTAAAATGTTCGTAATGAATGCCTCTACAAATCTTGTTATGGTCAAAACCACGCCAGACTTACCGTTTTTGAGAAAAAATATGTGCATCGCACAATAACATACATATTTTTACATATTTTCAGCTAAAAGTATGGCATAATTTGGTTTATTTTCATTTTCTCGGAAACTAGTAGGCCTAGAATTAAGATTTTTGGTTTAAAATGTTCGTAATGAATGCCTCTACAAATCTTGTTATGGTCAAAACCACGCCAGACTTACCGTTTTTGAGAAAAAATATGTGCATCGCACAATAACATACATATTTTCAGCTAAAAGTATGGCATAATTTGGTTTATTTTCATTTTCTCGGAAACTAGTAGGCCTAGAATTAAGATTTTTGGTTTAAAATGTTCGTAATGAATGCCTCTACAAATCTTGTTATGGTCAAAACCACGCCAGACTTACCGTTTTTGAGAAAAAATATGTGCATCGCACAATAACATACATATTTTTACATATTTTCAGCTAAAAGTATGGCATAATTTGGTTTATTTTCATTTTCTCGGAAACTAGTAGGCCTAGAATTAAGATTTTTGGTTTAAAATGTTCGTAATGAATGCCTCTACAAATCTTGTTATGGTCAAAACCACGCCAGACTTACCGTTTTTGAGAAAAAATATGTGCATCGCACAATAACATACATATTTTCAGCTAAAAGTATGGCATAATTTGGTTTATTTTCATTTTCTCGGAAACTAGTAGGCCTAGAATTAAGATTTTTGGTTTAAAATGTTCGTAATGAATGCCTCTACAAATCTTGTTATGGTCAAAACCACGCCAGACTTGCCGTTTTTGAGAAAAAATATGTGCATCGCACAATAACATACATATTTTTACATATTTTCAGCTAAAAGTATGGCATAATTTGGTTTATTTTCATTTTCTCGGAAACTAGTAGGCCTAGAATTAAGATTTTTGGTTTAAAATGTTCGTAATGAATGCCTCTACAAATCTTGTTATGGTCAAAACCACGCCAGACTTACCGTTTTTGAGAAAAAATATGTGCATCGCACAATAACATACATATTTTCAGTTAAAAGTATGGCATAATTTGGTTTATTTTCATTTTCTCGGAAACTAGTAGGCCTAGAATTAAGATTTTTGGTTTAAAATGTTCGTAATGAATGCCTCTACAAATCTTGTTATGGTCAAAACCACGCCAGACTTACCGTTTTTGAGAAAAAATATGTGCATCGCACAATAACATACATATTTTCAGCTAAAAGTATGGCATAATTTGGTTTATTTTCATTTTCTCGGAAACTAGTAGGCCTAGAATTAAGATTTTTGGTTTAAAATGTTCGTAATGAATGCCTCTACAAATCTTGTTATGGTCAAAACAAGTGCTAAAAGTATGGCATAATTTGGTTTATTTTCATTTTCTCGGAAACTAGTAGGCCTAGAATTAAGATTTTTGGTTTAAAATGTTCGTAATGAATGCCTCTACAAATCTTGTTATGGTCAAAACCACGCCAGACTTACCGTTTTTGAGAAAAAATATGTGCATCGCACAATAACATACATATTTTCAGCTAAAAGTATGGCATAATTTGGTTTATTTTCATTTTCTCGGAAACTAGTAGGCCTAGAATTAAGATTTTTGGTTTAAAATGTTCGTAATGAATGCCTCTACAAATCTTGTTATGGTCAAAACCACGCCAGATTTACCGTTTTTGAGAAAAAATATGTACATCGCACAATAACATACATATCTTCAGCTAAAAGTATGGCATAATTTGGTTTATTTTCATTTTCTCGGAAACTAGTAGGCCTAGAATTAAGATTTTTGGTTTAAAATGTTCGTAATGAATGCCTCTACAAATCTTGTTATGGTCAAAACCACGCCAGACTTACCGTTTTTGAGAAAAAATATGTGCATCGCACAATAACATACATATTTTTACATATTTTCAGCTAAAAGTATGGCATAATTTGGTTTATTTTCATTTTCTCGGAAACTAGTAGGCCTAGAATTAAGATTTTTGGTTTAAAATGTTTGTAATGAATGCCTCTACAAATCTTGTTATGGTCAAAACCACGCCAGACTTACCGTTTTTGAGAAAAAATATGTGCATCGCACAATAACATACATATTTTTACATATTTTCAGCTAAAAGTATGGCATAATTTGGTTTATTTTCATTTTCTCGGAAACTAGTAGGCCTAGAATTAAGATTTTTGGTTTAAAATGTTCGTAATGAATGCCTCTACAAATCTTGTTATGGTCAAAACCACGCCAGACTTACCGTTTTTGAGAAAAAATATGTGCATCGCACAATAACATACATATTTTTACATATTTTCAGCTAAAAGTATGGCATAATTTGGTTTATTTTCATTTTCTCGGAAACTAGTAGGCCTAGAATTAAGATTTTTGGTTTAAAATGTTCGTAATGAATGCCTCTACAAATCTTGTTATGGTCAAAACCACGCCAGACCTACCGTTTTTGAGAAAAAATATGTGCATCGCACAATAACATACATATTTTCAGCTAAAAGTATGGCATAATTTGGTTTATTTTCATTTTCTCGGAAACTAGTAGGCCTAGAATTAAGATTTTTGGTTTAAAATGTTCGTAATGAATGCCTCTACAAATCTTGTTATGGTCAAAACCACGCCAGACTTACCGTTTTTGAGAAAAAATATGTGCATCGCACAATAACATACATATTTTCAGCTAAAAGTATGGCATAATTTGGTTTATTTTCATTTTCTCGGAAACTAGTAGGCCTAGAATTAAGATTTTTGGTTTAAAATGTTCGTAATGAATGCCTCTACAAATCTTGTTATGGTCAAAACCACGCCAGACTTACCGTTTTTGAGAAAAAATATGTGCATCGCACAATAACATACATATTTTCAGCTAAAAGTATGGCATAATTTGGTTTATTTTCATTTTCTCGGAAACTAGTAGGCCTAGAATTAAGATTTTTGGTTTAAAATGTTCGTAATGAATGCCTCTACAAATCTTGTTATGGTCAAAACCACGCCAGATTTACCGTTTTTGAGAAAAAATATGTACATCGCACAATAACATACATATCTTCAGCTAAAAGTATGGCATAATTTGGTTTATTTTCATTTTCTCGGAAACTAGTAGGCCTAGAATTAAGATTTTTGGTTTAAAATGTTCGTAATGAATGCCTCTACAAATCTTGTTATGGTCAAAACCACGCCAGACTTACCGTTTTTGAGAAAAAATATGTGCATCGCACAATAACATACATATTTTCAGCTAAAAGTATGGCATAATTTGGTTTATTTTCATTTTCTCGGAAACTAGTAGGCCTAGAATTAAGATTTTTGGTTTAAAATGTTCGTAATGAATGCCTCTACAAAACTTGTTATGGTCAAAACCACGCCAGACTTACCGTTTTTGAGAAAAAATATGTGCATCGCACAATAACATACATATTTTTACATATTTTCAGCTAAAAGTATGGCATAATTTGGTTTATTTTCATTTTCTCGGAAACTAGTAGGCCTAGAATTAAGATTTTTGGTTTAAAATGTTCGTAATGAATGCCTCTACAAATCTTGTTATGGTCAAAACCACGCCAGACTTACCGTTTTTGAGAAAAAATATGTGCATCGCACAATAACATACATATTTTTACATATTTTCAGCTAAAAGTATGGCATAATTTGGTTTATTTTCATTTTCTCGGAAACTAGTAGGCCTAGAATTAAGATTTTTGGTTTAAAATGTTCGTAATGAATGCCTCTACAAATCTTGTTATGGTCAAAACCACGCCAGACTTACCGTTTTTGAGAAAAAATATGTGCATCGCACAATAACATACATATTTTCAGCTAAAAGTATGGCATAATTTGGTTTATTTTCATTTTCTCGGAAACTAGTAGGCCTAAAATTAAGATTTTTGGTTTAAAATGTTCGTAATGAATGCCTCTACAAATCTTGTTATGGTCAAAACCACGCCAGACTTACCGTTTTTGAGAAAAAATATGTGCATCGCACAATAACATACATATTTTTATATATTTTCAGCTAAAAGTATGGCATAATTTGGTTTATTTTCATTTTCTCGGAAACTAGTAGGCCTAGAATTAAGATTTTTGGTTTAAAATGTTCGTAATGAATGCCTCTACAAATCTTGTTATGGTCAAAACCACGCCAGACTTACCGTTTTTGAGAAAAAATATGTGCATCGCACAATAACATACATATTTTCAGCTAAAAGTATGGCATAATTTGGTTTATTTTCATTTTCTCGGAAACTAGTAGGCCTAGAATTAAGATTTTTGGTTTAAAATGTTCGTAATGAATGCCTCTACAAATCTTGTTATGGTCAAAACCACGCCAGACTTACCGTTTTTGAGAAAAAATATGTGCATCGCACAATAACATACATATTTTTACATATTTTCAGCTAAAAGTATGGCATAATTTGGTTTATTTTCATTTTCTCGGAAACTAGTAGGCCTAGAATTAAGATTTTTGGTTTAAAATGTTCGTAATGAATGCCTCTACAAATCTTGTTATGGTCAAAACCACGCCAGACTTACCGTTTTTGAGAAAAAATATGTGCATCGCACAATAACATACATATTTTTACATATTTTCAGCTAAAAGTATGGCATAATTTGGTTTATTTTCATTTTCTCGGAAACTAGTAGGCCTAGAATTAAGATTTTTGGTTTAAAATGTTCGTAATGAATGCCTCTACAAATCTTGTTATGGTCAAAACCACGCCAGACTTACCGTTTTTGAGAAAAAATATGTGCATCGCACAATAACATACATATTTTCAGCTAAAAGTATGGCATAATTTGGTTTATTTTCATTTTCTCGGAAACTAGTAGGCCTAGAATTAAGATTTTTGGTTTAAAATGTTCGTAATGAATGCCTCTACAAATCTTGTTATGGTCAAAACCACGCCAGACTTACCGTTTTTGAGAAAAAATATGTGCATCGCACAATAACATACATATTTTTATATATTTTCAGCTAAAAGTATGGCATAATTTGGTTTATTTTCATTTTCTCGGAAACTAGTAGGCCTAGAATTAAGATTTTTGGTTTAAAATGTTCGTAATGAATGCCTCTACAAATCTTGTTATGGTCAAAACCACGCCAGACTTACCGTTTTTGAGAAAAAATATGTGCATCGCACAATAACATACATATTTTCAGCTAAAAGTATGGCATAATTTGGTTTATTTTCATTTTCTCGGAAACTAGTAGGCCTAGAATTAAGATTTTTGGTTTAAAATGTTCGTAATGAATGCCTCTACAAATCTTGTTATGGTCAAAACCACGCCAGACTTACCGTTTTTGAGAAAAAATATGTGCGTCGCACAATAACATACATATTTTCAGCTAAAAGTATGGCATAATTTGGTTTATTTTCATTTTCTCGGAAACTAGTAGGCCTAGAATTAAGATTTTTGGTTTAAAATGTTCGTAATGAATGCCTCTACAAATCTTGTTATGGTCAAAACCACGCCAGATTTACCGTTTTTGAGAAAAAATATGTACATCGCACAATAACATACATATCTTCAGCTAAAAGTATGGCATAATTTGGTTTATTTTCATTTTCTCGGAAACTAGTAGGCCTAGAATTAAGATTTTTGGTTTAAAATGTTCGTAATGAATGCCTCTACAAATCTTGTTATGGTCAAAACCACGCCAGACTTACCGTTTTTGAGAAAAAATATGTGCATCGCACAATAACATACATATTTTCAGCTAAAAGTATGGCATAATTTGGTTTATTTTCATTTTCTCGGAAACTAGTAGGCCTAGAATTAAGATTTTTGGTTTAAAATGTTCGTAATGAATGCCTCTACAAATCTTGTTATGGTCAAAACCACGCCAGACTTACCGTTTTTGAGAAAAAATATGTGCATCGCACAATAACATACATATTTTCAGCTAAAAGTATGGCATAATTTGGTTTATTTTCATTTTCTCGGAAACTAGTAGGCCTAGAATTAAGATTTTTGGTTTAAAATGTTCGTAATGAATGCCTCTACAAATCTTGTTATGGTCAAAACCACGCCAGACTTGCCGTTTTTGAGAAAAAATATGTGCATCGCACAATAACATACATATTTTTACATATTTTCAGCTAAAAGTATGGCATAATTTGGTTTATTTTCATTTTCTCGGAAACTAGTAGGCCTAGAATTAAGATTTTTGGTTTAAAATGTTCGTAATGAATGCCTCTACAAATCTTGTTATGGTCAAAACCACGCCAGACTTACCGTTTTTGAGAAAAAATATGTGCATCGCACAATAACATACATATTTTCAGCTAAAAGTATGGCATAATTTGGTTTATTTTCATTTTCTCGGAAACTAGTAGGCCTAGAATTAAGATTTTTGGTTTAAAATGTTCGTAATGAATGCCTCTACAAATCTTGTTATGGTCAAAACCACGCCAGACTTACCGTTTTTGAGAAAAAATATGTGCATCGCACAATAACATACATATTTTTATATATTTTCAGCTAAAAGTATGGCATAATTTGGTTTATTTTCATTTTCTCGGAAACTAGTAGGCCTAGAATTAAGATTTTTGGTTTAAAATGTTCGTAATGAATGCCTCTACAAATCTTGTTATGGTCAAAACCACGCCAGACTTACCGTTTTTGAGAAAAAATATGTGCATCGCACAATAACATACATATTTTCAGCTAAAAGTATGGCATAATTTGGTTTATTTTCATTTTCTCGGAAACTAGTAGGCCTAGAATTAAGATTTTTGGTTTAAAATGTTCGTAATGAATGCCTCTACAAATCTTGTTATGGTCAAAACCACGCCAGACTTACCGTTTTTGAGAAAAAATATGTGCGTCGCACAATAACATACATATTTTCAGCTAAAAGTATGGCATAATTTGGTTTATTTTCATTTTCTCGGAAACTAGTAGGCCTAGAATTAAGATTTTTGGTTTAAAATGTTCGTAATGAATGCCTCTACAAATCTTGTTATGGTCAAAACCACGCCAGATTTACCGTTTTTGAGAAAAAATATGTACATCGCACAATAACATACATATCTTCAGCTAAAAGTATGGCATAATTTGGTTTATTTTCATTTTCTCGGAAACTAGTAGGCCTAGAATTAAGATTTTTGGTTTAAAATGTTCGTAATGAATGCCTCTACAAATCTTGTTATGGTCAAAACCACGCCAGACTTACCGTTTTTGAGAAAAAATATGTGCATCGCACAATAACATACATATTTTTACATATTTTCAGCTAAAAGTATGGCATAATTTGGTTTATTTTCATTTTCTCGGAAACTAGTAGGCCTAGAATTAAGATTTTTGGTTTAAAATGTTCGTAATGAATGCCTCTACAAATCTTGTTATGGTCAAAACCACGCCAGACTTACCGTTTTTGAGAAAAAATATGTGCATCGCACAATAACATACATATTTTCAGCTAAAAGTATGGCATAATTTGGTTTATTTTCATTTTCTCGGAAACTAGTAGGCCTAGAATTAAGATTTTTGGTTTAAAATGTTCGTAATGAATGCCTCTACAAATCTTGTTATGGTCAAAACCACGCCAGACTTGCCGTTTTTGAGAAAAAATATGTGCATCGCACAATAACATACATATTTTTACATATTTTCAGCTAAAAGTATGGCATAATTTGGTTTATTTTCATTTTCTCGGAAACTAGTAGGCCTAGAATTAAGATTTTTAGTTTAAAATGTTCGTAATGAATGCCTCTACAAATCTTGTTATGGTCAAAACCACGCCAGACTTGCCGTTTTTGAGAAAAAATATGTGCATCGCACAATAACATACATATTTTTACATATTTTCAGCTAAAAGTATGGCATAATTTGGTTTATTTTCATTTTCTCGGAAACTAGTAGGCCTAGAATTAAGATTTTTGGTTTAAAATGTTCGTAATGAATGCCTCTACAAATCTTGTTATGATCAAAACCACGCCAGACTTACCGTTTTTGAGAAAAAATATGTGCGTCGCACAATAACATACATATTTTCAGCTAAAAGTATGGCATAATTTGGTTTATTTTCATTTTCTCGGAAACTAGTAGGCCTAGAATTAAGATTTTTGGTTTAAAATGTTCGTAATGAATGCCTCTACAAATCTTGTTATGGTCAAAACCACGCCAGACTTACCGTTTTTGAGAAAAAATATGTGCATCGCACAATAACATACATATTTTCAGCTAAAAGTATGGCATAATTTGGTTTATTTTCATTTTCTCGGAAACTAGTAGGCCTAGAATTAAGATTTTTGGTTTAAAATGTTCGTAATGAATGCCTCTACAAATCTTGTTATGGTCAAAACCACGCCAGACTTACCGTTTTTGAGAAAAAATATGTGCATCGCACAATAACATACATATTTTTACATATTTTCAGCTAAAAGTATGGCATAATTTGGTTTATTTTCATTTTCTCGGAAACTAGTAGGCCTAGAATTAAGATTTTTGGTTTAAAATGTTCGTAATGAATGCCTCTACAAATCTTGTTATGGTCAAAACCACGCCAGACTTACCGTTTTTGAGAAAAAATATGTGCATCGCACAATAACATACATATTTTTACATATTTTCAGCTAAAAGTATGGCATAATTTGGTTTATTTTCATTTTCTCGGAAACTAGTAGGCCTAGAATTAAGATTTTTGGTTTAAAATGTTCGTAATGAATGCCTCTACAAATCTTGTTATGGTCAAAACCACGCCAGACTTACCGTTTTTGAGAAAAAATATGTGCATCGCACAATAACATACATATTTTCAGCTAAAAGTATGGCATAATTTGGTTTATTTTCATTTTCTCGGAAACTAGTAGGCCTAGAATTAAGATTTTTAGTTTAAAATGTTCGTAATGAATGCCTCTACAAATCTTGTTATGGTCAAAACCACGCCAGACTTACCGTTTTTGAGAAAAAATATGTGCATCGCACAATAACATACATATTTTTACATATTTTCAGCTAAAAGTATGGCATAATTTGGTTTATTTTCATTTTCTCGGAAACTAGTAGGCCTAGAATTAAGATTTTTGGTTTAAAATGTTCGTAATGAATGCCTCTACAAATCTTGTTATGGTCAAAACCACGCCAGACTTACCGTTTTTGAGAAAAAATATGTGCGTTGCACAATAACATACATATTTTCAGCTAAAAGTATGGCATAATTTGGTTTATTTTCATTTTCTCGGAAACTAGTAGGCCTAGAATTAAGATTTTTGGTTTAAAATGTTCGTAATGAATGCCTCTACAAATCTTGTTATGGTCAAAACCACGCCAGACTTACCGTTTTTGAGAAAAAATATGTGCATCGCACAATAACATACATATTTTCAGCTAAAAGTATGGCATAATTTGGTTTATTTTCATTTTCTCGGAAACTAGTAGGCCTAGAATTAAGATTTTTGGTTTAAAATGTTCGTAATGAATGCCTCTACAAATCTTGTTATGGTCAAAACCACGCCAGACTTACCGTTTTTGAGAAAAAATATGTGCATCGCACAATAACATACATATTTTCAGCTAAAAGTATGGCATAATTTGGTTTATTTTCATTTTCTCGGAAACTAGTAGGCCTAGAATTAAGATTTTTGGTTTAAAATGTTCGTAATGAATGCCTCTACAAATCTTGTTATGGTCAAAACCACGCCAGACTTACCGTTTTTGAGAAAAAATATGTGCATCGCACAATAACATACATATTTTTACATATTTTCAGCTAAAAGTATGGCATAATTTGGTTTATTTTCATTTTCTCGGAAACTAGTAGGCCTAGAATTAAGATTTTTGGTTTAAAATGTTCGTAATGAATGCCTCTACAAATCTTGTTATGGTCAAAACCACGCCAGACTTACCGTTTTTGAGAAAAAATATGTGCATCGCACAATAACATACATATTTTCAGCTAAAAGTATGGCATAATTTGGTTTATTTTCATTTTCTCGGAAACTAGTAGGCCTAGAATTAAGATTTTTGGTTTAAAATGTTCGTAATGAATGCCTCTACAAATCTTGTTATGGTCAAAACCACGCCAGACTTACCGTTTTTGAGAAAAAATATGTGCATCGCACAATAACATACATATTTTCAGCTAAAAGTATGGCATAATTTGGTTTATTTTCATTTTCTCGGAAACTAGTAGGCCTAGAATTAAGATTTTTGGTTTAAAATGTTCGTAATGAATGCCTCTACAAATCTTGTTATGGTCAAAACCACGCCAGACTTACCGTTTTTGAGAAAAAATATGTGCATCGCACAATAACATACATATTTTTACATATTTTCAGCTAAAAGTATGGCATAATTTGGTTTATTTTCATTTTCTCGGAAACTAGTAGGCCTAGAATTAAGATTTTTGGTTTAAAATGTTCGTAATGAATGCCTCTACAAATCTTGTTATGGTCAAAACCACGCCAGACTTACCGTTTTTGAGAAAAAATATGTGCATCGCACAATAACATACATATTTTCAGCTAAAAGTATGGCATAATTTGGTTTATTTTCATTTTCTCGGAAACTAGTAGGCCTAGAATTAAGATTTTTGGTTTAAAATGTTCGTAATGAATGCCTCTACAAATCTTGTTATGGTCAAAACCACGCCAGACTTACCGTTTTTGAGAAAAAATATGTGCATCGCACAATAACATACATATTTTTACATATTTTCAGCTAAAAGTATGGCATAATTTGGTTTATTTTCATTTTCTCGGAAACTAGTAGGCCTAGAATTAAGATTTTTGGTTTAAAATGTTCGTAATAAATGCCTCTACAAATCTTGTTATGGTCAAAACCACGCCAGACTTACCGTTTTTGAGAAAAAATATGTGCATCGCACAATAACATACATATTTTTACATATTTTCAGCTAAAAGTATGGCATAATTTGGTTTATTTTCATTTTCTCGGAAACTAGTAGGCCTAGAATTAAGATTTTTGGTTTAAAATGTTCGTAATGAATGCCTCTACAAATCTTGTTATGGCCAAAACCACGCCAGACTTACCGTTTTTGAGAAAAAATATGTGCATCGCACAATAACATACATATTTTCAGCTAAAAGTATGGCATAATTTGGTTTATTTTCATTTTCTCGGAAACTAGTAGGCTTAGAATTAAGATTTTTGGTTTAAAATGTTCGTAATGAATGCCTCTACAAATCTTGTTATGGTCAAAACCACGCCAGACTTACCGTTTTTGAGAAAAAATATGTGCATCGCACAATAACATACATATTTTCAGCTAAAAGTATGGCATAATTTGGTTTATTTTCATTTTCTCGGAAACTAGTAGGCCTAGAATTAAGATTTTTGGTTTAAAATGTTCGTAATGAATGCCTCTATAAATCTTGTTATGGTCAAAACCACGCCAGACTAACCGTTTTTGAGAAAAAATATGTGCATCGCACAATAACATACATATTTTTACATATTTTCAGCTAAAAGTATGGCATAATTTGGTTTATTTTCATTTTCTCGGAAACTAGTAGGCCTAGAATTAAGATTTTTGGTTTAAAATGTTCGTAATGAATGCCTCTACAAATCTTGTTATGGTCAAAACCACGCCAGACTTACCGTTTTTGAGAAAAAATATGTGCATCGCACAATAACATACATATTTTCAGCTAAAAGTATGGCATAATTTGGTTTATTTTCATTTTCTCGGAAACTAGTAGGCCTAGAATTAAGATTTTTGGTTTAAAATGTTCGTAATGAATGCCTCTACAAATCTTGTTATGGTCAAAACCACGCCAGACTTACCGTTTTTGAGAAAAAATATGTGCATCGCACAATAACATACATATTTTCAGCTAAAAGTATGGCATAATTTGGTTTATTTTCATTTTCTCGGAAACTAGTAGGCCTAGAATTAAGATTTTTGGTTTAAAATGTTCGTAATAAATGCCTCTACAAATCTTGTTATGGTCAAAACCACGCCAGACTTACCGTTTTTGAGAAAAAATATGTGCATCGCACAATAACATACATATTTTTACATATTTTCAGCTAAAAGTATGGCATAATTTGGTTTATTTTCATTTTCTCGGAAACTAGTAGGCCTAGAATTAAGATTTTTGGTTTAAAATGTTCGTAATGAATGCCTCTACAAATCTTGTTATGGCCAAAACCACGCCAGACTTACCGTTTTTGAGAAAAAATATGTGCATCGCACAATAACATACATATTTTCAGCTAAAAGTATGGCATAATTTGGTTTATTTTCATTTTCTCGGAAACTAGTAGGCTTAGAATTAAGATTTTTGGTTTAAAATGTTCGTAATGAATGCCTCTACAAATCTTGTTATGGTCAAAACCACGCCAGACTTACCGTTTTTGAGAAAAAATATGTGCATCGCACAATAACATACATATTTTCAGCTAAAAGTATGGCATAATTTGGTTTATTTTCATTTTCTCGGAAACTAGTAGGCCTAGAATTAAGATTTTTGGTTTAAAATGTTCGTAATGAATGCCTCTATAAATCTTGTTATGGTCAAAACCACGCCAGACTAACCGTTTTTGAGAAAAAATATGTGCATCGCACAATAACATACATATTTTTACATATTTTCAGCTAAAAGTATGGCATAATTTGGTTTATTTTCATTTTCTCGGAAACTAGTAGGCCTAGAATTAAGATTTTTGGTTTAAAATGTTCGTAATGAATGCCTCTACAAATCTTGTTATGGTCAAAACCACGCCAGACTTACCGTTTTTGAGAAAAAATATGTGCATCGCACAATAACATACATATTTTCAGCTAAAAGTATGGCATAATTTGGTTTATTTTCATTTTCTCGGAAACTAGTAGGCCTAGAATTAAGATTTTTGGTTTAAAATGTTCGTAATGAATGCCTCTACAAATCTTGTTATGGTCAAAACCACGCCAGACTTACCGTTTTTGAGAAAAAATATGTGCATCGCACAATAACATACATATTTTCAGCTAAAAGTATGGCATAATTTGGTTTATTTTCATTTTCTCGGAAACTAGTAGGCCTAGAATTAAGATTTTTGGTTTAAAATGTTCGTAATGAATGCCTCTACAAATCTTGTTATGGTCAAAACCACGCCAGACTTACCGTTTTTGAGAAAAAATATGTGCATCGCACAATAACATACATATTTTCAGCTAAAAGTATGGCATAATTTGGTTTATTTTCATTTTCTCGGAAACTAGTAGGCCTAGAATTAAGATTTTTGGTTTAAAATGTTCGTAATGAATGCCTCTACAAATCTTGTTATGGTCAAAACCACGCCAGACTTACCGTTTTTGAGAAAAAATATGTGCATCGCACAATAACATACATATTTTTACATATTTTCAGCTAAAAGTATGGCATAATTTGGTTTATTTTCATTTTCTCGGAAACTAGTAGGCCTAGAATTAAGATTTTTGGTTTAAAATGTTCGTAATGAATGCCTCTACAAATCTTGTTATGGTCAAAACCACG
This sequence comes from Myathropa florea, assembly GCA_930367185.1. Lineage (NCBI taxonomy): Eukaryota > Metazoa > Arthropoda > Insecta > Diptera > Syrphidae > Myathropa > Myathropa florea. Next base: position 114,547 of record CAKNEX010000081.1, on the reverse strand, counting down.
CCAGACTTACCGTTTTTGAGAAAAAATATGTGCATCGCACAATAACATACATATTTTCAGCTAAAAGTATGGCATAATTTGGTTTATTTTCATTTTCTCGGAAACTAGTAGGCCTAGAATTAAGATTTTTGGTTTAAAATGTTCGTAATGAATGCCTCTACAAATCTTGTTATGGTCAAAACCACGCCAGACTTACCGTTTTTGAGAAAAAATATGTGCATCGCACAATAACATACATATTTTCAGCTAAAAGTATGGCATAATTTGGTTTATTTTCATTTTCTCGGAAACTAGTAGGCCTAGAATTAAGATTTTTGGTTTAAAATGTTCGTAATGAATGCCTCTACAAATCTTGTTATGGTCAAAACCACGCCAGACTTACCGTTTTTGAGAAAAAATATGTGCATCGCACAATAACATACATATTTTCAGCTAAAAGTATGGCATAATTTGGTTTATTTTCATTTTCTCGGAAACTAGTAGGCCTAGAATTAAGATTTTTGGTTTAAAATGTTCGTAATGAATGCCTCTACAAATCTTGTTATGGTCAAAACCACGCCAGACTTACCGTTTTTGAGAAAAAATATGTGCATCGCACAATAACATACATATTTTCAGCTAAAAGTATGGCATAATTTGGTTTATTTTCATTTTCTCGGAAACTAGTAGGCCTAGAATTAAGATTTTTGGTTTAAAATGTTCGTAATGAATGCCTAGTAGGCTGGAAACTAGTAGGCTTAGAATTAAGATTTTTGGTTTAAAATGTTCGTAATGAATGCCTCTACAAATCTTGTTATGGTCAAAACCACGCCAGACTTACCGTTTTTGAGAAAAAATATGTGCATCGCACAATAACATACATATTTTCAGCTAAAAGTATGGCATAATTTGGTTTATTTTCATTTTCTCGGAAACTAGTAGGCCTAGAATTAAGATTTTTGGTTTAAAATGTTCGTAATGAATGCCTCTATAAATCTTGTTATGGTCAAAACCACGCCAGACTAACCGTTTTTGAGAAAAAATATGTGCATCGCACAATAACATACATATTTTTACATATTTTCAGCTAAAAGTATGGCATAATTTGGTTTATTTTCATTTTCTCGGAAACTAGTAGGCCTAGAATTAAGATTTTTGGTTTAAAATGTTCGTAATGAATGCCTCTACAAATCTTGTTATGGTCAAAACCACGCCAGACTTACCGTTTTTGAGAAAAAATATGTGCATCGCACAATAACATACATATTTTCAGCTAAAAGTATGGCATAATTTGGTTTATTTTCATTTTCTCGGAAACTAGTAGGCCTAGAATTAAGATTTTTGGTTTAAAATGTTCGTAATGAATGCCTCTACAAATCTTGTTATGGTCAAAACCACGCCAGACTTACCGTTTTTGAGAAAAAATATGTGCATCGCACAATAACATACATATTTTCAGCTAAAAGTATGGCATAATTTGGTTTATTTTCATTTTCTCGGAAACTAGTAGGCCTAGAATTAAGATTTTTGGTTTAAAATGTTCGTAATGAATGCCTCTACAAATCTTGTTATGGTCAAAACCACGCCAGACTTACCGTTTTTGAGAAAAAATATGTGCATCGCACAATAACATACATATTTTCAGCTAAAAGTATGGCATAATTTGGTTTATTTTCATTTTCTCGGAAACTAGTAGGCCTAGAATTAAGATTTTTGGTTTAAAATGTTCGTAATGAATGCCTCTACAAATCTTGTTATGGTCAAAACCACGCCAGACTTACCGTTTTTGAGAAAAAATATGTGCATCGCACAATAACATACATATTTTTACATATTTTCAGCTAAAAGTATGGCATAATTTGGTTTATTTTCATTTTCTCGGAAACTAGTAGGCCTAGAATTAAGATTTTTGGTTTAAAATGTTCGTAATGAATGCCTCTACAAATCTTGTTATGGTCAAAACCACGCCAGACTTACCGTTTTTGAGAAAAAATATGTGCATCGCACAATAACATACATATTTTCAGCTAAAAGTATGGCATAATTTGGTTTATTTTCATTTTCTCGGAAACTAGTAGGCCTAGAATTAAGATTTTTGGTTTAAAATGTTCGTAATGAATGCCTCTACAAATCTTGTTATGGTCAAAACCACGCCAGACTTACCGTTTTTGAGAAAAAATATGTGCATCGCACAATAACATACATATTTTCAGCTAAAAGTATGGCATAATTTGGTTTATTTTCATTTTCTCGGAAACTAGTAGGCCTAGAATTAAGATTTTTGGTTTAAAATGTTCGTAATGAATGCCTCTACAAATCTTGTTATGGTCAAAACCACGCCAGACTTACCGTTTTTGAGAAAAAATATGTGCATCGCACAATAACATACATATTTTCAGCTAAAAGTATGGCATAATTTGGTTTATTTTCATTTTCTCGGAAACTAGTAGGCCTAGAATTAAGATTTTTGGTTTAAAATGTTCGTAATGAATGCCTCTACAAATCTTGTTATGGTCAAAACCACGCCAGACTTACCGTTTTTGAGAAAAAATATGTGCATCGCACAATAACATACATATTTTCAGCTAAAAGTATGGCATAATTTGGTTTATTTTCATTTTCTCGGAAACTAGTAGGCCTAGAATTAAGATTTTTGGTTTAAAATGTTCGTAATGAATGCCTCTACAAATCTTGTTATGGTCAAAACCACGCCAGACTTACCGTTTTTGAGAAAAAATATGTGCATCGCACAATAACATACATATTTTTACATATTTTCAGCTAAAAGTATGGCATAATTTGGTTTATTTTCATTTTCTCGGAAACTAGTAGGCCTAGAATTAAGATTTTTGGTTTAAAATGTTCGTAATGAATGCCTCTACAAATCTTGTTATGGTCAAAACCACGCCAGACTTACCGCTTTTGAGAAAAAATATGTGCATCGCACAATAACATACATATTTTCAGCTAAAAGTATGGCATAATTTGGTTTATTTTCATTTTCTCGGAAACTAGTAGGCCTAGAATTAAGATTTTTGGTTTAAAATGTTCGTAATGAATGCCTCTACAAATCTTGTTATGGTCAAAACCACGCCAGACTTACCGTTTTTGAGAAAAAATATGTGCATCGCACAATAACATACATATTTTTACATATTTTCAGCTAAAAGTATGGCATAATTTGGTTTATTTTCATTTTCTCGGAAACTAGTAGGCCTAGAATTAAGATTTTTGGTTTAAAATGTTCGTAATGAATGCCTCTACAAATCTTGTTATGGTCAAAACCACGCCAGACTTACCGTTTTTGAGAAAAAATATGTGCATCGCACAATAACATACATATTTTCAGCTAAAAGTATGGCATAATTTGGTTTATTTTCATTTTCTCGGAAACTAGTAGGCCTAGAATTAAGATTTTTGGTTTAAAATGTTCGTAATGAATGCCTCTACAAATCTTGTTATGGTCAAAACCACGCCAGACTTACCGTTTTTGAGAAAAAATATGTGCATCGCACAATAACATACATATTTTCAGCTAAAAGTATGGCATAATTTGGTTTATTTTCATTTTCTCGGAAACTAGTAGGCCTAGAATTAAGATTTTTGGTTTAAAATGTTCGTAATGAATGCCTCTACAAATCTTGTTATGGTCAAAACCACGCCAGACTTACCGTTTTTGAGAAAAAATATGTGCATCGCACAATAACATACATATTTTCAGCTAAAAGTATGGCATAATTTGGTTTATTTTCATTTTCTCGGAAACTAGTAGGCCTAGAATTAAGATTTTTGGTTTAAAATGTTCGTAATGAATGCCTCTACAAATCTTGTTATGGTCAAAACCACGCCAGACTTACCGTTTTTGAGAAAAAATATGTGCATCGCACAATAACATACATATTTTCAGCTAAAAGTATGGCATAATTTGGTTTATTTTCATTTTCTCGGAAACTAGTAGGCCTAGAATTAAGATTTTTGGTTTAAAATGTTCGTAATGAATGCCTCTACAAATCTTGTTATGGTCAAAACCACGCCAGACTTACCGTTTTTGAGAAAAAATATGTGCATCGCACAATAACATACATATTTTCAGCTAAAAGTATGGCATAATTTGGTTTATTTTCATTTTCTCGGAAACTAGTAGGCCTAGAATTAAGATTTTTGGTTTAAAATGTTCGTAATGAATGCCTCTACAAATCTTGTTATGGTCAAAACCACGCCAGACTTACCGTTTTTGAGAAAAAATATGTGCATCGCACAATAACATACATATTTTTACATATTTTCAGCTAAAAGTATGGCATAATTTGGTTTATTTTCATTTTCTCGGAAACTAGTAGGCCTAGAATTAAGATTTTTGGTTTAAAATGTTCGTAATGAATGCCTCTACAAATCTTGTTATGGTCAAAACCACGCCAGACTTACCGCTTTTGAGAAAAAATATGTGCATCGCACAATAACATACATATTTTCAGCTAAAAGTATGGCATAATTTGGTTTATTTTCATTTTCTCGGAAACTAGTAGGCCTAGAATTAAGATTTTTGGTTTAAAATGTTCGTAATGAATGCCTCTACAAATCTTGTTATGGTCAAAACCACGCCAGACTTACCGTTTTTGAGAAAAAATATGTGCATCGCACAATAACATACATATTTTTACATATTTTCAGCTAAAAGTATGGCATAATTTGGTTTATTTTCATTTTCTCGGAAACTAGTAGGCCTAGAATTAAGATTTTTGGTTTAAAATGTTCGTAATGAATGCCTCTACAAATCTTGTTATGGTCAAAACCACGCCAGACTTACCGTTTTTGAGAAAAAATATGTGCATCGCACAATAACATACATATTTTCAGCTAAAAGTATGGCATAATTTGGTTTATTTTCATTTTCTCGGAAACTAGTAGGCCTAGAATTAAGATTTTTGGTTTAAAATGTTCGTAATGAATGCCTCTACAAATCTTGTTATGGTCAAAACCACGCCAGACTTACCGTTTTTGAGAAAAAATATGTGCATCGCACAATAACATACATATTTTCAGCTAAAAGTATGGCATAATTTGGTTTATTTTCATTTTCTCGGAAACTAGTAGGCCTAGAATTAAGATTTTTGGTTTAAAATGTTCGTAATGAATGCCTCTACAAATCTTGTTATGGTCAAAACCACGCCAGACTTACCGTTTTTGAGAAAAAATATGTGCATCGCACAATAACATACATATTTTCAGCTAAAAGTATGGCATAATTTGGTTTATTTTCATTTTCTCGGAAACTAGTAGGCCTAGAATTAAGATTTTTGGTTTAAAATGTTCGTAATGAATGCCTCTACAAATCTTGTTATGGTCAAAACCACGCCAGACTTACCGTTTTTGAGAAAAAATATGTGCATCGCACAATAACATACATATTTTTACATATTTTCAGCTAAAAGTATGGCATAATTTGGTTTATTTTCATTTTCTCGGAAACTAGTAGGCCTAGAATTAAGATTTTTGGTTTAAAATGTTCGTAATGAATGCCTCTACAAATCTTGTTATGGTCAAAACCACGCCAGACTTACCGTTTTTGAGAAAAAATATGTGCATCGCACAATAACATACATATTTTTACATATTTTCAGCTAAAAGTATGGCATAATTTGGTTTATTTTCATTTTCTCGGAAACTAGTAGGCCTAGAATTAAGATTTTTGGTTTAAAATGTTCGTAATGAATGCCTCTACAAATCTTGTTATGGTCAAAACCACGCCAGACTTACCGTTTTTGAGAAAAAATATGTGCATCGCACAATAACATACATATTTTCAGCTAAAAGTATGGCATAATTTGGTTTATTTTCATTTTCTCGGAAACTAGTAGGCCTAGAATTAAGATTTTTGGTTTAAAATGTTCGTAATGAATGCCTCTACAAATCTTGTTATGGTCAAAACCACGCCAGACTTACCGTTTTTGAGAAAAAATATGTGCATCGCACAATAACATACATATTTTCAGCTAAAAGTATGGCATAATTTGGTTTATTTTCATTTTCTCGGAAACTAGTAGGCCTAGAATTAAGATTTTTGGTTTAAAATGTTCGTAATGAATGCCTCTACAAATCTTGTTATGATCAAAACCACGCCAGACTTACTGTTTTTGAGAAAAAATATGTGCATCGCACAATAACATACATATTTTCAGCTAAAAGTATGGCATAATTTGGTTTATTTTCATTTTCTCGGAAAATAGTAGGCCTAGAATTAAGATTTTTGGTTTAAAATGTTCGTAATGAATGCCTCTACAAATCTTGTTATGGTCAAAACCACGCCAGACTTACCGTTTTTGAGAAAAAATATGTGCATCGCACAATAACATACATATTTTTACATATTTTCAGCTAAAAGTATGGCATAATTTGGTTTATTTTCATTTTCTCGGAAACTAGTAGGCCTAGAATTAAGATTTTTGGTTTAAAATGTTCGTAATGAATGCCTCTACAAATCTTGTTATGGTCGAAACCACGCCAGACTTACCGTTTTTGAGAAAAAATATGTGCATCGCACAATAACATACATATTTTCAGCTAAAAGTATGGCATAATTTGGTTTATTTTCATTTTCTCGGAAACTAGTAGGCCTAGAATTAAGATTTTTGGTTTAAAATGTTCGTAATGAATGCCTCTACAAATCTTGTTATGGTCAAAACCACGCCAGACTTACCGTTTTTGAGAAAAAATATGTGCATCGCACAATAACATACATATTTTCAGCTAAAAGTATGGCATAATTTGGTTTATTTTCATTTTCTCGGAAACTAGTAGGCCTAGAATTAAGATTTTTGGTTTAAAATGTTCGTAATGAATGCCTCTACAAATCTTGTTATGGTCAAAACCACGCCAGACTTACCGTTTTTGAGAAAAAATATGTGCATCGCACAATAACATACATATTTTTACATATTTTCAGCTAAAAGTATGGCATAATTTGGTTTATTTTCATTTTCTCGGAAACTAGTAGGCCTAGAATTAAGATTTTTGGTTTAAAATGTTCGTAATGAATGCCTCTACAAATCTTGTTATGGTCAAAACCACGCCAGACTTACCGTTTTTGAGAAAAAATGTGTGCATCGCACAATAACATACATATTTTTACATATTTTCAGCTAAAAGTATGGCATAATTTGGTTTATTTTCATTTTCTCGGAAACTAGTAGGCCTAGAATTAAGATTTTTGGTTTAAAATGTTCGTAATGAATGCCTCTACAAATCTTGTTATGGTCAAAACCACGCCAGACTTACCGTTTTTGAGAAAAAATATGTGCATCGCACAATAACATACATATTTTCAGCTAAAAGTATGGCATAATTTGGTTTATTTTCATTTTCTCGGAAACTAGTAGGCCTAGAATTAAGATTTTTGGTTTAAAATGTTCGTAATGAATGCCTCTACAAATCTTGTTATGGTCAAAACCACGCCAGACTTACCGTTTTTGAGAAAAAATATGTGCATCGCACAATAACATACATATTTTCAGCTAAAAGTATGGCATAATTTGGTTTATTTTCATTTTCTCGGAAACTAGTAGGCCTAGAATTAAGATTTTTGGTTTAAAATGTTCGTAATGAATGCCTCTACAAATCTTGTTATGGTCAAAACCACGCCAGACTTACCGTTTTTGAGAAAAAATATGTGCATCGCACAATAACATACATATTTTTACATATTTTCAGCTAAAAGTATGGCATAATTTGGTTTATTTTCATTTTCTCGGAAACTAGTAGGCCTAGAATTAAGATTTTTGGTTTAAAATGTTCGTAATGAATGCCTCTACAAATCTTGTTATGGTCAAAACCACGCCAGACTTACCGTTTTTGAGAAAAAATATGTGCATCGCACAATAACATACATATTTTCAGCTAAAAGTATGGCATAATTTGGTTTATTTTCATTTTCTCGGAAACTAGTAGGCCTAGAATTAAGATTTTTGGTTTAAAATGTTCGTAATGAATGCCTCTACAAATCTTGTTATGGTCAAAACCACGCCAGACTTACCGTTTTTGAGAAAAAATATGTGCATCGCACAATAACATACATATTTTCAGCTAAAAGTATGGCATAATTTGGTTTATTTTCATTTTCTCGGAAACTAGTAGGCCTAGAATTAAGATTTTTGGTTTAAAATGTTCGTAATGAATGCCTCTACAAATCTTGTTATGGTCAAAACCACGCCAGACTTACCGTTTTTGAGAAAAAATATGTGCATCGCACAATAACATACATATTTTTACATATTTTCAGCTAAAAGTATGGCATAATTTGGTTTATTTTCATTTTCTCGGAAACTAGTAGGCCTAGAATTAAGATTTTTGGTTTAAAATGTTCGTAATGAATGCCTCTACAAATCTTGTTATGGTCAAAACCACGCCAGACTTACCGTTTTTGAGAAAAAATATGTGCATCGCACAATAACATACATATTTTTACATATTTTCAGCTAAAAGTATGGCATAATTTGGTTTATTTTCATTTTCTCGGAAACTAGTAGGCCTAGAATTAAGATTTTTGGTTTAAAATGTTCGTAATGAATGCCTCTACAAATCTTGTTATGGTCAAAAACACGCCAGACTTACCGTTTTTGAGAAAAAATATGTGCATCGCACAATAACATACATATTTTTACATATTTTCAGCTAAAAGTATGGCATAATTTGGTTTATTTTCATTTTCTCGGAAACTAGTAGGCCTAGAATTAAGATTTTTGGTTTAAAATGTTCGTAATGAATGCCTCTACAAATCTTGTTATGGTCAAAACCACGCCAGACTTTTTTGAGAAAAAATATGTGCATCGCACAAAAAACATACATATTTTCAGCTAAAAGTATGGCATAATTTGGTTTATTTTCATTTTCTCGGAAACTAGTAGGCCTAGAATTAAGATTTTTGGTTTAAAATGTTCGTAATGAATGCCTCTACAAATCTTGTTATGGTCAAAACCACGCCAGACTTACCGTTTTTGAGAAAAAATATGTGCATCGCACAATAACATACATATTTTTACATATTTTCAGCTAAAAGTATGGCATAATTTGGTTTATTTTCATTTTCTCGGAAACTAGTAGGCCTAGAATTAAGATTTTTGGTTTAAAATGTTCGTAATGAATGCCTCTACAAATCTTGTTATGGTCAAAACCACGCCAGACTTACCGTTTTTGAGAAAAAATATGTGCATCGCACAATAACATACATATTTTTACATATTTTCAGCTAAAAGTATGGCATAATTTGGTTTATTTTCATTTTCTCGGAAACTAGTAGGCCTAGAATTAAGATTTTTGGTTTAAAATGTTCGTAATGAATGCCTCTACAAATCTTGTTATGGTCAAAACCACGCCAGACTTACCGTTTTTGAGAAAAAATATGTGCATCGCACAATAACATACATATTTTTACATATTTTCAGCTAAAAGTATGGCATAATTTGGTTTATTTTCATTTTCTCGGAAACTAGTAGGCCTAGAATTAAGATTTTTGGTTTAAAATGTTCGTAATGAATGCCTCTACAAATCTTGTTATGGTCAAAACCACGCCAGACTTACCGTTTTTGAGAAAAAATATGTGCATCGCACAATAACATACATATTTTTACATATTTTCAGCTAAAAGTATGGCATAATTTGGTTTATTTTCATTTTCTCGGAAACTAGTAGGCCTAGAATTAAGATTTTTGGTTTAAAATGTTCGTAATGAATGCCTCTACAAATCTTGTTACCGTTTTTGAGAAAAGTATGGCATAATTTGGTTTATTTTCATTTTCTCGGAAACTAGTAGGCCTAGAATTAAGATTTTTGGTTTAAAATGTTCGTAATGAATGCCTCTACAAATCTTGTTATGGTCAAAACCACGCCAGACTTACCGTTTTTGAGAAAAAATATGTGCATCGCACAATAACATACATATTTTCAGCTAAAAGTATGGCATAATTTGGTTTATTTTCATTTTCTCGGAAACTAGTAGGCCTAGAATTAAGATTTTTGGTTTAAAATGTTCGTAATGAATGCCTCTACAAATCTTGTTATGGTCAAAACCACGCCAGACTTACCGTTTTTGAGAAAAAATATGTGCATCGCACAATAACATACATATTTTCAGCTAAAAGTATGGCATAATTTGGTTTATTTTCATTTTCTCGGAAACTAGTAGGCCTAGAATTAAGATTTTTGGTTTAAAATGTTCGTAATGAATGCCTCTACAAATCTTGTTATGGTCAAAACCACGCCAGACTTACCGTTTTTGAGAAAAAATATGTGCATCGCACAATAACATACATATTTTCAGCTAAAAGTATGGCATAATTTGGTTTATTTTCATTTTCTCGGAAACTAGTAGGCCTAGAATTAAGATTTTTGGTTTAAAATGTTCGTAATGAATGCCTCTACAAATCTTGTTATGGTCAAAACCACGCCAGACTTACCGTTTTTGAGAAAAAATATGTGCATCGCACAATAACATACATATTTTCAGCTAAAAGTATGGCATAATTTGGTTTATTTTCATTTTCTCGGAAACTAGTAGGCCTAGAATTAAGATTTTTGGTTTAAAATGTTCGTAATGAATGCCTCTACAAATCTTGTTATGGTCAAAACCACGCCAGACTTACCGTTTTTGAGAAAAAATATGTGCATCGCACAATAACATACATATTTTCAGCTAAAAGTATGGCATAATTTGGTTTATTTTCATTTTCTCGGAAACTAGTAGGCCTAGAATTAAGATTTTTGGTTTAAAATGTTCGTAATGAATGCCTCTACAAATCTTGTTATGGTCAAAACCACGCCAGACTTACCGTTTTTGAGAAAAAATATGTGCATCGCACAATAACATACATATTTTTACATATTTTCAGCTAAAAGTATGGCATAATTTGGTTTATTTTCATTTTCTCGGAAACTAGTAGGCCTAGAATTAAGATTTTTGGTTTAAAATGTTCGTAATGAATGCCTCTACAAATCTTGTTATGGTCAAAACCACGCCAGACTTACCGTTTTTGAGAAAAAATATGTGCATCGCACAATAACATACATATTTTCAGCTAAAAGTATGGCATAATTTGGTTTATTTTCATTTTCTCGGAAACTAGTAGGCCTAGAATTAAGATTTTTGGTTTAAAATGTTCGTAATGAATGCCTCTACAAATCTTGTTATGGTCAAAACCACGCCAGACTTACCGTTTTTGAGAAAAAATATGTGCATCGCACAATAACATACATATTTTCAGCTAAAAGTATGGCATAATTTGGTTTATTTTCATTTTCTCGGAAACTAGTAGGCCTAGAATTAAGATTTTTGGTTTAAAATGTTCGTAATGAATGCCTCTACAAATCTTGTTATGGTCAAAACCACGCCAGACTTACCGTTTTTGAGAAAAAATATGTGCATCGCACAATAACATACATATTTTCAGCTAAAAGTATGGCATAATTTGGTTTATTTTCATTTTCTCGGAAACTAGTAGGCCTAGAATTAAGATTTTTGGTTTAAAATGTTCGTAATGAATGCCTCTACAAATCTTGTTATGGTCAAAACCACGCCAGACTTACCGTTTTTGAGAAAAAATATGTGCATCGCACAATAACATACATATTTTTACATATTTTCAGCTAAAAGTATGGCATAATTTGGTTTATTTTCATTTTCTCGGAAACTAGTAGGCCTAGAATTAAGATTTTTGGTTTAAAATGTTCGTAATGAATGCCTCTACAAATCTTGTTATGGTCAAAACCACGCCAGACTTACCGTTTTTGAGAAAAAATATGTGCATCGCACAATAACATACATATTTTCAGCTAAAAGTATGGCATAATTTGGTTTATTTTCATTTTCTCGGAAACTAGTAGGCCTAGAATTAAGATTTTTGGTTTAAAATGTTCGTAATGAATGCCTCTACAAATCTTGTTATGGTCAAAACCACGCCAGACTTACCGTTTTTGAGAAAAAATATGTGCATCGCACAATAACATACATATTTTCAGCTAAAAGTATGGCATAATTTGGTTTATTTTCATTTTCTCGGAAACTAGTAGGCCTAGAATTAAGATTTTTGGTTTAAAATGTTCGTAATGAATGCCTCTACAAATCTTGTTATGGTCAAAACCACGCCAGACTTACCGTTTTTGAGAAAAAATATGTGCATCGCACAATAACATACATATTTTCAGCTAAAAGTATGGCATAATTTGGTTTATTTTCATTTTCTCGGAAACTAGTAGGCCTAGAATTAAGATTTTTGGTTTAAAATGTTCGTAATGAATGCCTCTACAAATCTTGTTATGGTCAAAACCACGCCAGACTTACCGTTTTTGAGAAAAAATATGTGCATCGCACAATAACATACATATTTTCAGCTAAAAGTATGGCATAATTTGGTTTATTTTCATTTTCTCGGAAACTAGTAGGCCTAGAATTAAGATTTTTGGTTTAAAATGTTCGTAATGAATGCCTCTACAAATCTTGTTATGGTCAAAACCACGCCAGACTTACCGTTTTTGAGAAAAAATATGTGCATCGCACAATAACATACATATTTTCAGCTAAAAGTATGGCATAATTTGGTTTATTTTCATTTTCTCGGAAACTAGTAGGCCTAGAATTAAGATTTTTGGTTTAAAATGTTCGTAATGAATGCCTCTACAAATCTTGTTATGGTCAAAACCACGCCAGACTTACCGTTTTTGAGAAAAAATATGTGCATCGCACAATAACATACATATTTTTACATATTTTCAGCTAAAAGTATGGCATAATTTGGTTTATTTTCATTTTCTCGGAAACTAGTAGGCCTAGAATTAAGATTTTTGGTTTAAAATGTTCGTAATGAATGCCTCTACAAATCTTGTTATGGTCAAAACCACGCCAGACTTACCGTTTTTGAGAAAAAATATGTGCATCGCACAATAACATACATATTTTCAGCTAAAAGTATGGCATAATTTGGTTTATTTTCATTTTCTCGGAAACTAGTACGCCTAGAATTAAGATTTTTGGTTTAAAATGTTCGTAATGAATGCCTCTACAAATCTTGTTATGGTCAAAACCACGCCAGACTTACCGTTTTTGAGAAAAAATATGTGCATCGCACAATAACATACATATTTTCAGCTAAAAGTATGGCATAATTTGGTTTATTTTCATTTTCTCGGAAACTAGTAGGCCTAGAATTAAGATTTTTGGTTTAAAATGTTCGTAATGAATGCCTCTACAAATCTTGTTATGGTCAAAACCACGCCAGACTTACCGTTTTTGAGAAAAAATATGTGCATCGCACAATAACATACATATTTTCAGCTAAAAGTATGGCATAATTTGGTTTATTTTCATTTTCTCGGAAACTAGTAGGCCTAGAATTAAGATTTTTGGTTTAAAATGTTCGTAATGAATGCCTCTACAAATCTTGTTATGGTCAAAACCACGCCAGACTTACCGTTTTTGAGAAAAAATATGTGCATCGCACAATAACATACATATTTTTACATATTTTCAGCTAAAAGTATGGCATAATTTGGTTTATTTTCATTTTCTCGGAAACTAGTAGGCCTAGAATTAAGATTTTTGGTTTAAAATGTTCGTAATGAATGCCTCTACAAATCTTGTTATGGTCAAAACCACGCCAGACTTACCGTTTTTGAGAAAAAATATGTGCATCGCACAATAACATACATATTTTCAGCTAAAAGTATGGCATAATTTGGTTTATTTTCATTTTCTCGGAAACTAGTAGGCCTAGAATTAAGATTTTTGGTTTAAAATGTTCGTAATGAATGCCTCTACAAATCTTGTTATGGTCAAAACCACGCCAGACTTACCGTTTTTGAGAAAAAATATGTGCATCGCACAATAACATACATATTTTCAGCTAAAAGTATGGCATAATTTGGTTTATTTTCATTTTCTCGGAAACTAGTAGGCCTAGAATTAAGATTTTTGGTTTAAAATGTTCGTAATGAATGCCTCTACAAATCTTGTTATGGTCAAAACCACGCCAGACTTACAGTTTTTGAGAAAAAATATGTGCATCGCACAATAACATACATATTTTTACATATTTTCAGCTAAAAGTATGGCATAATTTGGTTTATTTTCATTTTCTCGGAAACTAGTAGGCCTAGAATTAAGATTTTTGGTTTAAAATGTTCGTAATGAATGCCTCTACAAATCTTGTTATGGTCAAAACCACGCCAGACTTACCGTTTTTGAGAAAAAATATGTGCATCGCACAATAACATACATATTTTCAGCTAAAAGTATGGCATAATTTGGTTTATTTTCATTTTCTCGGAAACTAGTAGGCCTAGAATTAAGATTTTTGGTTTAAAATGTTCGTAATGAATGCCTCTACAAATCTTGTTATGGTCAAAACCACGCCAGACTTACCGTTTTTGAGAAAAAATATGTGCATCGCACAATAACATACATATTTTTACATATTTTCAGCTAAAAGTATGGCATAATTTGGTTTATTTTCATTTTCTCGGAAACTAGTAGGCCTAGAATTAAGATTTTTGGTTTAAAATGTTCGTAATGAATGCCTCTACAAATCTTGTTATGGTCAAAACCACGCCAGACTTACCGTTTTTGAGAAAAAATATGTGCATCGCACAATAACATACATATTTTCAGCTAAAAGTATGGCATAATTTGGTTTATTTTCATTTTCTCGGAAACTAGTAAGCCTAGAATTAAGATTTTTGGTTTAAAATGTTCGTAATGAATGCCTCTACAAATCTTGTTATGGTCAAAACCACGCCAGACTTACCGTTTTTGAGAAAAAATATGTGCATCGCACAATAACATACATATTTTTACATATTTTCAGCTAAAAGTATGGCATAATTTGGTTTATTTTCATTTTCTCGGAAACTAGTAGGCCTAGAATTAAGATTTTTGGTTTAAAATGTTCGTAATGAATGCCTCTACAAATCTTGTTATGGTCAAAACCACGCCAGACTTACCGTTTTTGAGAAAAAATATGTGCATCGCACAATAACATGCATATTTTCAGCTAAAAGTATTGCATAATTTGGTTTATTTTCATTTTCTCGGAAACTAGTAGGCCTAGAATTAAGATTTTAGGTTTAAAATGTTCGTAATGAATGCCTCTACAAATCTTGTTATGGTCAAAACCACGCCAGACTTACCGTTTTTGAGAAAAAATATGTGCATCGCACAATAACATACATATTTTTACATATTTTCAGCTAAAAGTATGGCATAATTTGGTTTATTTTCATTTTCTCGGAAACTAGTAGGCCTAGAATTAAGATTTTTGGTTTAAAATGTTCGTAATGAATGCCTCTACAAATCTTGTTATGGTCAAAACCACGCCAGACTTACCGTTTTTGAGAAAAAATATGTGCATCGCACAATAACATACATATTTTTACATATTTTCAGCTAAAAGTATGGCATAATTTGGTTTATTTTCATTTTCTCGGAAACTAGTAGGCCTAGAATTAAGATTTTTGGTTTAAAATGTTCGTAATGAATGCCTCTACAAATCTTGTTATGGTCAAAACCACGCCAGACTTACCGTTTTTGAGAAAAAATATGTGCATCGCACAATAACATACATATTTTTACATATTTTCAGCTAAAAGTATGGCATAATTTGGTTTATTTTCATTTTCTCGGAAACTAGTAGGCCTAGAATTAAGATTTTTGGTTTAAAATGTTCGTAATGAATGCCTCTACAAATCTTTTTATGGTCAAAACCACGCCAGACTTACCGTTTTTGAGAAAAAATATGTGCATCGCACAATAACATACATATTTTTACATATTTTCAGCTAAAAGTATGGCATAATTTGGTTTATTTTCATTTTCTCGGAAACTAGTAGGCCTAGAATTAAGATTTTTGGTTTAAAATGTTCGTAATGAATGCCTCTACAAATCTTGTTATGGTCAAAACCACGCCAGACTTACCGTTTTTGAGAAAAAATATGTGCATCGCACAATAACATACATATTTTTACATATTTTCAGCTAAAAGTATGGCATAATTTGGTTTATTTTCATTTTCTCGGAAACTAGTAGGCCTAGAATTAAGATTTTTGGTTTAAAATGTTCGTAATGAATGCCTCTACAAATCTTGTTATGGTCAAAACCACGCCAGACTTACCGTTTTTGAGAAAAAATATGTGCATCGCACAAT
Organism: Myathropa florea; assembly: GCA_930367185.1. Classification (NCBI taxonomy): domain Eukaryota; kingdom Metazoa; phylum Arthropoda; class Insecta; order Diptera; family Syrphidae; genus Myathropa; species Myathropa florea. Next base: position 98,387 of record CAKNEX010000081.1, on the reverse strand, counting down.
AACATACATATTTTTACATATTTTCAGCTAAAAGTATGGCATAATTTGGTTTATTTTCATTTTCTCGGAAACTAGTAGGCCTAGAATTAAGATTTTTGGTTTAAAATGTTCGTAATGAATGCCTCTACAAATCTTGTTATGGTCAAAACCACGCCAGACTTACCGTTTTTGAGAAAAAATATGTGCATCGCACAATAACATACATATTTTCAGCTAAAAGTATGGCATAATTTGGTTTATTTTCATTTTCTCGGAAACTAGTAGGCCTAGAATTAAGATTTTTGGTTTAAAATGTTCGTAATGAATGCCTCTACAAATCTTGTTATGGTCAAAACCACGCCAGACTTACCGTTTTTGAGAAAAAATATGTGCATCGCACAATAACATACATATTTTCAGCTAAAAGTATGGCATAATTTGGTTTATTTTCATTTTCTCGGAAACTAGTAGGCCTAGAATTAAGATTTTTGGTTTAAAATGTTCGTAATGAATGCCTCTACAAATCTTGTTATGGTCAAAACCACGCCAGACTTACCGTTTTTGAGAAAAAATATGTGCATCGCACAATAACATACATATTTTCAGCTAAAAGTATGGCATAATTTGGTTTATTTTCATTTTCTCGGAAACTAGTAGGCCTAGAATTAAGATTTTTGGTTTAAAATGTTCGTAATGAATGCCTCTACAAATCTTGTTATGGTCAAAACCACGCCAGACTTACCGTTTTTGAGAAAAAATATGTGCATCGCACAATAACATGCATATTTTCAGCTAAAAGTATTGCATAATTTGGTTTATTTTCATTTTCTCGGAAACTAGTAGGCCTAGAATTAAGATTTTTGGTTTAAAATGTTCGTAATGAATGCCTCTACAAATCTTGTTATGGTCAAAACCACGCCAGACTTACCGTTTTTGAGAAAAAATATGTGCATCGCACAATAACATACATATTTTTACATATTTTCAGCTAAAAGTATGGCATAATTTGGTTTATTTTCATTTTCTCGGAAACTAGTAGGCCTAGAATTAAGATTTTTGGTTTAAAATGTTCGTAATGAATGCCTCTACAAATCTTGTTATGGTCAAAACCACGCCAGACTTACCGTTTTTGAGAAAAAATATGTGCATCGCACAATAACATACATATTTTCAGCTAAAAGTATGGCATAATTTGGTTTATTTTCATTTTCTCGGAAACTAGTAGGCCTAGAATTAAGATTTTTGGTTTAAAATGTTCGTAATGAATGCCTCTACAAATCTTGTTATGGTCAAAACCACGCCAGACTTACCGTTTTTGAGAAAAAATATGTGCATCGCACAATAACATACATATTTTCAGCTAAAAGTATGGCATAATTTGGTTTATTTTCATTTTCTCGGAAACTAGTAGGCCTAGAATTAAGATTTTTGGTTTAAAATGTTCGTAATGAATGCCTCTACAAATCTTGTTATGGTCAAAACCACGCCAGACTTACCGTTTTTGAGAAAAAATATGTGCATCGCACAATAACATACATATTTTCAGCTAAAAGTATGGCATAATTTGGTTTATTTTCATTTTCTCGGAAACTAGTAGGCCTAGAATTAAGATTTTTGGTTTAAAATGTTCGTAATGAATGCCTCTACAAATCTTGTTATGGTCAAAACCACGCCAGACTTACCGTTTTTGAGAAAAAATATGTGCATCGCACAATAACATACATATTTTTACATATTTTCAGCTAAAAGTATGGCATAATTTGGTTTATTTTCATTTTCTCGGAAACTAGTAGGCCTAGAATTAAGATTTTTGGTTTAAAATGTTCGTAATGAATGCCTCTACAAATCTTGTTATGGTCAAAACCACGCCAGACTTACCGTTTTTGAGAAAAAATATGTGCATCGCACAATAACATACATATTTTTACATATTTTCAGCTAAAAGTATGGCATAATTTGGTTTATTTTCATTTTCTCGGAAACTAGTAGGCCTAGAATTAAGATTTTTGGTTTAAAATGTTCGTAATGAATGCCTCTACAAATCTTGTTATGGTCAAAACCACGCCAGACTTACCGTTTTTGAGAAAAAATATGTGCATCGCACAATAACATACATATTTTTACATATTTTCAGCTAAAAGTATGGCATAATTTGGTTTATTTTCATTTTCTCGGAAACTAGTAGGCCTAGAATTAAGATTTTTGGTTTAAAATGTTCGTAATGAATGCCTCTACAAATCTTGTTATGGTCAAAACCACGCCAGACTTACCGTTTTTGAGAAAAAATATGTGCATCGCACAATAACATACATATTTTTACATATTTTCAGCTAAAAGTATGGCATAATTTGGTTTATTTTCATTTTCTCGGAAACTAGTAGGCCTAGAATTAAGATTTTTGGTTTAAAATGTTCGTAATGAATGCCTCTACAAATCTTGTTATGGTCAAAACCACGCCAGACTTACCGTTTTTGAGAAAAAATATGTGCATCGCACAATAACATACATATTTTTACATATTTTCAGCTAAAAGTATGGCATAATTTGGTTTATTTTCATTTTCTCGGAAACTAGTAGGCCTAGAATTAAGATTTTTGGTTTAAAATGTTCGTAATGAATGCCTCTACAAATCTTGTTATGGTCAAAACCACGCCAGACTTACCGTTTTTGAGAAAAAATATGTGCATCGCACAATAACATACATATTTTTACATATTTTCAGCTAAAAGTATGGCATAATTTGGTTTATTTTCATTTTCTCGGAAACTAGTACGCCTAGAATTAAGATTTTTGGTTTAAAATGTTCGTAATGAATGCCTCTACAAATCTTGTTATGGTCAAAACCACGCCAGACTTACCGTTTTTGAGAAAAAATATGTGCATCGCACAATAACATACATATTTTTACATATTTTCAGCTAAAAGTATGGCATAATTTGGTTTATTTTCATTTTCTCGGAAACTAGTAGGCCTAGAATTAAGATTTTTGGTTTAAAATGTTCGTAATGAATGCCTCTACAGATCTTGTTATGGTCAAAACCACGCCAGACTTACCGTTTTTGAGAAAAAATATGTGCATCGCACAATAACATACATATTTTCAGCTAAAAGTATGACATAATTTGGTTTATTTTCATTTTCTCGGAAACTAGTAGGCCTAGAATTAAGATTTTTGGTTTAAAATGTTCGTAATGAATGCCTCTACAAATCTTGTTATGGTCAAAACCACGCCAGACTTACCGTTTTTGAGAAAAAATATGTGCATCGCACAATAACATACATATTTTCAGCTAAAAGTATGGCATAATTTGGTTTATTTTCATTTTCTCGGAAACTAGTAGGCCTAGAATTAAGATTTTTGGTTTAAAATGTTCGTAATGAATGCCTCTACAAATCTTGTTATGGTCAAAACCACGCCAGACTTACCGTTTTTGAGAAAAAATATGTGCATCGCACAATAACATACATATTTTCAGCTAAAAGTATGGCATAATTTGGTTTATTTTCATTTTCTCGGAAACTAGTAGGCCTAGAATTAAGATTTTTGGTTTAAAATGTTCGCAATGAATGCCTCTACAAATCTTGTTATGGTCAAAACCACGCCAGACTTACCGTTTTTGAGAAAAAATATGTGCATCGCACAATAACATACATATTTTCAGCTAAAAGTATGGCATAATTTGGTTTATTTTCATTTTCTCGGAAACTAGTACGCCTAGAATTAAGATTTTTGGTTTAAAATGTTCGTAATGAATGCCTCTACAAATCTTGTTATGGTCAAAACCACGCCAGACTTACCGTTTTTGAGAAAAAATATGTGCATCGCATAATAACATACATATTTTTACATATTTTCAGCTAAAAGTATGGCATAATTTGGTTTATTTTCATTTTCTCGGAAACTAGCAGGCCTAAAATTAAGATTTTTGGTTTAAAATGTTCGTAATGAATGCCTCTACAAATCTTGTTATGGTCAAAACCACGCCAGACTTACCGTTTTTGAGAAAAAATATGTGCATCGCACAATAACATACATATTTTCAGCTAAAAGTATGGCATAATTTGGTTTATTTTCATTTTCTCGGAAACTAGTAGGCCTAGAATTAAGATTTTTGGTTTAAAATGTTCGTAATGAATGCCTCTACAAATCTTGTTATGGTCAAAACCACGCCAGACTTACCGTTTCTGAGAAAAAATATGTGCATCGCACAATAACATACATATTTTCAGCTAAAAGTATGGCATAATTTGGTTTATTTTCATTTTCTCGGAAACTAGTAGGCCTAGAATTAAGATTTTTGGTTTAAAATGTTCGTAATGAATGCCTCTACAAATCTTGTTATGGTCAAAACCACGCCAGACTTACCGTTTTTGAGAAAAAATATGTGCATCGCACAATAACATACATATTTTTACATATTTTCAGCTAAAAGTATGGCATAATTTGGTTTATTTTCATTTTCTCGGAAACTAGTAGGCCTAGAATTAAGATTTTTGGTTTAAAATGTTCGTAATGAATGCCTCTACAAATCTTGTTATGGTCAAAACCACGCCAGACTTACCGTTTTTGAGAAAAAATATGTGCATCGCACAATAACATACATATTTTTACATATTTTCAGCTAAAAGTATGGCATAATTTGGTTTATTTTCATTTTCTCGGAAACTAGTAGGCCTAGAATTAAGATTTTTGGTTTAAAATGTTCGTAATGAATGCCTCTACAAATCTTGTTATGGTCAAAACCACGCCAGACTTACCGTTTTTGAGAAAAAATATGTGCATCGCACAATAACATACATATTTTCAGCTAAAAGTATGGCATAATTTGGTTTATTTTCATTTTCTCGGAAACTACTAGGCCTAGAATTAAGATTTTTGGTTTAAAATGTTCGTAATGAATGCCTCTACAAATCTTGTTATGGTCAAAACCACGCCAGACTTACCGTTTTTGAGAAAAAATATGTGCATCGCACAATAACATACATATTTTCAGCTAAAAGTATGGCATAATTTGGTTTATTTTCATTTTCTCGGAAACTAGTAGGCCTAGAATTAAGATTTTTGGTTTAAAATGTTCGTAATGAATGCCTCTACAAATCTTGTTATGGTCAAAACCACGCCAGACTTACCGTTTTTGAGAAAAAATATGTGCATCGCACAATAACATACATATTTTCAGCTAAAAGTATGGCATAATTTGGTTTATTTTCATTTTCTCGGAAACTAGTAGGCCTAGAATTAAGATTTTTGGTTTAAAATGTTCGTAATGAATGCCTCTACAAATCTTGTTATGGTCAAAACCACGCCAGACATACCGTTTTTGAGAAAAAATATGTGCATCGCACAATAACATACATATTTTTACATATTTTCAGCTAAAAGTATGGCATAATTTGGTTTATTTTCATTTTCTCGGAAACTAGTAGGCCTAGAATTAAGATTTTTGGTTTAAAATGTTCGTAATGAATGCCTCTACAAATCTTGTTATGGTCAAAACCACGCCAGACTTACCGTTTTTGAGAAAAAATTTGTGCATCGCACAATAACATACATATTTTCAGCTAAAAGTATGGCATAATTTGGTTTATTTTCATTTTCTCGGAAACTAGTAGGCCTAGAATTAAGATTTTTGGTTTAAAATGTTCGTAATGAATGCCTCTACAAATCTTGTTATGGTCAAAACCACGCCAGACTTACCGTTTTTGAGAAAAAATATGTGCATCGCACAATAACATACATATTTTCAGCTAAAAGTATGGCATAATTTGGTTTATTTTCATTTTCTCGGAAACTAGTAGGCCTAGAATTAAGATTTTTGGTTTAAAATGTTCGTAATGAATGCCTCTACAAATCTTGTTATGGTCAAAACCACGCCAGACTTACCGTTTCTGAGAAAAAATATGTGCATCGCACAATAACATACATATTTTCAGCTAAAAGTATGGCATAATTTGGTTTATTTTCATTTTCTCAGAAACTAGTAGGCCTAGAATTAAGATTTTTGGTTTAAAATGTTCGTAATGAATGCCTCTACAAATCTTGTTATGGTCAAAACCACGCCAGACTTACCGTTTTTGAGAAAAAATATGTGCATCGCACAATAACATACATATTTTCAGCTAAAAGTATGGCATAATTTGGTTTATTTTCATTTTCTCGGAAACTAGTAGGCCTAGAATTAAGATTTTTGGTTTAAAATGTTCGTAATGAATGCCTCTACAAATCTTGTTATGGTCAAAACCACGCCAGACTTACCGTTTTTGAGAAAAAATATGTGCATCGCACAATAACATACATATTTTCAGCTAAAAGTATGGCATAATTTGGTTTATTTTCATTTTCTCGGAAACTAGTAGGCCTAGAATTAAGATTTTTGGTTTAAAATGTTCGTAATGAATGCCTCTACAAATCTTGTTATGGTCAAAACCACGCCAGACTTACCGTTTTTGAGAAAAAATATGTGCATCGCACAATAACATACATATTTTCAGCTAAAAGTATGGCATAATTTGGTTTATTTTCATTTTCTCGGAAACTAGTAGGCCTAGAATTAAGATTTTTGGTTTAAAATGTTCGTAATGAATGCCTCTACAAATCTTGTTATGGTCAAAACCACGCCAGACTTACCGTTTTTGAGAAAAAATATGTGCATCGCACAATAACATACATATTTTTACATATTTTCAGCTAAAAGTATGGCATAATTTGGTTTATTTTCATTTTCTCGGAAACTAGTAGGCCTAGAATTAAAATTTTTGGTTTAAAATGTTCGTAATGAATGCCTCTACAAATCTTGTTATGGTCAAAACCACGCCAGACTTACCGTTTCTGAGAAAAAATATGTGCATCGCACAATAACATACATATTTTCAGCTATAAGTATGGCATAATTTGGTTTATTTTCATTTTCTCAGAAACTAGTAGGCCTAGAATTAAGATTTTTGGTTTAAAATGTTCGTAATGAATGCCTCTACAAATCTTGTTATGGTCAAAACCACGCCAGACTTACCGTTTTTGAGAAAAAATATGTGCATCGCACAATAACATACATATTTTCAGCTAAAAGTATGGCATAATTTGGTTTATTTTCATTTTCTCGGAAACTAGTAGGCCTAGAATTAAGATTTTTGGTTTAAAATGTTCGTAATGAATGCCTCTACAAATCTTGTTATGGTCAAAACCACGCCAGACTTACCGTTTTTGAGAAAAAATATGTGCATCGCACAATAACATACATATTTTCAGCTAAAAGTATGGCATAATTTGGTTTATTTTCATTTTCTCGGAAACTAGTAGGCCTAGAATTAAGATTTTTGGTTTAAAATGTTCGTAATGAATGCCTCTACAAATCTTGTTATGGTCAAAACCACGCCAGACTTACCGTTTTTGAGAAAAAATATGTGCATCGCACAATAACATACATATTTTTACATATTTTCAGCTAAAAGTATGGCATAATTTGGTTTATTTTCATTTTCTCGGAAACTAGTAGGCCTAGAATTAAGATTTTTGGTTTAAAATGTTCGTAATGAATGCCTCTACAAATCTTGTTATGGTCAAAACCACGCCAGACTTACCGTTTTTGAGAAAAAATATGTGCATCGCACAATAACATACATATTTTTACATATTTTCAGCTAAAAGTATGGCATAATTTGGTTTATTTTCATTTTCTCGGAAACTAGTAGGCCTAGAATTAAGATTTTTGGTTTAAAATGTTCGTAATGAATGCCTCTACAAATCTTGTTATGGTCAAAACCACGCCAGACTTACCGTTTTTGAGAAAAAATATGTGCATCGCACAATAACATACATATTTTTACATATTTTCAGCTAAAAGTATGGCATAATTTGGTTTATTTTCATTTTCTCGGAAACTAGTAGGCCTAGAATTAAGATTTTTGGTTTAAAATGTTCGCAATGAATGCCTCTACAAATCTTGTTATGGTCAAAACCACGCCAGACTTACCGTTTTTGAGAAAAAATATGTGCATCGCACAATAACATACATATTTTTACATATTTTCAGCTAAAAGTATGGCATAATTTGGTTTATTTTCATTTTCTCGGAAACTAGTAGGCCTAGAATTAAGATTTTTGGTTTAAAATGTTCGTAATGAATGCCTCTACAAATCTTGTTATGGTCAAAACCACGCCAGACTTACCGTTTTTGAGAAAAAATATGTGCATCGCACAATAACATACATATTTTCAGCTAAAAGTATGGCATAATTTGGTTTATTTTCATTTTCTCGGAAACTAGTAGGCCTAGAATTAAGATTTTTGGTTTAAAATGTTCGTAATGAATGCCTCTACAAATCTTGTTATGGTCAAAACCACGCCAGACATACCGTTTTTGAGAAAAAATATGTGCATCGCACAATAACATACATATTTTCAGCTAAAAGTATGGCATAATTTGGTTTATTTTCATTTTCTCGGAAACTAGTAGGCCTAGAATTAAGATTTTTGGTTTAAAATGTTCGTAATGAATGCCTCTACAAATCTTGTTATGGTCAAAACCACGCCAGACTTACCGTTTTTGAGAAAAAATATGTGCATCGCACAATAACATACATATTTTTACATATTTTCAGCTAAAAGTATGGCATAATTTGGTTTATTTTCATTTTCTCGGAAACTAGTAGGCCTAGAATTAAGATTTTTGGTTTAAAATGTTCGTAATGAATGCCTCTACAAATCTTGTTATGGTCAAAACCACGCCAGACTTACCGTTTTTAAGAAAAAATATGTGCATCGCACAATAACATACATATTTTTACATATTTTCAGCTAAAAGTATGGCATAATTTGGTTTATTTTCATTTTCTCGGAAACTAGTAGGCCTAGAATTAAGATTTTTGGTTTAAAATGTTCGTAATGAATGCCTCTACAAATCTTGTTATGGTCAAAACCACGCCAGACTTACCGTTTTTGAGAAAAAATATGTGCATCGCACAATAACATACATATTTTCAGCTAAAAGTATGGCATAATTTGGTTTATTTTCATTTTCTCGGAAACTAGTAGGCCTAGAATTAAGATTTTTGGTTTAAAATGTTCGTAATGAATGCCTCTACAAATCTTGTTATGGTCAAAACCACGCCAGACTTACCGTTTTTGAGAAAAAATATGTGCATCGCACAATAACATACATATTTTCAGCTAAAAGTATGGCATAATTTGGTTTATTTTCATTTTCTCGGAAACTAGTAGGCCTAGAATTAAGATTTTTAGTTTAAAATGTTCGTAATGAATGCCTCTACAAATCTTGTTATGGTCAAAACCACGCCAGACTTACCGTTTTTGAGAAAAAATATGTGCATCGCACAATAACATACATATTTTCAGCTAAAAGTATGGCATAATTTGGTTTATTTTCATTTTCTCGGAAACTAGTAGGCCTAGAATTAAGATTTTTGGTTTAAAATGTTCGTAATGAATGCCTCTACAAATCTTGTTATGTTCAAAACCACGCCAGACTTACCGTTTTTGAGAAAAAATATGTGCATCGCACAATAACATACATATTTTTACATATTTTCAGCTAAAAGTATGGCATAATTTGGTTTATTTTCATTTTCTCGGAAACTAGTAGGCCTAGAATTAAGATTTTTGGTTTAAAATGTTCGTAATGAATGCCTCTACAAATCTTGTTATGGTCAAAACCACGCCAGACATACCGTTTTTGAGAAAAAATATGTGCATCGCACAATAACATACATATTTTCAGCTAAAAGTATGGCATAATTTGGTTTATTTTCATTTTCTCGGAAACTAGTAGGCCTAGAATTAAGATTTTTGGTTTAAAATGTTCGTAATGAATGCCTCTACAAATCTTGTTATGGTCAAAACCACGCCAGACTTACCGTTTTTGAGAAAAAATATGTGCATCGCACAATAACATACATATTTTTACATATTTTCAGCTAAAAGTATGGCATAATTTGGTTTATTTTCATTTTCTCGGAAACTAGTAGGCCTAGAATTAAGATTTTTGGTTTAAAATGTTCGTAATGAATGCCTCTACAAATCTTGTTATGGTCAAAACCACGCCAGACTTACCGTTTTTAAGAAAAAATATGTGCATCGCACAATAACATACATATTTTTACATATTTTCAGCTAAAAGTATGGCATAATTTGGTTTATTTTCATTTTCTCGGAAACTAGTAGGCCTAGAATTAAGATTTTTGGTTTAAAATGTTCGTAATGAATGCCTCTACAAATCTTGTTATGGTCAAAACCACGCCAGACTTACCGTTTTTGAGAAAAAATATGTGCATCGCACAATAACATACATATTTTCAGCTAAAAGTATGGCATAATTTGGTTTATTTTCATTTTCTCGGAAACTAGTAGGCCTAGAATTAAGATTTTTGGTTTAAAATGTTCGTAATGAATGCCTCTACAAATCTTGTTATGGTCAAAACCACGCCAGACTTACCGTTTTTGAGAAAAAATATGTGCATCGCACAATAACATACATATTTTCAGCTAAAAGTATGGCATAATTTGGTTTATTTTCATTTTCTCGGAAACTAGTAGGCCTAGAATTAAGATTTTTAGTTTAAAATGTTCGTAATGAATGCCTCTACAAATCTTGTTATGGTCAAAACCACGCCAGACTTACCGTTTTTGAGAAAAAATATGTGCATCGCACAATAACATACATATTTTCAGCTAAAAGTATGGCATAATTTGGTTTATTTTCATTTTCTCGGAAACTAGTAGGCCTAGAATTAAGATTTTTGGTTTAAAATGTTCGTAATGAATGCCTCTACAAATCTTGTTATGTTCAAAACCACGCCAGACTTACCGTTTTTGAGAAAAAATATGTGCATCGCACAATAACATACATATTTTTACATATTTTCAGCTAAAAGTATGGCATAATTTGGTTTATTTTCATTTTCTCGGAAACTAGTAGGCCTAGAATTAAGATTTTTGGTTTAAAATGTTCGTAATGAATGCCTCTACAAATCTTGTTATGGTCAAAACCACGCCAGACTTACCGTTTTTGAGAAAAAATATGTGCATCGCACAATAACATACATATTTTCAGCTAAAAGTATGGCATAATTTGGTTTATTTTCATTTTCTCGGAAACTAGTAGGCCTAGAATTAAGATTTTTGGCTTAAAATGTTCGTAATGAATGCCTCTACAAATCTTGTTATGGTCAAAACCACGCCAGACTTACCGTTTTTGAGAAAAAATATGTGCATCGCACAATAACATACATATTTTTACATATTTTCAGCTAAAAGTATGGCATAATTTGGTTTATTTTCATTTTCTCGGAAACTAGTAGGCCTAGAATTAAGATTTTTGGTTTAAAATGTTCGTAATGAATGCCTCTACAAATCTTGTTATGGTCAAAACCACGCCAGACTTACCGTTTTTGAGAAAAAATATGTGCATCGCACAATAACATACATATTTTTACATATTTTCAGCTAAAAGTATGGCATAATTTGGTTTATTTTCATTTTCTCGGAAACTAGTAGGCCTAGAATTAAGATTTTTGGTTTAAAATGTTCGTAATGAATGCCTCTACAAATCTTGTTATGGTCAAAACCACGCCAGACTTACCGTTTTTGAGAAAAAATATGTGCATCGCACAATAACATACATATTTTTACATATTTTCAGCTAAAAGTATGGCATAATTTGGTTTATTTTCATTTTCTCGGAAACTAGTAGGCCTAGAATTAAGATTTTTGGTTTAAAATGTTCGTAATGAATGCCTCTACAAATCTTGTTATGGTCAAAACCACGCCAGACTTACCGTTTTTGAGAAAAAATATGTGCATCGCACAATAACATACATATTTTTACATATTTTCAGCTAAAAGTATGGCATAATTTGGTTTATTTTCATTTTCTCGGAAACTAGTAGGCCTAGAATTAAGATTTTTGGTTTAAAATGTTCGTAATGAATGCCTCTACAAATCTTGTTATGGTCAAAACCACGCCAGACTTACCGTTTTTGAGAAAAAATATGTGCATCGCACAATAACATACATATTTTCAGCTAAAAGTATGGCATAATTTGGTTTATTTTCATTTTCTCGGAAACTAGTAGGCCTAGAATTAAGATTTTTGGTTTAAAATGTTCGTAATGAATGCCTCTACAAATCTTGTTATGGTCAAAACCACGCCAGACTTACCGTTTTTGAGAAAAAATATGTGCATCGCACAATAACATACATATTTTCAGCTAAAAGTATGGCATAATTTGGTTTATTTTCATTTTCTCGGAAACTAGTAGGCCTAGAATTAAGATTTTTAGTTTAAAATGTTCGTAATGAATGCCTCTACAAATCTTGTTATGGTCAAAACCACGCCAGACATACCGTTTTTGAGAAAAAATATGTGCATAGCACAATAACATACATATTTTCAGCTAAAAGTATGGCATAATTTGGTTTATTTTCATTTTCTCGGAAACTAGTAGGCCTAGAATTAAGATTTTTGGTTTAAAATGTTCGTAATGAATGCCTCTACAAATCTTGTTATGTTCAAAACCACGCCAGACTTACCGTTTTTGAGAAAAAATATGTGCATCGCACAATAACATACATATTTTTACATATTTTCAGCTAAAAGTATGGCATAATTTGGTTTATTTTCATTTTCTCGGAAACTAGTAGGCCTAGAATTAAGATTTTTGGTTTAAAATGTTCGTAATGAATGCCTCTACAAATCTTGTTATGGTCAAAACCACGCCAGACTTACCGTTTTTGAGAAAAAATATGTGCATCGCACAATAACATACATATTTTCAGCTAAAAGTATGGCATAATTTGGTTTATTTTCATTTTCTCGGAAACTAGTAGGCCTAGAATTAAGATTTTTGGTTTAAAATGTTCGTAATGAATGCCTCTACAAATCTTGTTATGGTCAAAACCACGCCAGACCTACCGTTTTTGAGAAAAAATATGTGCATCGCACAATAACATACATATTTTCAGCTAAAAGTATGGCATAATTTGGTTTATTTTCATTTTCTCGGAAACTAGAAGGCCTACAACTAAGATTTTTGGTTTAAAATGTTCGTAATGAATGCCTCTACAAATCTTGTTATGGTCAAAACCACGCCAGACTTACCGTTTTTGAGAAAAAATATGTGCATCGCACAATAACATACATATTTTCAGCTAAAAGTATGGCATAATTTGGTTTATTTTCATTTTCTCGGAAACTAGTAGGCCTAGAATTAAGATTTTTGGTTTAAAATGTTCGTAATGAATGCCTCTACAAATCTTGTTGTGGTCAAAACCACGCCAGACTTACCGTTTTTGAGAAAAAATATGTGCATCGCACAATAACATACATATTTTCAGCTAAAAGTATGGCATAATTTGGTTTATTTTCATTTTCTCGGAAACTAGTAGGCCTAGAATTAAGATTTTTAGTTTAAAATGTTCGTAATGAATGCCTCTACAAATCTTGTTATGGTCAAAACCACGCCAGACTTACCGTTTTTGAGAAAAAATATGTGCATCGCACAATAACATACATATTTTCAGCTAAAAGTATGGCATAATTTGGTTTATTTTCATTTTCTCGGAAACTAGTAGGCCTAGAATTAAGATTTTTGGTTTAAAATGTTCGTAATGAATGCCTCTACAATTCTTGTTATGGTCAAAACCACGCCAGACTTACCGTTTTTGAGAAAAAATATGTGCATCGCACAATAACATACATATTTTCAGCTAAAAGTATGGCATAATTTGGTTTATTTTCATTTTCTCGGAAACTAGTAGGCCTAGAATTAAGATTTTTGGTTTAAAATGTTCGTAATGAATGCCTCTACAAATCTTGTTATGGTCAAAACCACGCCAGACTTACCGTTTTTGAGAAAAAATATGTGCATCGCACAATAACATACATATTTTCAGCTAAAAGTATGGCATAATTTGGTTTATTTTCATTTTCTCGGAAACTAGTAGGCCTAGAATTAAGATTTTTGGTTTAAAATGTTCGTAATGAATGCCTCTACAAATCTTGTTATGGTCAAAACCACGCCAGACTTACCGTTTTTGAGAAAAAATATGTGCATCGCACAATAACATACATATTTTCAGCTAAAAGTATGGCATAATTTGGTTTATTTTCATTTTCTCGGAAACTAGTAGGCCTAGAATTAAGATTTTTGGTTTAAAATGTTCGTAATGAATGCCTCTACAAATCTTGTTATGGTCAAAACCACGCCAGACTTACCGTTTTTGAGAAAAAATATGTGCATCGCACAATAACATACATATTTTCAGCTAAAAGTATGGCATAATTTGGTTTATTTTCATTTTCTCGGAAACTAGTAGGCCTAGAATTAAGATTTTTGGTTTAAAATGTTCGTAATGAATGCCTCTACAAATCTTGTTATGGTCAAAACCACGCCAGACTTACCGTTTTTGAGAAAAAATATGTGCATCGCACAATAACATACATATTTTCAGCTAAAAGTATGGCATAATTTGGTTTATTTTCATTTTCTCGGAAACTAGTAGGCCTAGAATTAAGATTTTTGGTTTAAAATGTTCGTAATGAATGCCTCTACAAATCTTGTTATGGTCAAAACCACGCCAGACTTACCGTTTTTGAGAAAAAATATGTGCATCGCACAATAACATACATATTTTCAGCTAAAAGTATGGCATAATTTGGTTTATTTTCATTTTCTCGGAAACTAGTAGGCCTAGAATTAAGATTTTTGGTTTAAAATGTTCGTAATGAATGCCTCTACAAATCTTGTTTTGGTCAAAACCACGCCAGACTTACCGTTTTTGAGAAAAAATATGTGCATCGCACAATAACATACATATTTTTACATATTTTCAGCTAAAAGTATGGCATAATTTGGTTTATTTTCATTTTCTCGGAAACTAGTAGGCCTAGAATTAAGATTTTTGGTTTAAAATGTTCGTAATGAATGCCTCTACAAATCTTGTTATGGTCAAAACCACGCCAGACTTACCGTTTTTGAGAAAAAATATGTGCATCGCACAATAACATACATATTTTCAGCTAAAAGTATGGCATAATTTGGTTTATTTTCATTTTCTCGGAAACTAGTAGGCCTAGAATTAAGATTTTTGGTTTAAAATGTTCGTAATGAATGCCTCTACAAATCTTGTTATGGTCAAAACCACGCCAGACTTACCGTTTTTGAGAAAAAATATGTGCATCGCACAATAACATACATATTTTCAGCTAAAAGTATGGCATAATTTGGTTTATTTTCATTTTCTCGGAAACTAGTAGGCCTAGAATTAAGATTTTTGGTTTAAAATGTTCGTAATGAATGCCTCTACAAATCTTGTTATGGTCAAAACCACGCCAGACTTACCGTTTTTGAGAAAAAATATGTGCATCGCACAATAACATACATATTTTTACATATTTTCAGCTAAAAGTATGGCATAATTTGGTTTATTTTCATTTTCTCGGAAACTAGTAGGCCTAGAATTAAGATTTTTGGTTTAAAATGTTCGTAATGAATGCCTCTACAAATCTTGTTATGGTCAAAACCACGCCAGACTTACCGTTTTTGAGAAAAAATATGTGCATCGCACAATAACATACATATTTTTACATATTTTCAGCTAAAAGTATGGCATAATTTGGTTTATTTTCATTTTCTCGGAAACTAGTAGGCCTAGAATTAAGATTTTTGGTTTAAAATGTTCGTAATGAATGTCTCTACAAATCTTGTTATGGTCAAAACCACGCCAGACTTACCGTTTTTGAAAAAAAATATGTGCATCGCACAATAACATACATATTTTCAGCTAAAAGTATGGCATAATTTGGTTTATTTTCATTTTCTCGGAAACTAGTAGGCCTAGAATTAAGATTTTTGGTTTAAAATGTTCGTAATGAATGCCTCTACAAATCTTGTTATGGTCAAAACCACGCCAGACTTACCGTTTTTGAGAAAAAATATGTGCATCGCACAATAACATGCATATTTTCAGCTAAAAGTATGGCATAATTTGGTTTATTTTCATTTTCTCGGAAACTAGTAGGCCTAGAATTAAGATTTTTGGTTTAAAATGTTCGTAATGAATGCCTCTACAAATCTTGTTATGGTCAAAACCACGCCAGACTTACCGTTTTTGAGAAAAAATATGTGCATCGCACAATAACATACATATTTTTACATATTTTCAGCTAAAAGTATGGCATAATTTGGTTTATTTTCATTTTCTCGGAAACTAGTAGGCCTAGAATTAAGATTTTTGGTTTAAAATGTTCGTAATGAATGCCTCTACAAATCTTGTTATGGTCAAAACCACGCCAGACTTACCGTTTTTGAGAAAAAATATGTGCATCGCACAATAACATACATATTTTTACATATTTTCAGCTAAAAGTATGGCATAATTTGGTTTATTTTCATTTTCTCGGAAACTAGTAGGCCTAGAATTAAGATTTTTGGTTTAAAATGTTCGTAATGAATGCCTCTACAAATCTTGTTATGGTCAAAACCACGCCAGACTTACCGTTTTTGAGAAAAAATATGTGCATCGCACAATAACATACATATTTTCAGCTAAAAGTATGGCATAATTTGGTTTATTTTCATTTTCTCGGAAACTAGTAGGCCTAGAATTAAGATTTTTGGTTTAAAATGTTCGTAATGAATGCCTCTACAAATCTTGTTATGGTCAAAACCACGCCAGACTTACCGTTTTTGAGAAAAAATATGTGCATCGCACAATAACATACATATTTTCAGCTAAAAGTATGGCATAATTTGGTTTATTTTCATTTTCTCGGAAACTAGTAGGCCTAGAATTAAGATTTTTGGTTTAAAATGTTCGCAATGAATGCCTCTACAAATCTTGTTATGGTCAAAACCACGCCAGACTTACCGTTTTTGAGAAAAAATATGTGCATCGCACAATAACATACATATTTTCAGCTAAAAGTATGGCATAATTTGGTTTATTTTCATTTTCTCGGAAACTAGTAGGCCTAGAATTAAGATTTTTGGTTTAAAATGTTCATAATGAATGCCTCTACAAATCTTGTTATGGTCAAAACCACGCCAGACTTACCGTTTTTGAGAAAAAATATGTGCATCGCACAATAACATACATATTTTCAGCTAAAAGTATGGCATAATTTGGTTTATTTTCATTTTCTCGGAAACTAGTAGGCCTAGAATTAAGATTTTTGGTTTAAAATGTTCGTAATGAATGCCTCTACAAATCTTGTTATGGTCAAAACCACGCCAGACTTACCGTTTTTGAGAAAAAATATGTGCATCGCACAATAACATACATATTTTCAGCTAAAAGTATGGCATAATTTGGTTTATTTTCATTTTCTCGGAAACTAGTAGGCCTAGAATTAAGATTTTTGGTTTAAAATGTTCGTAATGAATGCCTCTACAAATCTTGTTATGGTCAAAACCACGACAGACTTACCGTTTTTGAGAAAAAATATGTGCATCGCACAATAACATACATATTTTCAGCTAAAAGTATGGCATAATTTGGTTTATTTTCATTTTCTCGGAAACTAGTAGGCCTAGAATTAAGATTTTTGGTTTAAAATGTTCGTAATGAATGCCTCTACAAATCTTGTTATGGTCAAAACCACGCCAGACTTACCGTTTTTGAGAAAAAATATGTGCATCGCACAATAACATACATATTTTTACATATTTTCAGCTAAAAGTATGGCATAATTTGGTTTATTTTCATTTTCTCGGAAACTAGTAGGCCTAGAATTAAGATTTTTGGTTTAAAATGTTCGTAATGAATGCCTCTACAAATCTTGTTATGGTCAAAACCACGCCAGACTTACCGTTTTTGAGAAAAAATATGTGCATCGCACAATAACATACATATTTTCAGCTAAAAGTATGGCATAATTTGGTTTATTTTCATTTTCTCGGAAACTAGTAGGCCTAGAATTAAGATTTTTGGTTTAAAATGTTCGTAATGAATGCCTCTACAAATCTTGTTATGGTCAAAACCACGCCAGACTTACCGTTTTTGAGAAAAAATATGTGCATCGCACAATAACATACATATTTTCAGCTAAAAGTATGGCATAATTTGGTTTATTTTCATTTTCTCGGAAACTAGTAGGCCTAGAATTAAGATTTTTGGTTTAAAATGTTCGTAATGAATGCCTCTACAAATCTTGTTATGGTCAAAACCACGCCAGACTTACCGTTTTTGAGAAAAAATATGTGCATCGCACAATAACATACATATTTTCAGCTAAAAGTATGGCATAATTTGGTTTATTTTCATTTTCTCGGAAACTAGTAGGCCTAGAATTAAGATTTTTGGTTTAAAATGTTCGTAATGAATGCCTCTACAAATCTTGTTATGGTCAAAACCACGCCAGACATACCGTTTTTGAGAAAAAATATGTGCATCGCACAATAACATACATATTTTTACATATTTTCAGCTAAAAGTATGGCATAATTTGGTTTATTTTCATTTTCTCGGAAACTAGTAGGCCTAGAATTAAGATTTTTGGTTTAAAATGTTCGTAATGAATGCCTCTACAAATCTTGTTATGGTCAAAACCACGCCAGACTTACCGTTTTTGAGAAAAAATATGTGCATCGCACAATAACATACATATTTTCAGCTAAAAGTATGGCATAATTTGGTTTATTTTCATTTTCTCGGAAACTAGTAGGCCTAGAATTAAGATTTTTGGTTTAAAATGTTCGCAATGAATGCCTCTACAAATCTTGTTATGGTCAAAACCACGCCAGACTTACCGTTTTTGAGAAAAAATATGTGCATCGCACAATAACATACATATTTTCAGCTAAAAGTATGGCATAATTTGGTTTATTTTCATTTTCTCGGAAACTAGTAGGCCTAGAATTAAGATTTTTGGTTTAAAATGTTCGTAATGAATGCCTCTACAAATCTTGTTATGGTCAAAACCACGCCAGACTTACCGTTTTTGAGAAAAAATATGTGCATCGCACAATAACATACATATTTTTACATATTTTCAGCTAAAAGTATGGCATAATTTGGTTTATTTTCATTTTCTCGGAAACTAGTAGGCCTAGAATTAAGATTTTTGGTTTAAAATGTTCGTAATGAATGCCTCTACAAATCTTGTTATGGTCAAAACCACGCCAGACTTACCGTTTTTGAGAAAAAATACGTGCATCGCACAATAACATACATATTTTTACATATTTTCAGCTAAAAGTATGGCATAATTTGGTTTATTTTCATTTTCTCGGAAACTAGTAGGCCTAGAATTAAGATTTTTGGTTTCAAATGTTCGTAATGAATGCCTCTACAAATCTTGTTATGGTCAAAACCACGCCAGACTTACCGTTTTTGAGAAAAAATATGTGCATCGCACAATAACATACATATTTTTACATATTTTCAGCTAAAAGTATGGCATAATTTGGTTTATTTTCATTTTCTCGGAAACTAGTAGGCCTAGAATTAAGATTTTTGGTTTAAAATGTTCGTAATGAATGCCTCTACAAATCTTGTTATGGTCAAAACCACGCCAGACTTACCGTTTTTGAGAAAAAATATGTGCATCGCACAATAACATACATATTTTCAGCTAAAAGTATGGAATAATTTGGTTTATTTTCATTTTCTCGGAAACTAGTAGGCCTAGAATTAAGATTTTTGGTTTAAAATGTTCGTAATGAATGCCTCTACAAATCTTGTTATGGTCAAAACCACGCCAGACTTACCGTTCTTGAGAAAAAATATGTGCATCGCACAATAACATACATATTTTCAGCTAAAAGTATGGCATAATTTGGTTTATTTTCATTTTCTCGGAAACTAGTAGGCCTAGAATTAAGATTTTTGGTTTAAAATGTTCGTAATGAATGCCTCTACAAATCTTGTTATGGTCAAAACCACGCCAGACTTACCGTTTTTGAGAAAAAATATGTGCATCGCACAATAACATACATATTTTCAGCTAAAAGTATGGCATAATTTGGTTTATTTTCATTTTCTCGGAAACTAGTAGGCCTAGAATTAAGATTTTTGGTTTAAAATGTTCGTAATGAATGCCTCTACAAATCTTGTTATGGTCAAAACCACGCCAGACTTACCGTTCTTGAGAAAAAATATGTGCATCGCACAATAACATACATATTTTCAGCTAAAAGTATGGCATAATTTGGTTTATTTTCATTTCCTCGGAAACTAGTAGGCCTAGAATTAAGATTTTTGGTTTAAAATGTTCGTAATGAATGCCTCTACAAATCTTGTTATGGTCAAAACCACGCCAGACTTACCGTTTTTGAGAAAAAATATGTGCATCGCACAATAACATACATATTTTTACATATTTTCAGCTAAAAGTATGGCATAATTTGGTTTATTTTCATTTTCTCGGAAACTAGTAGGCCTAGAATTAAGATTTTTGGTTTAAAATGTTCGTAATGAATGCCTCTACAAATCTTGTTATGGTCAAAACCACGCCAGACTTACCGTTTTTGAGAAAAAATATGTGCATCGCACAATAACATACATATTTTTACATATTTTCAGCTAAAAGTATGGCATAATTTGGTTTATTTTCATTTTCTCGGAAACTAGTAGGCCTAGAATTAAGATTTTTGGTTTAAAATGTTCGTAATGAATGCCTCTACAAATCTTGTTATGGTCAAAACCACGCCAGACTTACCGTTTTTGAGAAAAAATATGTGCATCGCACAATAACATACATATTTTTACATATTTTCAGCTAAAAGTATGGCATAATTTGGTTTATTTTCATTTTCTCGGAAACTAGTAGGCCTAGAATTAAGATTTTTGGTTTAAAATGTTCGTAATGAATGCCTCTACAAATCTTGTTATGGTCAAAACCACGCCAGACTTACCGTTTTTGAGAAAAAATATGTGCATCGCACAATAACATACATATTTTCAGCTAAAAGTATGGCATAATTTGGTTTATTTTCATTTTCTCGGAAACTAGTAGGCCTAGAATTAAGATTTTTGGTTTAAAATGTTCGTAATGAATGCCTCTACAAATCTTGTTATGGTCAAAACCACGCCAGACTTACCGTTTTTGAGAAAAAATATGTGCATCGCACAATAACATACATATTTTTACATATTTTCAGCTAAAAGTATGGCATAATTTGGTTTATTTTCATTTTCTCGGAAACTAGTAGGCCTAGAATTAAGATTTTTGGTTTAAAATGTTCGTAATGAATGCCTCTACAAATCTTGTTACGGTCAAAACCACGCCAGACTTACCGTTTTTGAGAAAAAATATGTGCATCGCACAATAACATACATATTTTTACATATTTTCAGCTAAAAGTATGGCATAATTTGGTTTATTTTCATTTTCTCGGAAACTAGTAGGCCTAGAATTAAGATTTTTGGTTTAAAATGTTCGTAATGAATGCCTCTACAAATCTTGTTATGGTCAAAACCACGCCAGCCTTACCGTTTTTGAGAAAAAATATGTGCATCGCACAATAACATACATATTTTCAGCTAAAAGTATGGCATAATTTGGTTTATTTTCATTTTCTCGGAAACTAGTAGGCCTAGAATTAAGATTTTTGGTTTAAAATGTTCGTAATGAATGCCTCTACAAATCTTGTTATGGTCAAAACCACGCCAGACTTACCGTTTTTGAGAAAAAATATGTGCATCGCACAATAACATACATATTTTTACATATTTTCAGCTAAAAGTATGGCATAATTTGGTTTATTTTCATTTTCTCGGAAACTAGTAGGCCTAGAATTAAGATTTTTGGTTTAAAATGTTCGTAATGAATGCCTCTACAAATCTTGTTATGGTCAAAACCACGCCAGACTTACCGTTTTTGAGAAAAAATATGTGCATCGCACAATAACATACATATTTTTACATATTTTCAGCTAAAAGTATGGCATAATTTGGTTTATTTTCATTTTCTCGGAAACTAGTAGGCCTAGAATTAAGATTTTTGGTTTAAAATGTTCGTAATGAATGCCTCTACAAATCTTGTTATGGTCAAAACCACGCCAGACTTACCGTTTTTGAGAAAAAATATGTGCATCGCACAATAACATACATATTTTTACATATTTTCAGCTAAAAGTATGGCATAATTTGGTTTATTTTCATTTTCTCGGAAACTAGTAGGCCTAGAATTAAGATTTTTGGTTTAAAATGTTCGTAATGAATGCCTCTACAAATCTTGTTATGGTCAAAACCACGCCAGCCTTACCGTTTTTGAGAAAAAATATGTGCATCGCACAATAACATACATATTTTCAGCTAAAAGTATGGCATAATTTGGTTTATTTTCATTTTCTCGGAAACTAGTAGGCCTAGAATTAAGATTTTTGGTTTAAAATGTTCGTAATGAATGCCTCTACAAATCTTTTTATGGTCAAAACCACGCCAGACTTACCGTTTTTGAGAAAAAATATGTGCATCGCACAATAACATACATATTTTTACATATTTTCAGCTAAAAGTATGGCATAATTTGGTTTATTTTCATTTTCTCGGAAACTAGTAGGCCTAGAATTAAGATTTTTGGTTTAAAATGTTCGTAATGAATGCCTCTACAAATCTTGTTATGGTCAAAACCACGCCAGACTTACCGTTTTTGAGAAAAAATATGTGCATCGCACAATAACATACATATTTTTACATATTTTCAGCTAAAAGTATGGCATAATTTGGTTTATTTTCATTTTCTCGGAAACTAGTAGGCCTAGAATTAAGATTTTTGGTTTCAAATGTTCGTAATGAATGCCTCTACAAATCTTGTTATGGTCAAAACCACGCCAGACTTACCGTTTTTGAGAAAAAATATGTGCATCGCACAATAACATACATATTTTTACATATTTTCAGCTAAAAGTATGGCATAATTTGGTTTATTTTCATTTTCTCGGAAACTAGTAGGCCTAGAATTAAGATTTTTGGTTTAAAATGTTCGTAATGAATGCCTCTACAAATCTTGTTATGGTCAAAACCACGCCAGACTTACCGTTTTTGAGAAAAAATATGTGCATCGCACAATAACATACATATTTTCAGCTAAAAGTATGGAATAATTTGGTTTATTTTCATTTTCTCGGAAACTAGTAGGCCTAGAATTAAGATTTTTGGTTTAAAATGTTCGTAATGAATGCCTCTACAAATCTTGTTATGGTCAAAACCACGCCAGACTTACCGTTCTTGAGAAAAAATATGTGCATCGCACAATAACATACATATTTTCAGCTAAAAGTATGGCATAATTTGGTTTATTTTCATTTTCTCGGAAACTAGTAGGCCTAGAATTAAGATTTTTGGTTTAAAATGTTCGTAATGAATGCCTCTACAAATCTTGTTATGGTCAAAACCACGCCAGACTTACCGTTTTTGAGAAAAAATATGTGCATCGCACAATAACATACATATTTTCAGCTAAAAGTATGGCATAATTTGGTTTATTTTCATTTTCTCGGAAACTAGTAGGCCTAGAATTAAGATTTTTGGTTTAAAATGTTCGTAATGAATGCCTCTACAAATCTTGTTATGGTCAAAACCACGCCAGACTTACCGTTTTTGAGAAAAAATATGTGCATCGCACAATAACATACATATTTTTACATATTTTCAGCTAAAAGTATGGCATAATTTGGTTTATTTTCATTTTCTCGGAAACTAGTAGGCCTAGAATTAAGATTTTTGGTTTAAAATGTTCGTAATGAATGCCTCTACAAATCTTGTTATGGTCAAAACCACGCCAGACTTACCGTTTTTGAGAAAAAATATGTGCATCGCACAATAACATACATATTTTTACATATTTTCAGCTAAAAGTATGGCATAATTTGGTTTATTTTCATTTTCTCGGAAACTAGTAGGCCTAGAATTAAGATTTTTGGTTTAAAATGTTCGTAATGAATGCCTCTACAAATCTTGTTATGGTCAAAACCACGCCAGACTTACCGTTTTTGAGAAAAAATATGTGCATCGCACAATAACATACATATTTTTACATATTTTCAGCTAAAAGTATGGCATAATTTGGTTTATTTTCATTTTCTCGGAAACTAGTAGGCCTAGAATTAAGATTTTTGGTTTAAAATGTTCGTAATGAATGCCTCTACAAATCTTGTTATGGTCAAAACCACGCCAGACTTACCGTTTTTGAGAAAAAATATGTGCATCGCACAATAACATACATATTTTCAGCTAAAAGTATGGCATAATTTGGTTTATTTTCATTTTCTCGGAAACTAGTAGGCCTAGAATTAAGATTTTTGGTTTAAAATGTTCGTAATGAATGCCTCTACAAATCTTGTTATGGTCAAAACCACGCCAGACTTACCGTTTTTGAGAAAAAATATGTGCATCGCACAATAACATACATATTTTCAGCTAAAAGTATGGCATAATTTGGTTTATTTTCATTTTCTCGGAAACTAGTAGGCCTAGAATTAAGATTTTTGGTTTAAAATGTTCGTAATGAATGCCTCTACAAATCTTGTTATGGTCAAAACCACGCCAGACTTACCGTTTTTGAGAAAAAATATGTGCATCGCACAATAACATACATATTTTCAGCTAAAAGTATGGCATAATTTGGTTTATTTTCATTTTCTCGGAAACTAGTAGGCCTAGAATTAAGATTTTTGGTTTAAAATGTTCGTAATGAATGCCTCTACAAATCTTGTTATGGTCAAAACCACGCCAGACTTACCGTTTTTGAGAAAAAATATGTGCATCGCACAATAACATACATATTTTTACATATTTTCAGCTAAAAGTATGGCATAATTTGGTTTATTTTCATTTTCTCGGAAACTAGTAGGCCTAGAATTAAGATTTTTAGTTTAAAATGTTCGTAATGAATGCCTCTACAAATCTTGTTATGGTCAAAACCACGCCAGACTTACCGTTTTTGAGAAAAAATATGTGCATCGCACAATAACATACATATTTTCAGCTAAAAGTATGGCATAATTTGGTTTATTTTCATTTTCTCGGAAACTAGTAGGCCTAGAATTAAGATTTTTGGTTTAAAATGTTCGTAATGAATGCCTCTACAAATCTTGTTATGGTCAAAACCACGCCAGACTTACCGTTTTTGAGAAAAAATATGTGCATCGCACAATAACATACATATTTTCAGCTAAAAGTATGGCATAATTTGGTTTATTTTCATTTTCTCGGAAACTAGTAGGCCTAGAATTAAGATTTTTGGTTTAAAATGTTCGTAATGAATGCCTCTACAAATCTTGTTATGGTCAAAACCACGCCAGACTTACCGTTTTTGAGAAAAAATATGTGCATCGCACAATAACATACATATTTTCAGCTAAAAGTATGGCATAATTTGGTTTATTTTCATTTTCTCGGAAACTAGTAGGCCTAGAATTAAGATTTTTGGTTTAAAATGTTCGTAATGAATGCCTCTACAAATCTTGTTATGGTCAAAACCACGCCAGACTTACCGTTTTTGAGAAAAAATATGTGCATCGCACAATAACATACATATTTTCAGCTAAAAGTATGGCATAATTTGGTTTATTTTCATTTTCTCGGAAACTAGTAGGCCTAGAATTAAGATTTTTGGTTTAAAATGTTCGTAATGAATGCCTCTACAAATCTTGTTATGGTCAAAACCACGCCAGACTTACCGTTTTTGAGAAAAAATATGTGCATCGCACAATAACATACATATTTTCAGCTAAAAGTATGGCATAATTTGGTTTATTTTCATTTTCTCGGAAACTAGTAGGCCTAGAATTAAGATTTTTGGTTTAAAATGTTCGTAATGAATGCCTCTACAAATCTTGTTATGGTCGAAACCACGCCAGACTTACCGTTTTTGAGAAAAAATATGTGCATCGCACAATAACATACATATTTTCAGCTAAAAGTATGGCATAATTTGGTTTATTTTCATTTTCTCGGAAACTAGTAGGCCTAGAATTAAGATTTTTGGTTTAAAATGTTCGTAATGAATGCCTCTACAAATCTTGTTATGGTCAAAACCACGCCAGACTTACCGTTTTTGAGAAAAAATATGTGCATCGCACAATAACATACATATTTTTACATATTTTCAGCTAAAAGTATGGCATAATTTGGTTTATTTTCATTTTCTCGGAAACTAGTAGGCCTAGAATTAAGATTTTTGGTTTAAAATGTTCGTAATGAATGCCTCTACAAATCTTGTTATGGTCAAAACCACGCCAGACTTACCGTTTTTGAGAAAAAATATGTGCATCGCACAATAACATACATATTTTTACATATTTTCAGCTAAAAGTATGGCATAATTTGGTTTATTTTCATTTTCTCGGAAACTAGTAGGCCTAGAATTAAGATTTTTAGTTTAAAATGTTCGTAATGAATGCCTCTACAAATCTTGTTATGGTCAAAACCACGCCAGACTTACCGTTTTTGAGAAAAAATATGTGCATCGCACAATAACATACATATTTTTACATATTTTCAGCTAAAAGTATGGCATAATTTGGTTTATTTTCATTTTCTCGGAAACTAGTAGGCCTAGAATTAAGATTTTTGGTTTAAAATGTTCGTAATGAATGCCTCTACAAATCTTGTTATGGTCAAAACCACGCCAGACTTACCGTTTTTGAGAAAAAATATGTGCATCGCACAATAACATACATATTTTCAGCTAAAAGTATGGCATAATTTGGTTTATTTTCATTTTCTCGGAAACTAGTAGGCCTAGAATTAAGATTTTTGGTTTAAAATGTTCGTAATGAATGCCTCTACAAATCTTGTTATGGTCAAAACCACGCCAGACTTACCGTTTTTGAGAAAAAATATGTGCATCGCACAATAACATACATATTTTCAGCTAAAAGTATGGCATAATTTGGTTTATTTTCATTTTCTCGGAAACTAGTAGGCCTAGAATTAAGATTTTTGGTTTAAAATGTTCGTAATGAATGCCTCTACAAATCTTGTTATGGTCAAAACCACGCCAGACTAACCGTTTTTGAGAAAAAATATGTGCATCGCACAATAACATACATATTTTCAGCTAAAAGTATGGCATAATTTGGTTTATTTTCATTTTCTCGGAAACTAGTAGGCCTAGAATTAAGATTTTTGGTTTAAAATGTTCGTAATGAATGCCTCTACAAATCTTGTTATGGTCAAAACCACACCAGACTTACCGTTTTTGAGAAAAAATATGTGCATCGCACAATAACATACATATTTTCAGCTAAAAGTATGGCATAATTTGGTTTATTTTCATTTTCTCGGAAACTAGTAGGCCTAGAATTAAGATTTTTGGTTTAAAATGTTCGTAATGAATGCCTCTACAAATCTTGTTATGGTCAAAACCACGCCAGACTTACCGTTTTTGAGAAAAAATATGTGCATCGCACAATAACATACATATTTTCAGCTAAAAGTATGGCATAATTTGGTTTATTTTCATTTTCTCGGAAACTAGTAGGCCTAGAATTAAGATTTTTGGTTTAAAATGTTCGTAATGAATGCCTCTACAAATCTTGTTATGGTCAAAACCACGCCAGACTTACCGTTTTTGAGAAAAAATATGTGCATCAAAATATTTTCAGCTAAAAGTATGGCATAATTTGGTTTATTTTCATTTTCTCGGAAACTAGTAGGCCTAGAATTAAGATTTTTGGTTTAAAATGTTCGTAATGAATGCCTCTACAAATCTTGTTATGGTCAAAACCACGCCAGACTTACCGTTTTTGAGAAAAAATATGTGCATCGCACAATAACATACATATTTTCAGCTAAAAGTATGGCATAATTTGGTTTATTTTCATTTTCTCGGAAACTAGTAGGCCTAGAATTAAGATTTTTGGTTTAAAATGTTCGTAATGAATGCCTCTACAAATCTTGTTATGGTCAAAACCACGCCAGACTTACCGTTTTTGAGAAAAAATATGTGCATCGCACAATAACATACATATTTTCAGCTAAAAGTATGGCATAATTTGGTTTATTTTCATTTTCTCGGAAACTCGTAGGCCTAGAATTAAGATTTTTGGTTTAAAATGTTCGTAATGAATGCCTCTACAAATCTTGTTATGGTCAAAACCACGCCAGACTTACCGTTTTTGAGAAAAAATATGTGCATCGCACAATAACATACATATTTTCAGCTAAAAGTATGGCATAATTTGGTTTATTTTTATTTTCTCGGAAACTAGTAGGCCTAGAATTAAGATTTTTGGTTTAAAATGTTCGTAATGAATGCCTCTACAAATCTTGTTATGGTCAAAACCACGCCAGACTTACCGTTTTTGAGAAAAAATATGTGCATCGCACAATAACATACATATTTTCAGCTAAAAGTATGGCATAATTTGGTTTATTTTCATTTTCTCGGAAACTAGTAGGCCTAGAATTAAGATTTTTGGTTTAAAATGTTCGTAATGAATGCCTCTACAAATCTTGTTATGGTCAAAACCACGCCAGACTTACCGTTTTTGAGAAAAAATATGTGCATCGCACAATAACATACATATTTTCAGCTAAAAGTATGGCATAATTTGGTTTATTTTCATTTTCTCGGAAACTAGTAGGCCTAGAATTAAGATTTTTGGTTTAAAATGTTCGTAATGAATGCCTCTACAAATCTTGTTATGGTCAAAACCACGCCAGACTTACCGTTTTTGAGAAAAAATATGTGCATCGCACAATAACATACATATTTTCAGCTAAAAGTATGGCATAATTTGGTTTATTTTCATTTTCTCGGAAACTAGTAGGCCTAGAATTAAGATTTTTGGTTTAAAATGTTCGTAATGAATGCCTCTACAAATCTTGTTATGGTCAAAACCACGCCAGACTTACTGTTTTTGAGAAAAAATATGTGCATCGCACAATAACATACATATTTTCAGCTAAAAGTATGGCATAATTTGGTTTATTTTCATTTTCTCGGAAACTAGTAGGCCTAGAATTAAGATTTTTGGTTTAAAATGTTCGTAATGAATGCCTCTACAAATCTTGTTATGGTCAAAACCACGCCAGACTTACCGTTTTTGAGAAAAAATATGTGCATCGCACAATAACATACATATTTTCAGCTAAAAGTATGGCATAATTTGGTTTATTTTCATTTTCTCGGAAACTAGTAGGCCTAGAATTAAGATTTTTGGTTTAAAATGTTCGTAATGAATGCCTCTACAAATCTTGTTATGGTCAAAACCACGCCAGACTTACCGTTTTTGAGAAAAAATATGTGCATCGCACAATAACATACATATTTTCAGCTAAAAGTATAGCATAATTTGGTTTATTTTCATTTTCTCGGAAACTAGTAGGCCTAGAATTAAGATTTTTGGTTTAAAATGTTCGTAATGAATGCCTCTACAAATCTTGTTATGGTCAAAACCACGCCAGACTTACCGTTTTTGAGAAAAAATATGTGCATCGCACAATAACATACATATTTTCAGCTAAAAGTATGGCATAATTTGGTTTATTTTCATTTTCTCGGAAACTAGTAGGCCTAGAATTAAGATTTTTGGTTTAAAATGTTCGTAATGAATGCCTCTACAAATCTTGTTATGGTCAAAACCACGCCAGACTTACCGTTTTTGAGAAAAAATATGTGCATCGCACAATAACATACATATTTTCAGCTAAAAGTATGGCATAATTTGGTTTATTTTCATTTTCTCGGAAACTAGTAGGCCTAGAATTAAGATTTTTGGTTTAAAATGTTCGTAATGAATGCCTCTACAAATCTTGTTATGGTCAAAACCACGCCAGACTTACCGTTTTTGAGAAAAAATATGTGCATCGCACAATAACATACATATTTTCAGCTAAAAGTATGGCATAATTTGGTTTATTTTCATTTTCTCGGAAACTAGTAGGCCTAGAATTAAGATTTTTGGTTTAAAATGTTCGTAATGAATGCCTCTACAAATCTTGTTATGGTCAAAACCACGCCAGACTTACCGTTTTTGAGAAAAAATATGTGCATCGCACAATAACATACATATTTTCAGCTAAAAGTATGGCATAATTTGGTTTATTTTCATTTTCTCGGAAACTAGTAGGCCTAGAATTAAGATTTTTGGTTTAAAATGTTCGTAATGAATGCCTCTACAAATCTTGTTATGGTCGAAACCACGCCAGACTTACCGTTTTTGAGAAAAAATATGTGCATCGCACAATAACATACATATTTTCAGCTAAAAGTATGGCATAATTTGGTTTATTTTCATTTTCTCGGAAACTAGTAGGCCTAGAATTAAGATTTTTGGTTTAAAATGTTCGTAATGAATGCCTCTACAAATCTTGTTATGGTCAAAACCACGCCAGACTTACCGTTTTTGAGAAAAAATATGTGCATCGCACAATAACATACATATTTTCAGCTAAAAGTATAGCATAATTTGGTTTATTTTCATTTTCTCGGAAACTAGTAGGCCTAGAATTAAGATTTTTGGTTTAAAATGTT
This sequence comes from Myathropa florea, assembly GCA_930367185.1. Taxonomy (NCBI): domain Eukaryota; kingdom Metazoa; phylum Arthropoda; class Insecta; order Diptera; family Syrphidae; genus Myathropa; species Myathropa florea. The sequence goes on along the minus strand of CAKNEX010000081.1, from coordinate 67,968 downwards.
CGTAATGAATGCCTCTACAAATCTTGTTATGGTCAAAACCACGCCAGACTTACCGTTTTTGAGAAAAAATATGTGCATCGCACAATAACATACATATTTTCAGCTAAAAGTATGGCATAATTTGGTTTATTTTCATTTTCTCGGAAACTAGTAGGCCTAGAATTAAGATTTTTGGTTTAAAATGTTCGTAATGAATGCCTCTACAAATCTTGTTATGGTCAAAACCACGCCAGACTTACCGTTTTTGAGAAAAAATATGTGCATCGCACAATAACATACATATTTTCAGCTAAAAGTATGGCATAATTTGGTTTATTTTCATTTTCTCGGAAACTAGTAGGCCTAGAATTAAGATTTTTGGTTTAAAATGTTCGTAATGAATGCCTCTACAAATCTTGTTATGGTCGAAACCACGCCAGACTTACCGTTTTTGAGAAAAAATATGTGCATCGCACAATAACATACATATTTTCAGCTAAAAGTATGGCATAATTTGGTTTATTTTCATTTTCTCGGAAACTAGTAGGCCTAGAATTAAGATTTTTGGTTTAAAATGTTCGTAATGAATGCCTCTACAAATCTTGTTATGGTCAAAACCACGCCAGACTTACCGTTTTTGAGAAAAAATATGTGCATCGCACAATAACATACATATTTTTACATATTTTCAGCTAAAAGTATGGCATAATTTGGTTTATTTTCATTTTCTCGGAAACTAGTAGGCCTAGAATTAAGATTTTTGGTTTAAAATGTTCGTAATGAATGCCTCTACAAATCTTGTTATGGTCAAAACCACGCCAGACTTACCGTTTTTGAGAAAAAATATGTGCATCGCACAATAACATACATATTTTTACATATTTTCAGCTAAAAGTATGGCATAATTTGGTTTATTTTCATTTTCTCGGAAACTAGTAGGCCTAGAATTAAGATTTTTAGTTTAAAATGTTCGTAATGAATGCCTCTACAAATCTTGTTATGGTCAAAACCATGCCAGACTTACCGTTTTTGAGAAAAAATATGTGCATCGCACAATAACATACATATTTTTACATATTTTCAGCTAAAAGTATGGCATAATTTGGTTTATTTTCATTTTCTCGGAAACTAGTAGGCCTAGAATTAAGATTTTTGGTTTAAAATGTTCGTAATGAATGCCTCTACAAATCTTGTTATGGTCAAAACCACGCCAGACTTACCGTTTTTGAGAAAAAATATGTGCATCGCACAATAACATACATATTTTCAGCTAAAAGTATGGCATAATTTGGTTTATTTTCATTTTCTCGGAAACTAGTAGGCCTAGAATTAAGATTTTTGGTTTAAAATGTTCGTAATGAATGCCTCTACAAATCTTGTTATGGTCAAAACCACGCCAGACTTACCGTTTTTGAGAAAAAATATGTGCATCGCACAATAACATACATATTTTCAGCTAAAAGTATGGCATAATTTGGTTTATTTTCATTTTCTCGGAAACTAGTAGGCCTAGAATTAAGATTTTTGGTTTAAAATGTTCGTAATGAATGCCTCTACAAATCTTGTTATGGTCAAAACCACGCCAGACTAACCGTTTTTGAGAAAAAATATGTGCATCGCACAATAACATACATATTTTCAGCTAAAAGTATGGCATAATTTGGTTTATTTTCATTTTCTCGGAAACTAGTAGGCCTAGAATTAAGATTTTTGGTTTAAAATGTTCGTAATGAATGCCTCTACAAATCTTGTTATGGTCAAAACCACGCCAGACTTACCGTTTTTGAGAAAAAATATGTGCATCGCACAATAACATACATATTTTCAGCTAAAAGTATGGCATAATTTGGTTTATTTTCATTTTCTCGGAAACTAGTAGGCCTAGAATTAAGATTTTTGGTTTAAAATGTTCGTAATGAATGCCTCTACAAATCTTGTTATGGTCAAAACCACGCCAGACTTACCGTTTTTGAGAAAAAATATGTGCATCGCACAATAACATACATATTTTCAGCTAAAAGTATGGCATAATTTGGTTTATTTTCATTTTCTCGGAAACTAGTAGGCCTAGAATTAAGATTTTTGGTTTAAAATGTTCGTAATGAATGCCTCTACAAATCTTGTTATGGTCAAAACCACGCCAGACTTACCGTTTTTGAGAAAAAATATGTGCATCGCACAATAACATACATATTTTTACATATTTTCAGCTAAAAGTATGGCATAATTTGGTTTATTTTCATTTTCTCGGAAACTAGTAGGCCTAGAATTAAGATTTTTGGTTTAAAATGTTCGTAATGAATGCCTCTACAAATCTTGTTATGGTCAAAACCACGCCAGACTTACCGTTTTTGAGAAAAAATATGTGCATCGCACAATAACATACATATTTTCAGCTAAAAGTATGGCATAATTTGGTTTATTTTCATTTTCTCGGAAACTAGTAGGCCTAGAATTAAGATTTTTGGTTTAAAATGTTCGTAATGAATGCCTCTACAAATCTTGTTATGGTCAAAACCACGCCAGACTTACCGTTTTTGAGAAAAAATATGTGCATCGCACAATAACATACATATTTTCAGCTAAAAGTATGGCATAATTTGGTTTATTTTCATTTTCTCGGAAACTCGTAGGCCTAGAATTAAGATTTTTAGTTTAAAATGTTCGTAATGAATGCCTCTACAAATCTTGTTATGGTCAAAACCACGCCAGACTTACCGTTTTTGAGAAAAAATATGTGCATCGCACAATAACATACATATTTTCAGCTAAAAGTATGGCATAATTTGGTTTATTTTTATTTTCTCGGAAACTAGTAGGCCTAGAATTAAGATTTTTGGTTTAAAATGTTCGTAATGAATGCCTCTACAAATCTTGTTATGGTCAAAACCACGCCAGACTTACCGTTTTTGAGAAAAAATATGTGCATCGCACAATAACATACATATTTTCAGCTAAAAGTATGGCATAATTTGGTTTATTTTCATTTTCTCGGAAACTAGTAGGCCTAGAATTAAGATTTTTGGTTTAAAATGTTCGTAATGAATGCCTCTACAAATCTTGTTATGGTCAAAACCACGCCAGACTTACCGTTTTTGAGAAAAAATATGTGCATCGCACAATAACATACATATTTTCAGCTAAAAGTATGGCATAATTTGGTTTATTTTCATTTTCTCGGAAACTAGTAGGCCTAGAATTAAGATTTTTGGTTTAAAATGTTCGTAATGAATGCCTCTACAAATCTTGTTATGGTCAAAACCACGCCAGACTTACCGTTTTTGAGAAAAAATATGTGCATCGCACAATAACATACATATTTTCAGCTAAAAGTATGGCATAATTTGGTTTATTTTCATTTTCTCGGAAACTAGTAGGCCTAGAATTAAGATTTTTGGTTTAAAATGTTCGTAATGAATGCCTCTACAAATCTTGTTATGGTCAAAACCACGCCAGACTTACTGTTTTTGAGAAAAAATATGTGCATCGCACAATAACATACATATTTTCAGCTAAAAGTATGGCATAATTTGGTTTATTTTCATTTTCTCGGAAACTAGTAGGCCTAGAATTAAGATTTTTGGTTTAAAATGTTCGTAATGAATGCCTCTACAAATCTTGTTATGGTCAAAACCACGCCAGACTTACCGTTTTTGAGAAAAAATATGTGCATCGCACAATAACATACATATTTTCAGCTAAAAGTATGGCATAATTTGGTTTATTTTCATTTTCTCGGAAACTAGTAGGCCTAGAATTAAGATTTTTGGTTTAAAATGTTCGTAATGAATGCCTCTACAAATCTTGTTATGGTCAAAACCACGCCAGACTTACCGTTTTTGAGAAAAAATATGTGCATCGCACAATAACATACATATTTTCAGCTAAAAGTATAGCATAATTTGGTTTATTTTCATTTTCTCGGAAACTAGTAGGCCTAGAATTAAGATCTTTGGTTTAAAATGTTCGTAATGAATGCCTCTACAAATCTTGTTATGGTCAAAACCACGCCAGACTTACCGTTTTTGAGAAAAAATATGTGCATCGCACAATAACATACATATTTTTACATATTTTCAGCTAAAAGTATGGCATAATTTGGTTTATTTTCATTTTCTCGGAAACTAGTAGGCCTAGAATTAAGATTTTTGGTTTAAAATGTTCGTAATGAATGCCTCTACAAATCTTGTTATGGTCAAAACCACGCCAGACTTACCGTTTTTGAGAAAAAATATGTGCATCGCACAATAACATACATATTTTCAGCTAAAAGTATGGCATAATTTGGTTTATTTTCATTTTCTCGGAAACTAGTAGGCCTAGAATTAAGATTTTTGGTTTAAAATGTTCGTAATGAATGCCTCTACAAATCTTGTTATGGTCAAAACCACGCCAGACTTACCGTTTTTGAGAAAAAATATGTGCATCGCACAATAACATACATATTTTCAGCTAAAAGTATGGCATAATTTGGTTTATTTTCATTTTCTCGGAAACTAGTAGGCCTAGAATTAAGATTTTTGGTTTAAAATGTTCGTAATGAATGCCTCTACAAATCTTGTTATGGTCAAAACCACGCCAGACTTACCGTTTTTGAGAAGAAATATGTGCATCGCACAATAACATACATATTTTTACATATTTTCAGCTAAAAGTATGGCATAATTTGGTTTATTTTTATTTTCTCCGAAACTAGTAGGCCTAGAATTAAGATTTTTGGTTTAAAATGTTCGTAATGAATGCCTCTACAAATCTTGTTATGGTCAAAACCACGCCAGACTTACCGTTTTTGAGAAAAAATATGTGCATCGCACAATAACATACATATTTTTACATATTTTCAGCTAAAAGTATGGCATAATTTGGTTTATTTTCATTTTCTCGGAAACTAGTAGGCCTAGAATTAAGATTTTTGGTTTAAAATGTTCGTAATGAATGCCTCTACAAATCTTGTTATGGTCAAAACCACGCCAGACTTACCATTTTTGAGAAAAAATATGTGCATCGCACAATAACATACATATTTTCAGCTAAAAGTATGGCATAATTTGGTTTATTTTCATTTTCTCGGAAACTAGTAGGCCTAGAATTAAGATTTTTGGTTTAAAATGTTCGTAATGAATGCCTCTACAAATCTTGTTATAGTCAAAACCACGCCAGACTTACCGTTTTTGAGAAAAAATATGTGCATCGCACAATAACATACATATTTTCAGCTAAAAGTATGGCATAATTTGGTTTATTTTCATTTTCTCGGAAACTAGTAGGCCTAGAATTAAGATTTTTGGTTTAAAATGTTCGTAATGAATGCCTCTACAAATCTTGTTATGGTCAAAACCACGCCAGACTTACCGTTTTTGAGAAAAAATATGTGCATCGCACAATAACATACATATTTTCAGCTAAAAGTATGGCATAATTTGGTTTATTTTCATTTTCTCGGAAACTAGTAGGCCTAGAATTAAGATTTTTGGTTTAAAATGTTCGTAATGAATGCCTCTACAAATCTTGTTATGGTCAAAACCACGCCAGACTTACCGTTTTTGAGAAAAAATATGTGCATCGCACAATAACATACATATTTTCAGCTAAAAGTATGGCATAATTTGGTTTATTTTCATTTTCTCGGAAACTAGTAGGCCTAGAATTAAGATTTTTGGTTTAAAATGTTCGTAATGAATGCCTCTACAAATCTTGTTATGGTCAAAACCACGCCAGACTTACCGTTTTTGAGAAAAAATATGTGCATCGCACAATAACATACATATTTTCAGCTAAAAGTATGGCATAATTTGGTTTATTTTCATTTTCTCGGAAACTAGTAGGCCTAGAATTAAGATTTTTGGTTTAAAATGTTCGTAATGAATGCCTCTACAAATCTTGTTATTGTCAAAAGCACGCCAGACTTACCGTTTTTGAGAAAAAATATGTGCATCGCACAATAACATACATATTTTTACATATTTTCAGCTAAAAGTATGGCATAATTTGGTTTATTTTCATTTTCTCGGAAACTAGTAGGCCTAGAATTAAGATTTTTGGTTTAAAATGTTCGTAATGAATGCCTCTACAAATCTTGTTATGGTCAAAACCACGCCAGACTTACCGTTTTTGAGAAAAAATATGTGCATCGCACAATAACATACATATTTTCAGCTAAAAGTATGGCATAATTTGGTTTATTTTCATTTTCTCGGAAACTAGTAGGCCTAGAATTAAGATTTTTGGTTTAAAATGTTCGTAATGAATGCCTCTACAAATCTTGTTATGGTCAAAACCACGCCAGACTTACCGTTTTTGAGAAAAAATATGTGCATCGCACAATAACATACATATTTTCAGCTAAAAGTATGGCATAATTTGGTTTATTTTCATTTTCTCGGAAACTAGTAGGCCTAGAATTAAGATTTTTGGTTTAAAATGTTCGTAATGAATGCCTCTACAAATCTTGTTATGGTCAAAACCACGCCAGACTTACCGTTTTTGAGAAAAAATATGTGCATCGCACAATAACATACATATTTTCAGCTAAAAGTATGGCATAATTTGGTTTATTTTCATTTTCTCGGAAACTAGTAGGCCTAGAATTAAGATTTTTGGTTTAAAATGTTCGTAATGAATGCCTCTACAAATCTTGTTATGGTCAAAACCACGCCAGACTTACCGTTTTTGAGAAAAAATATGTGCATCGCACAATAACATACATATTTTCAGCTAAAAGTATGGCATAATTTGGTTTATTTTCATTTTCTCGGAAACTAGTAGGCCTAGAATTAAGATTTTTGGTTTAAAATGTTCGTAATGAATGCCTCTACAAATCTTGTTATGGTCAAAACCACGCCAGACTTACCGTTTTTGAGAAAAAATATGTGCATCGCACAATAACATACATATTTTCAGCTAAAAGTATGGCATAATTTGGTTTATTTTCATTTTCTCGGAAACTAGTAGGCCTAGAATTAAGATTTTTGGTTTAAAATGTTCGTAATGAATGCCTCTACAAATCTTGTTATGGTCAAAACCACGCCAGACTTACCGTTTTTGAGAAAAAATATGTGCATCGCACAATAACATACATATTTTCAGCTAAAAGTATGGCATAATTTGGTTTATTTTCATTTTCTCGGAAACTAGTAGGCCTAGAATTAAGATTTTTGGTTTAAAATGTTCGTAATGAATGCCTCTACAAATCTTGTTATGGTCAAAACCACGCCAGACTTACCGTTTTTGAGAAAAAATATGTGCATCGCACAATAACATACATATTTTCAGCTAAAAGTATGGCATAATTTGGTTTATTTTCATTTTCTCGGAAACTAGTAGGCCTAGAATTAAGATTTTTGGTTTAAAATGTTCGTAATGAATGCCTCTACAAATCTTGTTATGGTCAAAACCACGCCAGACTTACCGTTTTTGAGAAAAAATATGTGCATCGCACAATAACATACATATTTTCAGCTAAAAGTATGGCATAATTTGGTTTATTTTCATTTTCTCGGAAACTAGTAGGCCTAGAATTAAGATTTTTGGTTTAAAATGTTCGTAATGAATGCCTCTACAAATCTTGTTATGGTCAAAACCACGCCAGACTTACCGTTTTTGAGAAAAAATATGTGCATCGCACAATAACATACATATTTTCAGCTAAAAGTATGGCATAATTTGGTTTATTTTCATTTTCTCGGAAACTAGTAGGCCTAGAATTAAGATTTTTGGTTTAAAATGTTCGTAATGAATGCCTCTACAAATCTTGTTATGGTCAAAACCACGCCAGACTTACCGTTTTTGAGAAAAAATATGTGCATCGCACAATAACATACATATTTTCAGTATGGCATAATTTGGTTTATTTTCATTTTCTCGGAAACTAGTAGGCCTAGAATTAAGATTTTTGGTTTAAAATGTTCGTAATGAATGCCTCTACAAATCTTGTTATGGTCAAAACCACGCCAGACTTACCGTTTTTGAGAAAAAATATGTGCATCGCACAATAACATACATATTTTCAGCTAAAAGTATGGCATAATTTGGTTTATTTTCATTTTCTCGGAAACTAGTAGGCCTAGAATTAAGATTTTCGGTTTAAAATGTTCGTAATGAATGCCTCTACAAATCTTGTTATGGTCAAAACCACGCCAGACTTACCGTTTTTGAGAAAAAATATGTGCATCGCACAATAACATACATATTTTCAGCTAAAAGTATGGCATAATTTGGTTTATTTTCATTTTCTCGGAAACTAGTAGGCCTAGAATTAAGATTTTTGGTTTAAAATGTTCGTAATGAATGCCTCTACAAATCTTGTTATGGTCAAAACCACGCCAGACTTACCGTTTTTGAGAAAAAATATGTGCATCGCACAATAACATACATATTTTCAGCTAAAAGTATGGCATAATTTGGTTTATTTTCATTTTCTCGGAAACTAGTAGGCCTAGAATTAAGATTTTTGGTTTAAAATGTTCGTAATGAATGCCTCTACAAATCTTGTTATGGTCAAAACCACGCCAGACTTACCGTTTTTGAGAAAAAATATGTGCATCGCACAATAACATACATATTTTCAGCTAAAAGTATGGCATAATTTGGTTTATTTTCATTTTCTCGGAAACTAGTAGGCCTAGAATTAAGATTTTTGGTTTAAAATGTTCGTAATGAATGCCTCTACAAATCTTGTTATGGTCAAAACCACGCCAGACTTACCGTTTTTGAGAAAAAATATGTGCATCGCACAATAACATACATATTTTCAGCTAAAAGTATGGCATAATTTGGTTTATTTTCATTTTCTCGGAAACTAGTAGGCCTAGAATTAAGATTTTTGGTTTAAAATGTTCGTAATGAATGCCTCTACAAATCTTGTTATGGTCAAAACCACGCCAGACTTACCGTTTTTGAGAAAAAATATGTGCATCGCACAATAACATACATATTTTCAGCTAAAAGTATGGCATAATTTGGTTTATTTTCATTTTCTCGGAAACTAGTAGGCCTAGAATTAAGATTTTTGGTTTAAAATGTTCGTAATGAATGCCTCTACAAATCTTGTTATGGTCAAAACCACGCCAGACTTACCGTTTTTGAGAAAAAATATGTGCATCGCACAATAACATACATATTTTCAGCTAAAAGTATGGCATAATTTGGTTTATTTTCATTTTCTCGGAAACTAGTAGGCCTAGAATTAAGATTTTTGGTTTAAAATGTTCGTAATGAATGCCTCTACAAATCTTGTTATCGTCAAAACCACGCCAGACTTACCGTTTTTGAGAAAAAATATGTGCATCGCACAATAACATACATATTTTCAGCTAAAAGTATGGCATAATTTGGTTTATTTTCATTTTCTCGGAAACTAGTAGGCCTAGAATTAAGATTTTTGGTTTAAAATGTTCGTAATGAATGCCTCTACAAATCTTGTTATGGTCAAAACCACGCCAGACTTACCGTTTTTGAGAAAAAATATGTGCATCGCACAATAACATACATATTTTCAGCTAAAAGTATGGCATAATTTGGTTTATTTTCATTTTCTCGGAAACTAGTAGGCCTAAAATTAAGATTTTTGGTTTAAAATGTTCGTAATGAATGCCTCTACAAATCTTGTTATGGTCAAAACCACGCCAGACTTACCGTTTTTGAGAAAAAATATGTGCATCGCACAATAACATACATATTTTCAGCTAAAAGTATGGCATAATTTGGTTTATTTTCATTTTCTCGGAAACTAGTAGGCCTAGAATTAAGATTTTTGGTTTAAAATGTTCGTAATGAATGCCTCTACAAATCTTTTTATGGTCAAAACCACGCCAGACTTACCGTTTTTGAGAAAAAATATGTGCATCGCACAATAACATACATATTTTTACATATTTTCAGCTAAAAGTATGGCATAATTTGGTTTATTTTCATTTTCTCGGAAACTAGTAGGCCTAGAATTAAGATTTTTGGTTTAAAATGTTCGTAATGAATGCCTCTACAAATCTTGTTATGGTCAAAACCACGCCAGACTTACCGTTTTTGAGAAAAAATATGTGCATCGCACAATAACATACATATTTTCAGCTAAAAGTATGGCATAATTTGGTTTATTTTCATTTTCTCGGAAACTAGTAGGCCTAGAATTAAGATTTTTGGTTTAAAATGTTCGTAATGAATGCCTCTACAAATCTTGTTATGGTCAAAACCACGCCAGACTTACCGTTTTTGAGAAAAAATATGTGCATCGCACAATAACATACATATTTTCAGCTAAAAGTATGGCATAATTTGGTTTATTTTCATTTTCTCGGAAACTAGTAGGCCTAGAATTAAGATTTTTGGTTTAAAATGTTCGTAATGAATGCCTCTACAAATCTTGTTATGGTCAAAACCACGCCAGACTTACCGTTTTTGAGAAAAAATATGTGCATCGCACAATAACATACATATTTTCAGCTAAAAGTATGGCATAATTTGGTTTATTTTCATTTTCTCGGAAACTAGTAGGCCTAGAATTAAGATTTTTGGTTTAAAATGTTCGTAATGAATGCCTCTACAAATCTTGTTATGGTCAAAACCACGCCAGACTTACCGTTTTTGAGAAAAAATATGTGCATCGCACAATAACATACATATTTTCAGCTAAAAGTATGGCATAATTTGGTTTATTTTCATTTTCTCGGAAACTAGTAGGCCTAGAATTAAGATTTTTGGTTTAAAATGTTCGTAATGAATGCCTCTACAAATCTTGTTATGGTCAAAACCACGCCAGACTTACCGTTTTTGAGAAAAAATATGTGCATCGCACAATAACATACATATTTTCAGCTAAAAGTATGGCATAATTTGGTTTATTTTCATTTTCTCGGAAACTAGTAGGCCTAGAATTAAGATTTTTGGTTTAAAATGTTCGTAATGAATGCCTCTACAAATCTTGTTATGGTCAAAACCACGCCAGACTTACCGTTTTTGAGAAAAAATATGTGCATCGCACAATAACATACATATTTTCAGCTAAAAGTATGGCATAATTTGGTTTATTTTCATTTTCTCGGAAACTAGTGGGCCTAGAATTAAGATTTTTGGTTTAAAATGTTCGTAATGAATGCCTCTACAAATCTTGTTATGGTCAAAACCACGCCAGACTTACCGTTTTTGAGAAAAAATATGTGCATCGCACAATAACATACATATTTTCAGCTAAAAGTATGGCATAATTTGGTTTATTTTCATTTTCTCGGAAACTAGTAGGCCTAGAATTAAGATTTTTGGTTTAAAATGTTCGTAATGAATGCCTCTACAAATCTTGTTATGGTCAAAACCACGCCAGACTTACCGTTTTTGAGAAAAAATATGTGCATCGCACAATAACATACATATTTTTACATATTTTCAGCTAAAAGTATGGCATAATTTGGTTTATTTTCATTTTCTCGGAAACTAGTAGGCCTAGAATTAAGATTTTTGGTTTAAAATGTTCGTAATGAATGCCTCTACAAATCTTGTTATGGTCAAAACCACGCCAGACTTACCGTTTTTGAGAAAAAATATGTGCATCGCACAATAACATACATATTTTCAGCTAAAAGTATGGCATAATTTGGTTTATTTTCATTTTCTCGGAAACTAGTAGGCCTAGAATTAAGATTTTTGGTTTAAAATGTTCGTAATGAATGCCTCTACAAATCTTGTTATGGTCAAAACCACGCCAGACTTACCGTTTTTGAGAAAAAATATGTGCATCGCACAATAACATACATATTTTCAGCTAAAAGTATGGCATAATTTGGTTTATTTTCATTTTCTCGGAAACTAGTAGGCCTAGAATTAAGATTTTTGGTTTAAAATGTTCGTAATGAATGCCTCTACAAATCTTGTTATGGTCAAAACCACGCCAGACTTACCGTTTTTGAGAAAAAATATGTGCATCGCACAATAACATACATATTTTTACATATTTTCAGCTAAAAGTATGGCATAATTTGGTTTATTTTCATTTTCTCGGAAACTAGTAGGCCTAGAATTAAGATTTTTGGTTTGAAATGTTCGTAATGAATGCCTCTACAAATCTTGTTATGGTCAAAACCACGCCAGACTTACCGTTTTTGAGAAAAAATATGTGCATCGCACAATAACATACATATTTTCAGCTAAAAGTATGGCATAATTTGGTTTATTTTCATTTTCTCGGAAACTAGTAGGCCTAGAATTAAGATTTTTGGTTTAAAATGTTCGTAATGAATGCCTCTACAAATCTTGTTATGGTCAAAACCACGTCAGACTTACCGTTTTTGAGAAAAAATATGTGCATCGCACAATAACATACATATTTTCAGCTAAAAGTATGGCATAATTTGGTTTATTTTCATTTTCTCGGAAACTAGTAGGCCTAGAATTAAGATTTTTGGTTTAAAATGTTCGTAATGAATGCCTCTACAAATCTTGTTATGGTCAAAACCATGCCAGACTTACCGTTTTTGAGAAAAAATATGTGCATCGCACAATAACATACATATTTTCAGCTAAAAGTATGGCATAATTTGGTTTATTTTCATTTTCTCGGAAACTAGTAGGCCTAGAATTAAGATTTTTGGTTTAAAATGTTCGTAATGAATGCCTCTACAAATCTTGTTATGGTCAAAACCACGCCAGACTTACCGTTTTTGAGAAAAAATATGTGCATCGCACAATAACATACATATTTTCAGCTAAAAGTATAGCATAATTTGGTTTATTTTCATTTTCTCGGAAACTAGTAGGCCTAGAATTAAGATTTTTGGTTTAAAATGTTCGTAATGAATGCCTCTACAAATCTTGTTATGGTCAAAACCACGCCAGACTTACCGTTTTTGAGAAAAAATATGTGCATCGCACAATAACATACATATTTTTACATATTTTCAGCTAAAAGTATGGCATAATTTGGTTTATTTTCATTTTCTCGGAAACTAGTAGGCCTAGAATTAAGATTTTTGGTTTAAAATGTTCGTAATGAATGCCTCTACAAATCTTGTTATGGTCAAAACCACGCCAGACTTACCGTTTTTGAGAAAAATATGTGCATCGCACAATAACATACATATTTTTACATATTTTCAGCTAAAAGTATGGCATAATTTGGTTTATTTTCATTTTCTCGGAAACTAGTAGGCCTAGAATTAAGATTTTTGGTTTAAAATGTTCGTAATGAATGCCTCTACAAATCTTGTTATGGTCAAAACCACGCCAGACTTACCGTTTTTGAGAAAAAATATGTGCATCGCACAATAACATACATATTTTTACATATTTTCAGCTAAAAGTATGGCATAATTTGGTTTATTTTCATTTTCTCGGAAACTAGTAGGCCTAGAATTAAGATTTTTGGTTTAAAATGTTCGTAATGAATGCCTCTACAAATCTTGTTATGGTCAAAACCACGCCAGACTTACCGTTTTTGAGAAAAAATATGTGCATCGCACAATAACATACATATTTTCAGCTAAAAGTATGGCATAATTTGGTTTATTTTCATTTTCTCGGAAACTAGTAGGCCTAGAATTAAGATTTTTGGTTTAAAATGTTCGTAATGAATGCCTCTACAAATCTTGTTATGGTCAAAACCACGCCAGACTTACCGTTTTTGAGAAAAAATATGTGCATCGCACAATAACATACATATTTTCAGCTAAAAGTATGGCATAATTTGGTTTATTTTCATTTTCTCGGAAACTAGTAGGCCTAGAATTAAGATTTTTGGTTTAAAATGTTCGTAATGAATGCCTCTACAAATCTTGTTATGGTCAAAACCACGCCAGACTTACCGTTTTTGAGAAAAAATATGTGCATCGCACAATAACATACATATTTTCAGCTAAAAGTATGGCATAATTTGGTTTATTTTCATTTTCTCGGAAACTAGTAGGCCTAGAATTAAGATTTTTGGTTTAAAATGTTCGTAATGAATGCCTCTACAAATCTTGTTATTGTCAAAAGCACGCCAGACTTACCGTTTTTGAGAAAAAATATGTGCATCGCACAATAACATACATATTTTTACATATTTTCAGCTAAAAGTATGGCATAATTTGGTTTATTTTCATTTTCTCGGAAACTAGTAGGCCTAGAATTAAGATTTTTGGTTTAAAATGTTCGTAATGAATGCCTCTACAAATCTTGTTATGGTCAAAACCACGCCAGACTTACCGTTTTTGAGAAAAAATATGTGCATCGCACAATAACATACATATTTTCAGCTAAAAGTATGGCATAATTTGGTTTATTTTCATTTTCTCGGAAACTAGTAGGCCTAGAATTAAGATTTTTGGTTTAAAATGTTCGTAATGAATGCCTCTACAAATCTTGTTATTGTCAAAACCACGCCAGACTTACCGTTTTTGAGAAAAATATGTGCATCGCACAATAACATACATATTTTTACATATTTTCATCTAAAAGTATGGCATAATTTGGTTTATTTTCATTTTCTCGGAAACTAGTAGGCCTAGAATTAAGATTTTTGGTTTAAAATGTTCGTAATGAATGCCTCTACAAATCTTGTTATGGTCAAAACCACGCCAGACTTACCGTTTTTGAGAAAAAATATGTGCATCGCACAATAACATACATATTTTCAGCTAAAAGTATGGCATAATTTGGTTTATTTTCATTTTCTCGGAAACTAGTAGGCCTAGAATTAAGATTTTTGGTTTAAAATGTTCGTAATGAATGCCTCTACAAATCTTGTTATGGTCAAAACCACGCCAGACTTACCATTTTTGAGAAAAAATATGTGCATCGCACAATAACATACATATTTTCAGCTAAAAGTATGGCATAATTTGGTTTATTTTCATTTTCTCGGAAACTAGTAGGCCTAGAATTAAGATTTTTGGTTTAAAATGTTCGTAATGAATGCCTCTACAAATCTTGTTATGGTCAAAGCCACGCCAGACTTACCGTTTTTGAGAAAAAATATGTGCATCGCACAATAACATACATATTTTCAGCTAAAAGTATGGCATAATTTGGTTTATTTTCATTTTCTCGGAAACTAGTAGGCCTAGAATTAAGATTTTTGGTTTAAAATGTTCGTAATGAATGCCTCTACAAATCTTGTTATGGTCAAAACCACGCCAGACTTACCGTTTTTGAGAAAAAATATGTGCATCGCACAATAACATACATATTTTTACATATTTTCAGCTAAAAGTATGGCATAATTTGGTTTATTTTCATTTTCTCGGAAACTAGTAGGCCTAGAATTAAGATTTTTGGTTTAAAATGTTCGTAATGAATGCCTCTACAAATCTTGTTATGGTCAAAACCACGCCAGACTTACCGTTTTTGAGAAAAAATATGTGCATCGCACAATAACATACATATTTTCAGCTAAAAGTATGGCATAATTTGGTTTATTTTCATTTTCTCGGAAACTAGTAGGCCTAGAATTAAGATTTTTGGTTTAAAATGTTCGTAATGAATGCCTCTACAAATCTTGTTATGGTCAAAACCACGCCAGACTTACCGTTTTTGAGAAAAAATATGTGCATCGCACAATAACATACATATTTTCAGCTAAAAGTATGGCATAATTTGGTTTATTTTCATTTTCTCGGAAACTAGTAGGCCTAGAATTAAGATTTTTGGTTTAAAATGTTCGTAATGAATGCCTCTACAAATCTTGTTATGGTCAAAACCACGCCAGACTTACCGTTTTTGAGAAAAAATATGTGCATCGCACAATAACATACATATTTTCAGCTAAAAGTATGGCATAATTTGGTTTATTTTCATTTTCTCGGAAACTAGTAGGCCTAGAATTAAGATTTTTGGTTTAAAATGTTCGTAATGAATGCCTCTACAAATCTTGTTATGGTCAAAGCCACGCCAGACTTACCGTTTTTGAGAAAAAATATGTGCATCGCACAATAACATACATATTTTTACATATTTTCAGCTAAAAGTATGGCATAATTTGGTTTATTTTCATTTTCTCGGAAACTAGTAGGCCTAGAATTAAGATTTTTGGTTTAAAATGTTCGTAATGAATGCCTCTACAAATCTTGTTATGGTCAAAACCACGCCAGACTTACCGTTTTTGAGAAAAAATATGTGCATCGCACAATAACATACATATTTTTACATATTTTCAGCTAAAAGTATGGCATAATTTGGTTTATTTTCATTTTCTCGGAAACTAGTAGGCCTAGAATTAAGATTTTTGGTTTAAAATGTTCGTAATGAATGCCTCTACAAATCTTGGTATGGTCAAAACCACGCCAGACTTACCGTTTTTGAGAAAAAATATGTGCATCGCACAATAACATACATATTTTTACATATTTTCAGCTAAAAGTATGGCATAATTTGGTTTATTTTCATTTTCTCGGAAACTAGTAGGCCTAGAATTAAGATTTTTGGTTTAAAATGTTCGTAATGAATGCCTCTACAAATCTTGTTATGGTCAAAACCACGCCAGACTTACCGTTTTTGAGAAAAAATATGTGCATCGCACAATAACATACATATTTTCAGCTAAAAGTATGGCATAATTTGGTTTATTTTCATTTTCTCGGAAACTAGTAGGCCTAGAATTAAGATTTTTGGTTTAAAATGTTCGTAATGAATGCCTCTACAAATCTTGTTATGGTCAAAACCACGCCAGACTTACCGTTTTTGAGAAAAAATATGTGCATCGCACAATAACATACATATTTTCAGCTAAAAGTATGGCATAATTTGGTTTATTTTCATTTTCTCGGAAACTAGTAGGCCTAGAATTAAGATTTTTGGTTTAAAATGTTCGTAATGAATGCCTCTACAAATCTTGTTATGGTCAAAACCACGCCAGACTTACCGTTTTTGAGAAAAAATATGTGCATCGCACAATAACATACATATTTTCAGCTAAAAGTATGGCATAATTTGGTTTATTTTCATTTTCTCGGAAACTAGTAGGCCTAGAATTAAGATTTTTGGTTTAAAATGTTCGTAATGAATGCCTCTACAAATCTTGTTATGGTCAAAACCACGCCAGACTTACCGTTTTTGAGAAAAAATATGTGCATCGCACAATAACATACATATTTTCAGCTAAAAGTATGGCATAATTTGGTTTATTTTCATTTTCTCGGAAACTAGTAGGCCTAGAATTAAGATTTTTGGTTTAAAATGTTCGTAATGAATGCCTCTACAAATCTTGTTATTGTCAAAAGCACGCCAGACTTACCGTTTTTGAGAAAAAATATGTGCATCGCACAATAACATACATATTTTTACATATTTTCAGCTAAAAGTATGGCATAATTTGGTTTATTTTCATTTTCTCGGAAACTAGTAGGCCTAGAATTAAGATTTTTGGTTTAAAATGTTCGTAATGAATGCCTCTACAAATCTTGTTATGGTCAAAACCACGCCAGACTTACCGTTTTTGAGAAAAAATATGTGCATCGCACAATAACATACATATTTTCAGCTAAAAGTATGGCATAATTTGGTTTATTTTCATTTTCTCGGAAACTAGTAGGCCTAGAATTAAGATTTTTGGTTTAAAATGTTCGTAATGAATGCCTCTACAAATCTTGTTATTGTCAAAACCACGCCAGACTTACCGTTTTTGAGAAAAATATGTGCATCGCACAATAACATACATATTTTTACATATTTTCATCTAAAAGTATGGCATAATTTGGTTTATTTTCATTTTCTCGGAAACTAGTAGGCCTAGAATTAAGATTTTTGGTTTAAAATGTTCGTAATGAATGCCTCTACAAATCTTGTTATGGTCAAAACCACGCCAGACTTACCGTTTTTGAGAAAAAATATGTGCATCGCACAATAACATACATATTTTCAGCTAAAAGTATGGCATAATTTGGTTTATTTTCATTTTCTCGGAAACTAGTAGGCCTAGAATTAAGATTTTTGGTTTAAAATGTTCGTAATGAATGCCTCTACAAATCTTGTTATGGTCAAAACCACGCCAGACTTACCATTTTTGAGAAAAAATATGTGCATCGCACAATAACATACATATTTTTACATATTTTCAGCTAAAAGTATGGCATAATTTGGTTTATTTTCATTTTCTCGGAAACTAGTAGGCCTAGAATTAAGATTTTTGGTTTAAAATGTTCGTAATGAATGCCTCTACAAATCTTGTTATGGTCAAAGCCACGCCAGACTTACCGTTTTTGAGAAAAAATATGTGCATCGCACAATAACATACATATTTTCAGCTAAAAGTATGGCATAATTTGGTTTATTTTCATTTTCTCGGAAACTAGTAGGCCTAGAATTAAGATTTTTGGTTTAAAATGTTCGTAATGAATGCCTCTACAAATCTTGTTATGGTCAAAACCACGCCAGACTTACCGTTTTTGAGAAAAAATATGTGCATCGCACAATAACATACATATTTTCAGCTAAAAGTATGGCATAATTTGGTTTATTTTCATTTTCTCGGAAACTAGTAGGCCTAGAATTAAGATTTTTGGTTTAAAATGTTCGTAATGAATGCCTCTACAAATCTTGTTATGGTCAAAACCACGCCAGACTTACCGTTTTTGAGAAAAAATATGTGCATCGCACAATAACATACATATTTTCAGCTAAAAGTATGGCATAATTTGGTTTATTTTCATTTTCTCGGAAACTAGTAGGCCTAGAATTAAGATTTTTGGTTTAAAATGTTCGTAATGAATGCCTCTACAAATCTTGTTATGGTCAAAACCACGCCAGACTTACCGTTTTTGAGAAAAAATATGTGCATCGCACAATAACATACATATTTTCAGCTAAAAGTATGGCATAATTTGGTTTATTTTCATTTTCTCGGAAACTAGTAGGCCTAGAATTAAGATTTTTGGTTTAAAATGTTCGTAATGAATGCCTCTACAAATCTTGTTATGGTCAAAACCACGCCAGACTTACCGTTTTTGAGAAAAAATATGTGCATCGCACAATAACATACATATTTTCAGCTAAAAGTATGGCATAATTTGGTTTATTTTCATTTTCTCGGAAACTAGTAGGCCTAGAATTAAGATTTTTGGTTTAAAATGTTCGTAATGAATGCCTCTACAAATCTTGTTATGGTCAAAACCACGCCAGACTTACCGTTTTTGAGAAAAATATGTGCATCGCACAATAACATACATATTTTTACATATTTTCATCTAAAAGTATGGCATAATTTGGTTTATTTTCATTTTCTCGGAAACTAGTAGGCCTAGAATTAAGATTTTTGGTTTAAAATGTTCGTAATGAATGCCTCTACAAATCTTGTTATGGTCAAAACCACGCCAGACTTACCGTTTTTGAGAAAAAATATGTGCATCGCACAATAACATACATATTTTCAGCTAAAAGTATGGCATAATTTGGTTTATTTTCATTTTCTCGGAAACTAGTAGGCCTAGAATTAAGATTTTTGGTTTAAAATGTTCGTAATGAATGCCTCTACAAATCTTGTTATGGTCAAAACCACGCCAGACTTACCATTTTTGAGAAAAAATATGTGCATCGCACAATAACATACATATTTTTACATATTTTCAGCTAAAAGTATGGCATAATTTGGTTTATTTTCATTTTCTCGGAAACTAGTAGGCCTAGAATTAAGATTTTTGGTTTAAAATGTTCGTAATGAATGCCTCTACAAATCTTGTTATGGTCAAAGCCACGCCAGACTTACCGTTTTTGAGAAAAAATATGTGCATCGCACAATAACATACATATTTTCAGCTAAAAGTATGGCATAATTTGGTTTATTTTCATTTTCTCGGAAACTAGTAGGCCTAGAATTAAGATTTTTGGTTTAAAATGTTCGTAATGAATGCCTCTACAAATCTTGTTATGGTCAAAACCACGCCAGACTTACCGTTTTTGAGAAAAAATATGTGCATCGCACAATAACATACATATTTTCAGCTAAAAGTATGGCATAATTTGGTTTATTTTCATTTTCTCGGAAACTAGTAGGCCTAGAATTAAGATTTTTGGTTTAAAATGTTCGTAATGAATGCCTCTACAAATCTTGTTATGGTCAAAACCACGCCAGACTTACCGTTTTTGAGAAAAAATATGTGCATCGCACAATAACATACATATTTTCAGCTAAAAGTATGGCATAATTTGGTTTATTTTCATTTTCTCGGAAACTAGTAGGCCTAGAATTAAGATTTTTGGTTTAAAATGTTCGTAATGAATGCCTCTACAAATCTTGTTATGGTCAAAACCACGCCAGACTTACCGTTTTTGAGAAAAAATATGTGCATCGCACAATAACATACATATTTTCAGCTAAAAGTATGGCATAATTTGGTTTATTTTCATTTTCTCGGAAACTAGTAGGCCTAGAATTAAGATTTTTGGTTTAAAATGTTCGTAATGAATGCCTCTACAAATCTTGTTATGGTCAAAACCACGCCAGACTTACCGTTTTTGAGAAAAAATATGTGCATCGCACAATAACATACATATTTTCAGCTAAAAGTATGGCATAATTTGGTTTATTTTCATTTTCTCGGAAACTAGTAGGCCTAGAATTAAGATTTTTGGTTTAAAATGTTCGTAATGAATGCCTCTACAAATCTTGTTATGGTCAAAGCCACGCCAGACTTACCGTTTTTGAGAAAAAATATGTGCATCGCACAATAACATACATATTTTCAGCTAAAAGTATGGCATAATTTGGTTTATTTTCATTTTCTCGGAAACTAGTAGGCCTAGAATTAAGATTTTTGGTTTAAAATGTTCGTAATGAATGCCTCTACAAATCTTGTTATGGTCAAAACCACGCCAGACTTACCGTTTTTGAGAAAAAATATGTGCATCGCACAATAACATACATATTTTTACATATTTTCAGCTAAAAGTATGGCATAATTTGGTTTATTTTCATTTTCTCGGAAACTAGTAGGCCTAGAATTAAGATTTTTGGTTTAAAATGTTCGTAATGAATGCCTCTACAAATCTTGTTATGGTCAAAACCACGCCAGACTTACCGTTTTTGAGAAAAAATATGTGCATCGCACAATAACATACATATTTTTACATATTTTCAGCTAAAAGTATGGCATAATTTGGTTTATTTTCATTTTCTCGGAAACTAGTAGGCCTAGAATTAAGATTTTTGGTTTAAAATGTTCGTAATGAATGCCTCTACAAATCTTGTTATGGTCAAAACCACGCCAGACTTACCGTTTTTGAGAAAAAATATGTGCATCGCACAATAACATACATATTTTCAGCTAAAAGTATGGCATAATTTGGTTTATTTTCATTTTCTCGGAAACTAGTAGGCCTAGAATTAAGATTTTTGGTTTAAAATGTTCGTAATGAATGCCTCTACAAATCTTGTTATGGTCAAAACCACGCCAGACTTACCGTTTTTGAGAAAAAATATGTGCATCGCACAATAACATACATATTTTCAGCTAAAAGTATGGCATAATTTGGTTTATTTTCATTTTCTCGGAAACTAGTAGGCCTAGAATTAAGATTTTTGGTTTAAAATGTTCGTAATGAATGCCTCTACAAATCTTGTTGTGGTCAAAACCACGCCAGACTTACCGTTTTTGAGAAAAAATATGTGCATCGCACAATAACATACATATTTTCAGCTAAAAGTATGGCATAATTTGGTTTATTTTCATTTTCTCGGAAACTAGTAGGCCTAGAATTAAGATTTTTGGTTTAAAATGTTCGTAATGAATGCCTCTACAAATCTTGTTATGGTCAAAACCACGCCAGACTTACCGTTTTTGAGAAAAAATATGTGCATCGCACAATAACATACATATTTTTACATATTTTCAGCTAAAAGTATGGCATAATTTGGTTTATTTTCATTTTCTTGGAAACTAGTAGGCCTAGAATTAAGATTTTTGGTTTAAAATGTTCGTAATGAATGCCTCTACAAATCTTGTTATGGTCAAAACCACGCCAGACTTACCGTTTTTGAGAAAAAATATGTGCATCGCACAATAACATACATATTTTCAGCTAAAAGTATGGCATAATTTGGTTTATTTTCATTTTCTCGGAAACTAGTAGGCCTAGAATTAAGATTTTTGGTTTAAAATGTTCGTAATGAATGCCTCTACAAATCTTGTTATGGTCAAAACCACGCCAGACTTACCGTTTTTGAGAAAAAATATGTGCATCGCACAATAACATACATATTTTCAGCTAAAAGTATGGCATAATTTGGTTTATTTTCATTTTCTCGGAAACTAGTAGGCCTAGAATTAAGATTTTTGGTTTAAAATGTTCGTAATGAATGCCTCTACAAATCTTGTTATGGTCAAAACCACGCCAGACTTACCGTTTTTGAGAAAAAATATGTGCATCGCACAATAACATACATATTTTCAGCTAAAAGTATGGCATAATTTGGTTTATTTTCATTTTCTCGGAAACTAGTAGGCCTAGAATTAAGATTTTTGGTTTAAAATGTTCGTAATGAATGCCTCTACAAATCTTGTTATGGTCAAAACCACGCCAGACTTACCGTTTTTGAGAAAAAATATGTGCATCGCACAATAACATACATATTTTCAGCTAAAAGTATGGCATAATTTGGTTTATTTTCATTTTCTCGGAAACTAGTAGGCCTAGAATTAAGATTTTTGGTTTAAAATGTTCGTAATGAATGCCTCTACAAATCTTGTTATGGTCAAAACCACGCCAGACTTACCGTTTTTGAGAAAAAATATGTGCATCGCACAATAACATACATATTTTCAGCTAAAAGTATGGCATAATTTGGTTTATTTTCATTTTCTCGGAAACTAGTAGGCCTAGAATTAAGATTTTTGGTTTAAAATGTTCGTAATGAATGCCTCTACAAATCTTGTTATGGTCAAAACCACGCCAGACTTACCGTTTTTGAGAAAAAATATGTGCATCGCACAATAACATACATATTTTCAGCTAAAAGTATGGCATAATTTGGTTTATTTTCATTTTCTCGGAAACTAGTAGGCCTAGAATTAAGATTTTTGGTTTAAAATGTTCGTAATGAATGCCTCTACAAATCTTGTTATGGTCAAAACCACGCCAGACTTACCGTTTTTGAGAAAAAATATGTGCATCGCACAATAACATACATATTTTCAGCTAAAAGTATGGCATAATTTGGTTTATTTTCATTTTCTCGGAAACTAGTAGGCCTAGAATTAAGATTTTTGGTTTAAAATGTTCGTAATGAATGCCTCTACAAATCTTGTTATGGTCAAAACCACGCCAGACTTACCGTTTTTGAGAAAAAATATGTGCATCGCACAATAACATACATATTTTCAGCTAAAAGTATGGCATAATTTGGTTTATTTTCATTTTCTCGGAAACTAGTAGGCCTAGAATTAAGATTTTTGGTTTAAAATGTTCGTAATGAATGCCTCTACAAATCTTGTTATGGTCAAAACCACGCCAGACTTACCGTTTTTGAGAAAAAATATGTGCATCGCACAATAACATACATATTTTTACATATTTTCAGCTAAAAGTATGGCATAATTTGGTTTATTTTCATTTTCTCGGAAACTAGTAGGTCTAGAATTAAGATTTTTGGTTTAAAATGTTCGTAATGAATGCCTCTACAAATCTTGTAATGGTCAAAACCACGCCAGACTTACCGTTTTTGAGAAAAAATATGTGCATCGCACAATAACATACATATTTTCAGCTAAAAGTATGGCATAATTTGGTTTATTTTCATTTTCTCGGAAACTAGTAGGCCTAGAATTAAGATTTTTGGTTTAAAATGTTCGTAATGAATGCCTCTACAAATCTTGTTATGGTCAAAACCACGCCAGACTTACCGTTTTTGAGAAAAAATATGTGCATCGCACAATAACATACATATTTTCAGCTAAAAGTATGGCATAATTTGGTTTATTTTCATTTTCTCGGAAACTAGTAGGCCTAGAATTAAGATTTTTGGTTTAAAATGTTCGTAATGAATGCCTCTACAAATCTTGTTATGGTCAAAACCACGCCAGACTTACCGTTTTTGAGAAAAAATATGTGCATCGCACAATAACATACATATTTTCAGCTAAAAGTATGGCATAATTTGGTTTATTTTCATTTTCTCGGAAACTAGTAGGCCTAGAATTAAGATTTTTGGTTTAAAATGTTCGTAATGAATGCCTCTACAAATCTTGTTATGGTCAAAACCACGCCAGACTTACCGTTTTTGAGAAAAAATATGTGCATCGCACAATAACATACATATTTTCAGCTAAAAGTATGGCATAATTTGGTTTATTTTCATTTTCTCGGAAACTAGTAGGCCTAGAATTAAGATTTTTGGTTTAAAATGTTCGTAATGAATGCCTCTACAAATCTTGTTATGGTCAAAACCACGCCAGACTTACCGTTTTTGAGAAAAAATATGTGCATCGCACAATAACATACATATTTTCAGCTAAAAGTATGGCATAATTTGGTTTATTTTCATTTTCTCGGAAACTAGTAGGCCTAGAATTAAGATTTTTGGTTTAAAATGTTCGTAATGAATGCCTCTACAAATCTTGTTATGGTCAAAACCACGCCAGACTTACCGTTTTTGAGAAAAAATATGTGCATCGCACAATAACATACATATTTTTACATATTTTCAGCTAAAAGTATGGCATAATTTGGTTTATTTTCATTTTCTCGGAAACTAGTAGGCCTAGAATTAATATTTTTGGTTTAAAATGTTCGTAATGAATGCCTCTACAAATCTTGTTATGGTCAAAACCACGCCAGACTTACCGTTTTTGAGAAAAAATGTGTGCATCGCACAATAACATACATATTTTTACATATTTTCAGCTAAAAGTATGGCATAATTTGGTTTATTTTCATTTTCTCGGAAACTAGTAGGCCTAGAATTAAGATTTTTGGTTTAAAATGTTCGTAATGAATGCCTCTACAAATCTTGTTATGGTCAAAACCACGCCAGACTTACCGTTTTTGAGAAAAGAAAAAATATGTGCATCGCACAATAACATACATATTTTCAGCTAACAGTATGGCATAATTTGGTTTATTTTCATTTTCTCGGAAACTAGTAGGCCTAGAATTAAGATTTTTGGTTTAAAATGTTCGTAATGAATGCCTCTACAAATCTTGTTATGGTCAAAACCACGCCAGACTTACCGTTTTTGAGAAAAAATATGTGCATCGCACAATAACATACATATTTTTACATATTTTCAGCTAAAAGTATGGCATAATTTGGTTTATTTTCATTTTCTCGGAAACTAGTAGGCCTAGAATTAAGATTTTTGGTTTAAAATGTTCGTAATGAATGCCTCTACAAATCTTGTTATGGTCAAAACCACGCCAGACTTACCGTTTTTGAGAAAAAATATGTGCATCGCACAATAACATACATATTTTTACATATTTTCAGCTAAAAGTATGGCATAATTTGGTTTATTTTCATTTTCTCGGAAACTAGTAGGCCTAGAATTAAGATTTTTGGTTTAAAATGTTCGTAATGAATGCCTCTACAAATCTTGTTATGGTCAAAACCACGCCAGACTTACCGTTTTTGAGAAAAAGTATGTGCATCGCACAATAACATACATATTTTCAGCTAAAAGTATGGCATAATTTGGTTTATTTTCATTTTCTCGGAAACTAGTAGGCCTAGAATTAAGATTTTTGGTTTAAAATGTTCGTAATGAATGCCTCTACAAATCTTGTTATGGTCAAAACCACGCCAGACTTACCGTTTTTGAGAAAAAATATGTGCATCGCACAATAACACACATATTTTCAGCTAAAAGTATGGCATAATTTGGTTTATTTTCATTTTCTCGGAAACTAGTAGGCCTAGAATTAAGATTTTTGGTTTAAAATGTTCGTAATGAATGCCTCTACAAATCTTGTTATGGTCAAAACCACGCCAGACTTACCGTTTTTGAGAAAAAATATGTGCATCGCACAATAACATACATATTTTCAGCTAAAAGTATGGCATAATTTGGTTTATTTTCATTTTCTCGGAAACTAGTAGGCCTAGAATTAAGATTTTTGGTTTAAAATGTTCGTAATGAATGCCTCTACAAATCTTGTTATGGTCAAAACCACGCCAGACTTACCGTTTTTGAGAAAAAATATGTGCATCGCACAATAACATACATATTTTCAGCTAAAAGTATGGCATAATTTGGTTTATTTTCATTTTCTCGGAAACTAGTAGGCCTAGAATTAAGATTTTTGGTTTAAAATGTTCGTAATGAATGCCTCTACAAATCTTGTTATGGTCAAAACCACGCCAGACTTACCGTTTTTGAGAAAAAATATGTGCATCGCACAATAACATACATATTTTCAGCTAAAAGTATGGCATAATTTGGTTTATTTTCATTTTCTCGGAAACTAGTAGGCCTAGAATTAAGATTTTTGGTTTAAAATGTTCGTAATGAATGCCTCTACAAATCTTGTTATGGTCAAAACCACGCCAGACTTACCGTTTTTGAGAAAAAATATGTGCATCGCACAATAACACACATATTTTCAGCTAAAAGTATGGCATAATTTGGTTTATTTTCATTTTCTCGGAAACTAGTAGGCCTAGAATTAAGATTTTTGGTTTAAAATGTTCGTAATGAATGCCTCTACAAATCTTGTTATGGTCAAAACCACGCCAGACTTACCGTTTTTGAGAAAAAATATGTGCATCGCACAATAACATACATATTTTCAGCTAAAAGTATGGCATAATTTGGTTTATTTTCATTTTCTCGGAAACTAGTAGGCCTAGAATTAAGATTTTTGGTTTAAAATGTTCGTAATGAATGCCTCTACAAATCTTGTTATGGTCAAAACCACGCCAGACTTACCGTTTTTGAGAAAAAATATGTGCATCGCACAATAACATACATATTTTCAGCTAAAAGTATGGCATAATTTGGTTTATTTTCATTTTCTCGGAAACTAGTAGGCCTAGAATTAAGATTTTTGGTTTAAAATGTTCGTAATGAATGCCTCTACAAATCTTGTTATGGTCAAAACCACGCCAGACTTACCGTTTTTGAGAAAAAATATGTGCATCGCACAATAACACACATATTTTCAGCTAAAAGTATGGCATAATTTGGTTTATTTTCATTTTCTCGGAAACTAGTAGGCCTAGAATTAAGATTTTTGGTTTAAAATGTTCGTAATGAATGCCTCTACAAATCTTGTTATGGTCAAAACCACGCCAGACTTACCGTTTTTGAGAAAAAATATGTGCATCGCACAATAACATACATATTTTCAGCTAAAAGTATGGCATAATTTGGTTTATTTTCATTTTCTCGGAAACTAGTAGGCCTAGAATTAAGATTTTTGGTTTAAAATGTTCGTAATGAATGCCTCTACAAATCTTGTTATGGTCAAAACCACGCCAGACTTACCGTTTTTGAGAAAAAATATGTGCATCGCACAATAACATACATATTTTTACATATTTTCAGCTAAAAGTATGGCATAATTTGGTTTATTTTCATTTTCTCGGAAACTAGTAGGCCTAGAATTAAGATTTTTGGTTTAAAATGTTCGTAATGAATGCCTCTACAAATCTTGTTATGGTCAAAACCACGCCAGACTTACCGTTTTTGAGAAAAAATATGTGCATCGCACAATAACACACATATTTTCAGCTAAAAGTATGGCATAATTTGGTTTATTTTCATTTTCTCGGAAACTAGTAGGCCTAGAATTAAGATTTTTGGTTTAAAATGTTCGTAATGAATGCCTCTACAAATCTTGTTATGGTCAAAACCACGCCAGACTTACCGTTTTTGAGAAAAAATATGTGCATCGCACAATAACATACATATTTTCAGCTAAAAGTATGGCATAATTTGGTTTATTTTCATTTTCTCGGAAACTAGTAGGCCTAGAATTAAGATTTTTGGTTTAAAATGTTCGTAATGAATGCCTCTACAAATCTTGTTATGGTCAAAACCACGCCAGACTTACCGTTTTTGAGAAAAAATATGTGCATCGCACAATAACATACATATTTTCAGCTAAAAGTATGGCATAATTTGGTTTATTTTCATTTTCTCGGAAACTAGTAGGCCTAGAATTAAGATTTTTGGTTTAAAATGTTCGTAATGAATGCCTCTACAAATCTTGTTATGGTCAAAACCACGCCAGATTTACCGTTTTTGAGAAAAAATATGTGCATCGCACAATAACACACATATTTTCAGCTAAAAGTATGGCATAATTTGGTTTATTTTCATTTTCTCGGAAACTAGTAGGCCTAGAATTAAGATTTTTAGTTTAAAATGTTCGTAATGAATGCCTCTACAAATCTTGTTATGGTCAAAACCACGCCAGACTTACCGTTTTTGAGAAAAAATATGTGCATCGCACAATAACATACATATTTTCAGCTAAAAGTATGGCATAATTTGGTTTATTTTCATTTTCTCGGAAACTAGTAGGCCTAGAATTAAGATTTTTGGTTTAAAATGTTCGTAATGAATGCCTCTACAAATCTTGTTATGGTCAAAACCACGCCAGACTTACCGTTTTTGAGAAAAAATATGTGCATCGCACAATAACATACATATTTTTACATATTTTCAGCTAAAAGTATGGCATAATTTGGTTTATTTTCATTTTCTCGGAAACTAGTAGGCCTAGAATTAAGATTTTTGGTTTAAAATGTTCGTAATGAATGCCTCTACAAATCTTGTTATGGTCAAAACCACGCCAGACTTACCGTTTTTGAGAAAAAATATGTGCATCGCACAATAACACACATATTTTCAGCTAAAAGTATGGCATAATTTGGTTTATTTTCATTTTCTCGGAAACTAGTAGGCCTAGAATTAAGATTTTTGGTTTAAAATGTTCGTAATGAATGCCTCTACAAATCTTGTTATGGTCAAAACCACGCCAGACTTACCGTTTTTGAGAAAAAATATGTGCATCGCACAATAACATACATATTTTCAGCTAAAAGTATGGCATAATTTGGTTTATTTTCATTTTCTCGGAAACTAGTAGGCCTAGAATTAAGATTTTTGGTTTAAAATGTTCGTAATGAATGCCTCTACAAATCTTGTTATGGTCAAAACCACGCCAGACTTACCGTTTTTGAGAAAAAATATGTGCATCGCACAATAACATACATATTTTCAGCTAAAAGTATGGCATAATTTGGTTTATTTTCATTTTCTCGGAAACTAGTAGGCCTAGAATTAAGATTTTTGGTTTAAAATGTTCGTAATGAATGCCTCTACAAATCTTGTTATGGTCAAAACCACGCCAGACTTACCGTTTTTGAGAAAAAATATGTGCATCGCACAATAACATACATATTTTCAGCTAAAAGTATGGCATAATTTGGTTTATTTTCATTTTCTCGGAAACTAGTAGGCCTAGAATTAAGATTTTTGGTTTAAAATGTTCGTAATGAATGCCTCTACAAATCTTGTTATGGTCAAAACCACGCCAGACTTACCGTTTTTGAGAAAAAATATGTGCATCGCACAATAACATACATATTTTCAGCTAAAAGTATGGCATAATTTGGTTTATTTTCATTTTCTCGGAAACTAGTAGGCCTAGAATTAAGATTTTTGGTTTAAAATGTTCGTAATGAATGCCTCTACAAATCTTGTTATGGTCAAAACCACGCCAGACTTACCGTTTTTGAGAAAAAATATGTGCATCGCACAATAACATACATATTTTTACATATTTTCAGCTAAAAGTATGGCATAATTTGGTTTATTTTCATTTTCTCGGAAACTAGTAGGCCTAGAATTAAGATTTTTGGTTTA
This sequence comes from Myathropa florea, assembly GCA_930367185.1. Classification (NCBI taxonomy): domain Eukaryota; kingdom Metazoa; phylum Arthropoda; class Insecta; order Diptera; family Syrphidae; genus Myathropa; species Myathropa florea. The sequence goes on along the minus strand of CAKNEX010000081.1, from coordinate 38,233 downwards.
AAATGTTCGTAATGAATGCCTCTACAAATCTTGTTATGGTCAAAACCACGCCAGACTTACCGTTTTTGAGAAAAAATATGTGCATCGCACAATAACACACATATTTTCAGCTAAAAGTATGGCATAATTTGGTTTATTTTCATTTTCTCGGAAACTAGTAGGCCTAGAATTAAGATTTTTGGTTTAAAATGTTCGTAATGAATGCCTCTACAAATCTTGTTATGGTCAAAACCACGCCAGACTTACCGTTTTTGAGAAAAAATATGTGCATCGCACAATAACATACATATTTTCAGCTAAAAGTATGGCATAATTTGGTTTATTTTCATTTTCTCGGAAACTAGTAGGCCTAGAATTAAGATTTTTGGTTTAAAATGTTCGTAATGAATGCCTCTACAAATCTTGTTATGGTCAAAACCACGCCAGACTTACCGTTTTTGAGAAAAAATATGTGCATCGCACAATAACATACATATTTTCAGCTAAAAGTATGGCATAATTTGGTTTATTTTCATTTTCTCGGAAACTAGTAGGCCTAGAATTAAGATTTTTGGTTTAATATGTTCGTAATGAATGCCTCTACAAATCTTGTTATGGTCAAAACCACGCCAGACTTACCGTTTTTGAGAAAAAATATGTGCATCGCACAATAACATACATATTTTCAGCTAAAAGTATGGCATAATTTGGTTTATTTTCATTTTCTCGGAAACTAGTAGGCCTAGAATTAAGATTTTTGGCTTAAAATGTTCGTAATGAATGCCTCTACAAATCTTGTTATGGTCAAAACCACGCCAGACTTACCGTTTTTGAGAAAAAATATGTGCATCGCACAATAACATACATATTTTCAGCTAAAAGTATGGCATAATTTGGTTTATTTTCATTTTCTCGGAAACTAGTAGGCCTAGAATTAAGATTTTTGGTTTAAAATGTTCGTAATGAATGCCTCTACAAATCTTGTTATGGTCAAAACCACGCCAGACTTACCGTTTTTGAGAAAAAATATGTGCATCGCACAATAACATACATATTTTTACATATTTTCAGCTAAAAGTATGGCATAATTTGGTTTATTTTCATTTTCTCGGAAACTAGTAGGCCTAGAATTAAGATTTTTGGTTTGAAATGTTCGTAATGAATGCCTCTACAAATCTTGTTATGGTCAAAACCACGCCAGACTTACCGTTTTTGAGAAAAAATATGTGCATCGCACAATAACATACATATTTTCAGCTAAAAGTATGGCATAATTTGGTTTATTTTCATTTTCTCGGAAACTAGTAGGCCTAGAATTAAGATTTTTGGTTTAAAATGTTCGTAATGAATGCCTCTACAAATCTTGTTATGGTCAAAACCACGCCAGACTTACCGTTTTTGAGAAAAAATATGTGCATCGCACAATAACATACATATTTTCAGCTAAAAGTATGGCATAATTTGGTTTATTCTCATTTTCTCGGAAACTAGTAGGCCTAGTATTAAGATTTTTGGTTTAAAATGTTCGTAATGAATGCCTCTACAAATCTTGTTATGGTCAAAACCACGCCAGACTTACCGTTTTTGAGAAAAAATATGTGCATCGCACAATAACATACATATTTTTACATATTTTCAGCTAAAAGTATGGCATAATTTGGTTTATTTTCATTTTCTCGGAAACTAGTAGGCCTAGAATTAAGATTTTTGGTTTAAAATGTTCGTAATGAATGCCTCTACAAATCTTGTTATGGTCAAAACCACGCCAGACTTACGGTTTTTGAGAAAAAATATGTGCATCGCACAATAACATACATGTTTTCAGCTAAAAGTATGGCATAATTTGGTTTATTTTCATTTTCTCGGAAACTAGTAGGCCTAGAATTAAGATTTTTGGTTTAAAATGTTCGTAATGAATGCCTCTACAAATCTTGTTATGGTCAAAACCACGCCAGACTTACCGTTTTTGAGAAAAAATATGTGCATCGCACAATAACATACATATTTTTACATATTTTCAGCTAAAAGTATGGCATAATTTGGTTTATTTTCATTTTCTCGGAAACTAGTAGGCCTAGAATTAAGATTTTTGGTTTAAAATGTTCGTAATGAATGCCTCTACAAATCTTGTTATGGTCAAAACCACGCCAGACTTACCGTTTTTGAGAAAAAATATGTGCATCGCACAATAACATACATATTTTCAGCTAAAAGTATGGCATAATTTGGTTTATTTTCATTTTCTCGGAAACTAGTAGGCCTAGAATTAAGATTTTTGGTTTAAAATGTTCGTAATGAATGCCTCTACAAAACTTGTTATGGTCAAAACCACGCCAGACTTACCGTTTTTGAGAAAAAATATGTGCATCGCACAATAACATACATATTTTCAGCTAAAAGTATGGCATAATTTGGTTTATTTTCATTTTCTCGGAAACTAGTAGGCCTAGAATTAAGATTTTTGGTTTAAAATGTTCGTAATGAATGCCTCTACAAATCTTGTTATGGTCAAAACCACGCCAGACTTACCGTTTTTGAGAAAAAATATGTGCATCGCACAATAACATACATATTTTCAGCTAAAAGTATGGCATAATTTGGTTTATTTTCATTTTCTCGGAAACTAGTAGGCCTAGAATTAAGATTTTTGGTTTAAAATGTTCGTAATGAATGCCTCTACAAATCTTGTTATGGACAAAACCACGCCAGACTTACCGTTTTTGAGAAAAAATATGTGCATCGCACAATAACATACATATTTTCAGCTAAAAGTATGGCATAATTTGGTTTATTTTCATTTTCTCGGAAACTAGTAGGCCTAGAATTAAGATTTTTGGTTTAAAATGTTCGTAATGAATGCCTCTACAAATCTTGTTATGGTCAAAAACACGCCAGACTTACCGTTTTTGAGAAAAAATATGTGCATCGCACAATAACATACATATTTTCAGCTAAAAGTATGGCATAATTTGGTTTATTTTCATTTTCTCGGAAACTAGTAGGCCTAGAATTAAGATTTTTGGTTTAAAATGTTCGTAATGAATGCCTCTACAAATCTTGTTATGGTCAAAACCACGCCAGACTTACCGTTTTTGAGAAAAAATATGTGCATCGCACAATAACATACATATTTTTACATATTTTCAGCTAAAAGTATGGCATAATTTGGTTTATTTTCATTTTCTCGGAAACTAGTAGGCCTAGAATTAAGATTTTTGGTTTAAAATGTTCGTAATGAATGCCTCTACAAATCTTGTTATGGTCAAAACCACGCCAGACTTACCGTTTTTGAGAAAAAATATGTGCATCGCACAATAACATACATATTTTCAGCTAAAAGTATGGCATAATTTGGTTTATTTTCATTTTCTCGGAAACTAGTAGGCCTAGAATTAAGATTTTTGGTTTAAAATGTTCGTAATGAATGCCTCTACAAATCTTGTTATGGTCAAAACCACGCCAGACTTACCGTTTTTGAGAAAAAATATGTGCATCGCACAATAACATACATATTTTCAGCTAAAAGTATGGCATAATTTGGTTTATTTTCATTTTCTCGGAAACTAGTAGGCCTAGAATTAAGATTTTTGGTTTAAAATGTTCGTAATGAATGCCTCTACAAATCTTGTTATGGTCAAAACCACGCCAGACTTACCGTTTTTGAGAAAAAATATGTGCATCGCACAATAACATACATATTTTCAGCTAAAAGTATGGCATAATTTGGTTTATTTTCATTTTCTCGGAAACTAGTAGGCCTAGAATTAAGATTTTTGGTTTAAAATGTTCGTAATGAATGCCTCTACAAATCTTGTTATGGTCAAAACCACGCCAGACTTACCGTTTTTGAGAAAAAATATGTGCATCGCACAATAACATACATATTTTCAGCTAAAAGTATGGCATAATTTGGTTTATTTTCATTTTCTCGGAAACTAGTAGGCCTAGAATTAAGATTTTTGGTTTAAAATGTTCGTAATGAATGCCTCTACAAATCTTGTTATGGTCAAAACCACGCCAGACTTACCGTTTTTGAGAAAAAATATGTGCATCGCACAATAACATACATATTTTCAGCTAAAAGTATGGCATTATTTGGTTTATTTTCATTTTCTCGGAAACTAGTAGGCCTAGAACTAAGATTTTTGGTTTAAAATGTTCGTAATGAATGCCTCTACAAATCTTGTTATGGTCAAAACCACGCCAGACTTACCGTTTTTGAGAAAAAATATGTGCATCGCACAATAACATACATATTTTTACATATTTTCAGCTAAAAGTATGGCATAATTTGGTTTATTTTCATTTTCTCGGAAACTAGTAGGCCTAGAATTAAGATTTTTGGTTTAAAATGTTCGTAATGAATGCCTCTACAAATCTTGTTATGGTCAAAACCACGCCAGACTTACCGTTTTTGAGAAAAAATATGTGCATCGCACAATAACATACATATTTTCAGCTAAAAGTATGGCATAATTTGGTTTATTTTCATTTTCTCGGAAACTAGTAGGCCTAGAATTAAGATTTTTGGTTTAAAATGTTCGTAATGAATGCCTCTACAAATCTTGTTATGGTCAAAACCACGCCAGACTTACCGTTTTTGAGAAAAAATATGTGCATCGCACAATAACATACATATTTTCAGCTAAAAGTATGGCATAATTTGGTTTATTTTCATTTTCTCGGAAACTAGTAGGCCTAGAATTAAGATTTTTGGTTTAAAATGTTCGTAATGAATGCCTCTACAAATCTTGTTATGGTCAAAACCACGCCAGACTTACCGTTTTTGAGAAAAAATATGTGCATCGCACAATAACATACATATTTTTACATATTTTCAGCTAAAAGTATGGCATAATTTGGTTTATTTTCATTTTCTCGGAAACTAGTAGGCCTAGAATTAAGATTTTTGGTTTAAAATGTTCGTAATGAATGCCTCTACAAATCTTGTTATGGTCAAAACCACGCCAGACTTACCGTTTTTGAGAAAAAATATGTGCATCGCACAATAACATACATATTTTCAGCTAAAAGTATGGCATAATTTGGTTTATTTTCATTTTCTCGGAAACTAGTAGGCCTAGAATTAAGATTTTTGGTTTAAAATGTTCGTAATGAATGCCTCTACAAATCTTGTTATGGTCAAAACCACGCCAGACTTACCGTTTTTGAGAAAAAATATGTGCATCGCACAATAACATACATATTTTCAGCTAAAAGTATGGCATAATTTGGTTTATTTTCATTTTCTCGGAAACTAGTAGGCCTAGAATTAAGATTTTTGGTTTAAAATGTTCGTAATGAATGCCTCTACAAATCTTGTTATGGTCAAAACCACGCCAGACTTACCGTTTTTGAGAAAAAATATGTGCATCGCACAATAACATACATATTTTTACATATTTTCAGCTAAAAGTATGGCATAATTTGGTTTATTTTCATTTTCTCGGAAACTAGTAGGCCTAGAATTAAGATTTTTGGTTTAAAATGTTCGTAATGAATGCCTCTACAAATCTTGTTATGGTCAAAACCACGCCAGACTTACGGTTTTTGAGAAAAAATATGTGCATCGCACAATAACATACATATTTTCAGCTAAAAGTATGGCATAATTTGGTTTATTTTCATTTTCTCGGAAACTAGTAGGCCTAGAATTAAGATTTTTGGTTTAAAATGTTCGTAATGAATGCCTCTACAAATCTTGTTATGGTCAAAACCACGCCAGACTTACCGTTTTTGAGAAAAAATATGTGCATCGCACAATAACATACATATTTTTACATATTTTCAGCTAAAAGTATGGCATAATTTGGTTTATTTTCATTTTCTCGGAAACTAGTAGGCCTAGAATTAAGATTTTTGGTTTAAAATGTTCGTAATGAATGCCTCTACAAATCTTGTTATGGTCAAAACCACGCCAGACTTACCGTTTTTGAGAAAAAATATGTGCATCGCACAATAACATACATATTTTCAGCTAAAAGTATGGCATAATTTGGTTTATTTTCATTTTCTCGGAAACTAGTAGGCCTAGAATTAAGATTTTTGGTTTAAAATGTTCGTAATGAATGCCTCTACAAATCTTGTTATGGTCAAAACCACGCCAGACTTACCGTTTTTGAGAAAAAATATGTGCATCGCACAATAACATACATATTTTCAGCTAAAAGTATGGCATAATTTGGTTTATTTTCATTTTCTCGGAAACTAGTAGGCCTAGAATTAAGATTTTTGGTTTAAAATGTTCGTAATGAATGCCTCTACAAATCTTGTTATGGTCAAAACCACGCCAGACTTACCGTTTTTGAGAAAAAATATGTGCATCGCACAATAACATACATATTTTCAGCTAAAAGTATGGCGTAATTTGGTTTATTTTCATTTTCTCGGAAACTAGTAGGCCTAGAATTAAGATTTTTGGTTTAAAATGTTCGTAATGAATGCCTCTACAAATCTTGTTATGGACAAAACCACGCCAGACTTACCGTTTTTGAGAAAAAATATGTGCATCGCACAATAACATACATATTTTCAGCTAAAAGTATGGCATAATTTGGTTTATTTTCATTTTCTCGGAAACTAGTAGGCCTAGAATTAAGATTTTTGGTTTAAAATGTTCGTAATGAATGCCTCTACAAATCTTGTTATGGTCAAAAACACGCCAGACTTACCGTTTTTGAGAAAAAATATGTGCATCGCACAATAACATACATATTTTCAGCTAAAAGTATGGCATAATTTGGTTTATTTTCATTTTCTCGGAAACTAGTAGGCCTAGAATTAAGATTTTTGGTTTAAAATGTTCGTAATGAATGCCTCTACAAATCTTGTTATGGTCAAAACCACGCCAGACTTACCGTTTTTGAGAAAAAATATGTGCATCGCACAATAACATACATATTTTTACATATTTTCAGCTAAAAGTATGGCATAATTTGGTTTATTTTCATTTTCTCGGAAACTAGTAGGCCTAGAATTAAGATTTTTGGTTTAAAATGTTCGTAATGAATGCCTCTACAAATCTTGTTATGGTCAAAACCACGCCAGACTTACCGTTTTTGAGAAAAAATATGTGCATCGCACAATAACATACATATTTTCAGCTAAAAGTATGGCATAATTTGGTTTATTTTCATTTTCTCGGAAACTAGTAGGCCTAGAATTAAGATTTTTGGTTTAAAATGTTCGTAATGAATGCCTCTACAAATCTTGTTATGGTCAAAACCACGCCAGACTTACCGTTTTTGAGAAAAAATATGTGCATCGCACAATAACATACATATTTTCAGCTAAAAGTATGGCATAATTTGGTTTATTTTCATTTTCTCGGAAACTAGTAGGCCTAGAATTAAGATTTTTGGTTTAAAATGTTCGTAATGAATGCCTCTACAAATCTTGTTATGGTCAAAACCACGCCAGACTTACCGTTTTTGAGAAAAAATATGTGCATCGCACAATAACATACATATTTTCAGCTAAAAGTATGGCATAATTTGGTTTATTTTCATTTTCTCATAAACTAGTAGGCCTAGAATTAAGATTTTTGGTTTAAAATGTTCGTAATGAATGCCTCTACAAATCTTGTTATGGTCAAAACCACGCCAGACTTACCGTTTTTGAGAAAAAATATGTGCATCGCACAATAACATACATATTTTCAGCTAAAAGTATGGCATAATTTGGTTTATTTTCATTTTCTCGGAAACTAGTAGGCCTAGAATTAAGATTTTTGGTTTAAAATGTTCGTAATGAATGCCTCTACAAATCTTGTTATGGTCAAAACCACGCCAGACTTACCGTTTTTGAGAAAAAATATGTGCATCGCACAATAACATACATATTTTCAGCTAAAAGTATGGCATAATTTGGTTTATTTTCATTTTCTCGGAAACTAGTAGGCCTAGAATTAAGATTTTTGGTTTAAAATGTTCGTAATGAATGCCTCTACAAATCTTGTTATGGTCAAAACCACGCCAGACTTACCGTTTTTGAGAAAAAATATGTGCATCGCACAATAACATACATATTTTCAGCTAAAAGTATGGCATAATTTGGTTTATTTTCATTTTCTCGGAAACTAGTAGGCCTAGAATTAAGATTTTTGGTTTAAAATGTTCGTAATGAATGCCTCTACAAATCTTGTTATGGTCAAAACCACGCCAGACTTACCGTTTTTGAGAAAAAATATGTGCATCGCACAATAACATACATATTTTCAGCTAAAAGTATGGCATAATTTGGTTTATTTTCATTTTCTCGGAAACTAGTAGGCCTAGAATTAAGATTTTTGGTTTAAAATGTTCGTAATGAATGCCTCTACAAATCTTGTTATGGTCAAAACCACGCCAGACTTACCGTTTTTGAGAAAAAATATGTGCATCGCACAATAACATACATATTTTCAGCTAAAAGTATGGCATTATTTGGTTTATTTTCATTTTCTCGGAAACTAGTAGGCCTAGAACTAAGATTTTTGGTTTAAAATGTTCGTAATGAATGCCTCTACAAATCTTGTTATGGTCAAAACCACGCCAGACTTACCGTTTTTGAGAAAAAATATGTGCATCGCACAATAACATACATATTTTACATATTTTCAGCTAAAAGTATGGCATAATTTGGTTTATTTTCATTTTCTCGGAAACTAGTAGGCCTAGAATTAAGATTTTTGGTTTAAAATGTTCGTAATGAATGCCTCTACAAATCTTGTTATGGTCAAAACCACGCCAGACTTACCGTTTTTGAGAAAAAATATGTGCATCGCACAATAACATACATATTTTCAGCTAAAAGTATGGCATAATTTGGTTTATTTTCATTTTCTCGGAAACTAGTAGGCCTAGAATTAAGATTTTTGGTTTAAAATGTTCGTAATGAATGCCTCTACAAATCTTGTTATGGTCAAAACCACGCCAGACTTACCGTTTTTGAGAAAAAATATGTGCATCGCACAATAACATACATATTTTCAGCTAAAAGTATGGCATAATTTGGTTTATTTTCATTTTCTCGGAAACTAGTAGGCCTAGAATTAAGATTTTTGGTTTAAAATGTTCGTAATGAATGCCTCTACAAATCTTGTTATGGTCAAAACCACGCCAGACTTACCGTTTTTGAGAAAAAATATGTGCATCGCACAATAACATACATATTTTCAGCTAAAAGTATGGCATAATTTGGTTTATTTTCATTTTCTCGGAAACTAGTAGGCCTAGAATTAAGATTTTTGGTTTAAAATGTTCGTAATGAATGCCTCTACAAATCTTGTTATGGTCAAAACCACGCCAGACTTACCGTTTTTGAGAAAAAATATGTGCATCGCACAATAACATACATATTTTCAGCTAAAAGTATGGCATAATTTGGTTTATTTTCATTTTCTCGGAAACTAGTAGGCCTAGAATTAAGATTTTTGGTTTAAAATGTTCGTAATGAATGCCTCTACAAATCTTGTTATGGTCAAAACCACGCCAGACTTACCGTTTTTGAGAAAAAATATGTGCATCGCACAATAACATACATATTTTCAGCTAAAAGTATGGCATAATTTGGTTTATTTTCATTTTCTCGGAAACTAGTAGGCCTAGAATTAAGATTTTTGGTTTAAAATGTTCGTAATGAATGCCTCTACAAATCTTGTTATGGTCAAAGCCACGCCAGACTTACCGTTTTTGAGAAAAAATATGTGCATCGCACAATAACATACATATTTTCAGCTAAAAGTATGGCATAATTTGGTTTATTTTCATTTTCTCGGAAACTAGTAGGCCTAGAATTAAGATTTTTGGTTTAAAATGTTCGTAATGAATGCCTCTACAAATCTTGTTATGGTCAAAACCACGCCAGACTTACCGTTTTTGAGAAAAAATATGTGCATCGCACAATAACATACATATTTTTACATATTTTCAGCTAAAAGTATGGCATAATTTGGTTTATTTTCATTTTCTCGGAAACTAGTAGGCCTAGAATTAAGATTTTTGGTTTAAAATGTTCGTAATGAATGCCTCTACAAATCTTGTTATGGTCAAAACCACGCCAGACTTACCGTTTTTGAGAAAAAATATGTGCATCGCACAATAACATACATATTTTTACATATTTTCAGCTAAAAGTATGGCATAATTTGGTTTATTTTCATTTTCTCGGAAACTAGTAGGCCTAGAATTAAGATTTTTGGTTTAAAATGTTCGTAATGAATGCCTCTACAAATCTTGTTATTGTCAAAACCACGCCAGACTTACCGTTTTTGAGAAAAAATATGTGCATCGCACAATAACATACATATTTTCAGCTAAAAGTATGGCATAATTTGGTTTATTTTCATTTTCTCGGAAACTAGTAGGCCTAGAATTAAGATTTTTGGTTTAAAATGTTCGTAATGAATGCCTCTACAAATCTTGTTATGGTCAAAACCACGCCAGACTTACCGTTTTTGAGAAAAAATATGTGCATCGCACAATAACATACATATTTTCAGCTAAAAGTATGGCATAATTTGGTTTATTTTCATTTTCTCGGAAACTAGTAGGCCTAGAATTAAGATTTTTGGTTTAAAATGTTCGTAATGAATGAAAAACGTTTTTGAGAAAAAATATGTGCATCGCACAATAACATACATATTTTCAGCTAAAAGTATGGCATAATTTGGTTTATTTTCATTTTCTCGGAAACTAGTAGGCCTAGAATTAAGATTTTTGGTTTAAAATGTTCGTAATGAATGCCTCTACAAATCTTGTTATGGTCAAAACCACGCCAGACTTACCGTTTTTGAGAAAAAATATGTGCATCGCACAATAACATACATATTTTCAGCTAAAAGTATGGCATAATTTGGTTTATTTTCATTTTCTCGGAAACTAGTAGGCCTAGAATTAAGATTTTTGGTTTAAAATGTTCGTAATGAATGCCTCTACAAATCTTGTTATGGTCAAAACCACGCCAGACTTACCGTTTTTGAGAAAAAATATGTGCATCGCACAATAACATACATATTTTCAGCTAAAAGTATGGCATAATTTGGTTTATTTTCATTTTCTCGGAAACTAGTAGGCCTAGAATTAAGATTTTTGGTTTAAAATGTTCGTAATGAATGCCTCTACAAATCTTGTTATGGTCAAAACCACGCCAGACTTACCGTTTTTGAGAAAAAATATGTGCATCGCACAATAACATACATATTTTCAGCTAAAAGTATGGCATAATTTGGTTTATTTTCATTTTCTCGGAAACTAGTAGGCCTAGAATTAAGATTTTTGGTTTAAAATGTTCGTAATGAATGCCTCTACAAATCTTGTTATGGTCAAAACCACGCCAGACTTACCGTTTTTGAGAAAAAATATGTGCATCGCACAATAACATACATATTTTCAGCTAAAAGTATGGCATAATTTGGTTTATTTTCATTTTATCGGAAACTAGTAGGCCTAGAATTAAGATTTTTGGTTTAAAATGTTCGTAATGAATGCCTCTACAAATCTTGTTATGGTCAAAACCACGCCAGACTTACCGTTTTTGAGAAAAAATATGTGCATCGCACAATAACATACATATTTTCAGCTAAAAGTATGGCATAATTTGGTTTATTTTCATTTTCTCGGAAACTAGTAGGCCTAGAATTAAGATTTTTGGTTTAAAATGTTCGTAATGAATGCCTCTACAAATCTTGTTATGGTCAAAACCACGCCAGACTTACCGTTTTTGAGAAAAAATATGTGCATCGCACAATAACATACATATTTTCAGCTAAAAGTATGGCATAATTTGGTTTATTTTCATTTTCTCGGAAACTAGTAGGCCTAGAATTAAGATTTTTGGTTTAAAATGTTCGTAATGAATGCCTCTACAAATCTTGTTATGGTCAAAACCACGCCAGACTTACCGTTTTTGAGAAAAAATATGTGCATCGCACAATAACATACATATTTTCAGCTAAAAGTATGGCATAATTTGGTTTATTTTCATTTTCTCGGAAACTAGTAGGCCTAGAATTAAGATTTTTGGTTTAAAATGTTCGTAATGAATGCCTCTACAAATCTTGTTATGGTCAAAACCACGCCAGACTTACCGTTTTTGAGAAAAAATATGTGCATCGCACAATAACATACATATTTTCAGCTAAAAGTATGGCATAATTTGGTTTATTTTCATTTTCTCGGAAACTAGTAGGCCTAGAATTAAGATTTTTGGTTTAAAATGTTCGTAATGAATGCCTCTACAAATCTTGTTATGGTCAAAGCCACGCCAGACTTACCGTTTTTGAGAAAAAATATGTGCATCGCACAATAACATACATATTTTCAGCTAAAAGTATGGCATAATTTGGTTTATTTTCATTTTCTCGGAAACTAGTAGGCCTAGAATTAAGATTTTTGGTTTAAAATGTTCGTAATGAATGCCTCTACAAATCTTGTTATGGTCAAAACCACGCCAGACTTACCGTTTTTGAGAAAAAATATGTGCATCGCACAATAACATACATATTTTTACATATTTTCAGCTAAAAGTATGGCATAATTTGGTTTATTTTCATTTTCTCGGAAACTAGTAGGCCTAGAATTAAGATTTTTGGTTTAAAATGTTCGTAATGAATGCCTCTACAAATCTTGTTATGGTCAAAACCACGCCAGACTTACCGTTTTTGAGAAAAAATATGTGCATCGCACAATAACATACATATTTTTACATATTTTCAGCTAAAAGTATGGCATAATTTGGTTTATTTTCATTTTCTCGGAAACTAGTAGGCCTAGAATTAAGATTTTTGGTTTAAAATGTTCGTAATGAATGCCTCTACAAATCTTGTTATGGTCAAAACCACGCCAGACTTACCGTTTTTGAGAAAAAATATGTGCATCGCACAATAACATACATATTTTCAGCTAAAAGTATGGCATAATTTGGTTTATTTTCATTTTCTCGGAAACTAGTAGGCCTAGAATTAAGATTTTTGGTTTAAAATGTTCGTAATGAATGCCTCTACAAATCTTGTTATGGTCAAAACCACGCCAGACTTACCGTTTTTGAGAAAAAATATGTGCATCGCACAATAACATACATATTTTCAGCTAAAAGTATGGCATAATTTGGTTTATTTTCATTTTCTCGGAAACTAGTAGGCCTAGAATTAAGATTTTTGGTTTAAAATGTTCGTAATGAATGAAAAACGTTTTTGAGAAAAAATATGTGCATCGCACAATAACATACATATTTTCAGCTAAAAGTATGGCATAATTTGGTTTATTTTCATTTTCTCGGAAACTAGTAGGCCTAGAATTAAGATTTTTGGTTTAAAATGTTCGTAATGAATGCCTCTACAAATCTTGTTATGGTCAAAACCACGCCACACTTACCGTTTTTGAGAAAAAATATGTGCATCGCACAATAACATACATATTTTCAGCTAAAAGTATGGCATAATTTGGTTTATTTTCATTTTCTCGGAAACTAGTAGGCCTAGAATTAAGATTTTTGGTTTAAAATGTTCGTAATGAATGCCTCTACAAATCTTGTTACGGTCAAAACCACGCCAGACTTACCGTTTTTGAGAAAAAATATGTGCATCGCACAATAACATACATATTTTCAGCTAAAAGTATGGCATAATTTGGTTTATTTTCATTTTCTCGGAAACTAGTAGGCCTAGAATTAAGATTTTTGGTTTAAAATGTTCGTAATGAATGCCTCTACAAATCTTGTTATGGTCAAAACCACGCCAGACTTACCGTTTTTGAGAAAAAATATGTGCATCGCACAATAACATACATATTTTCAGCTAAAAGTATGGCATAATTTGGTTTATTTTCATTTTCTCGGAAACTAGTAGGCCTAGAATTAAGATTTTTGGTTTAAAATGTTCGTAATGAATGCCTCTACAAATCTTGTTATGGTCAAAACCACGCCAGACTTACCGTTTTTGAGAAAAAATATGTGCATCGCACAATAACATACATATTTTATGCTAAAAGTATGGCATAATTTGGTTTATTTTCATTTTCTCGGAAACTAGTAGGCCTAGAATTAAGATTTTTGGTTTAAAATGTTCGTAATGAATGCCTCTACAAATCTTGTTATGGTCAAAACCACGCCAGACTTACCGTTTTTGAGAAAAAATATGTGCATCGCACAATAACATACATATTTTTACATATTTTCAGCTAAAAGTATGGCATAATTTGGTTTATTTTCATTTTCTCGGAAACTAGTAGGCCTAGAATTAAGATTTTTGGTTTAAAATGTTCGTAATGAATGCCTCTACAAATCTTGTCATGGTCAAAACCACGCCAGACTTACCGTTTTTGAGAAAAAATATGTGCATCGCACAATAACATACATATTTTCAGCTAAAAGTATGGCATAATTTGGTTTATTTTCATTTTCTCGGAAACTAGTAGGCCTAGAATTAAGATTTTTGGTTTAAAATGTTCGTAATGAATGCCTCTACAAATCTTGTTATGGTCAAAACCACGCCAGACTTACCGTTTTTGAGAAAAAATATGTGCATCGCACAATAACATACATATTTTCAGCTAAAAGTATGGCATAATTTGGTTTATTTTCATTTTCTCGGAAACTAGTAGGCCTAGAATTAAGATTTTTGGTTTAAAATGTTCGTAATGAATGCCTCTACAAATCTTGTTGTGGTCAAAACCACGCCAGACTTACCGTTTTTGAGAAAAAATATGTGCATCGCACAATAACATACATATTTTCAGCTAAAAGTATGGCATAATTTGGTTTATTTTCATTTTCTCGGAAACTAGTAGGCCTAGAATTAAGATTTTTGGTTTAAAATGTTCGTAATGAATGCCTCTACAAATCTTGTTATGGTCAAAACCACGCCAGACTTACCGTTTTTGAGAAAAAATATGTGCATCGCACAATAACATACATATTTTTACATATTTTCAGCTAAAAGTATGGCATAATTTGGTTTATTTTCATTTTCTCGGAAACTAGTAGGCCTAGAATTAAGATTTTTGGTTTAAAATGTTCGTAATGAATGCCTCTACAAATCTTGTTACGGTCAAAACCACGCCAGACTTACCGTTTTTGAGAAAAAATATGTGCATCGCACAATAACATACATATTTTCAGCTAAAAGTATGGCATAATTTGGTTTATTTTCATTTTCTCGGAAACTAGTAGGCCTAGAATTAAGATTTTTGGTTTAAAATGTTCGTAATGAATGCCTCTACAAATCTTGTTATGGTCAAAACCACGCCAGACTTACCGTTTTTGAGAAAAAATATGTGCATCGCACAATAACATACATATTTTCAGCTAAAAGTATGGCATAATTTGGTTTATTTTCATTTTCTCGGAAACTAGTAGGCCTAGAATTAAGATTTTTGGTTTAAAATGTTCGTAATGAATGCCTCTACAAATCTTGTTATGGTCAAAACCACGCCAGACTTACCGTTTTTGAGAAAAAATATGTGCATCGCACAATAACATACATATTTTCAGCTAAAAGTATGGCATAATTTGGTTTATTTTCATTTTCTCGGAAACTAGTAGGCCTAGAATTAAGATTTTTGGTTTAAAATGTTCGTAATGAATGCCTCTACAAATCTTGTTATGGTCAAAACCACGCCAGACTTACCGTTTTTGAGAAAAAATATGTGCATCGCACAATAACATACATATTTTCAGCTAAAAGTATGGCATAATTTGGTTTATTTTCATTTTCTCGGAAACTAGTAGGCCTAGAATTAAGATTTTTGGTTTAAAATGTTCGTAATGAATGCCTCTACAAATCTTGTTATTGTCAAAACCACGCCAGACTTACCGTTTTTGAGAAAAAATATGTGCATCGCACAATAACATACATATTTTCAGCTAAAAGTATGGCATAATTTGGTTTATTTTCATTTTCTCGGAAACTAGTAGGCCTAGAATTAAGATTTTTGGTTTAAAATGTTCGTAATGAATGCCTCTACAAATCTTGTTATGGTCAAAACCACGCCAGACTTACCGTTTTTGAGAAAAAATATGTGCATCGCACAATAACATACATATTTTCAGCTAAAAGTATGGCATAATTTGGTTTATTTTCATTTTCTCGGAAACTAGTAGGCCTAGAATTAAGATTTTTGGTTTAAAATGTTCGTAATGAATGCCTCTACAAATCTTGTTATGGTCAAAACCACGCCAGACTTACCGTTTTTGAGAAAAAATATGTGCATCGCACAATAACATACATATTTTCAGCTAAAAGTATGGCATAATTTGGTTTATTTTCATTTTCTCGGAAACTAGTAGGCCTAGAATTAAGATTTTTGGTTTAAAATGTTCGTAATGAATGCCTCTACAAATCTTGTTATGGTCAAAACCACGCCAGACTTACCGTTTTTGAGAAAAAATATGTGCATCGCACAATAACATACATATTTTCAGCTAAAAGTATGGCATAATTTGGTTTATTTTCATTTTCTCGGAAACTAGTAGGCCTAGAATTAAGATTTTTGGTTTAAAATGTTCGTAATGAATGCCTCTACAAATCTTGTTATGGTCAAAACCACGCCAGACTTACCGTTTTTGAGAAAAAATATGTGCATCGCACAATAACATACATATTTTTACATATTTTCAGCTAAAAGTATGGCATAATTTGGTTTATTTTCATTTTCTCGGAAACTAGTAGGCCTAGAATTAAGATTTTTGGTTTAAAATGTTCGTAATGAATGCCTCTACAAATCTTGTTATGGTCAAAACCACGCCAGACTTACCGTTTTTGAGAAAAAATATGTGCATCGCACAATAACATACATATTTTTACATATTTTCAGCTAAAAGTATGGCATAATTTGGTTTATTTTCATTTTCTCGGAAACTAGTAGGCCTAGAATTAAGATTTTTGGTTTAAAATGTTCGTAATGAATGCCTCTACAAATCTTGTTATGGTCAAAACCACGCCAGACTTACCGTTTTTGAGAAAAAATATGTGCATCGCACAATAACATACATATTTTCAGCTAAAAGTATGGCATAATTTGGTTTATTTTCATTTTCTCGGAAACTAGTAGGCCTAGAATTAAGATTTTTGGTTTAAAATGTTCGTAATGAATGCCTCTACAAATCTTGTTATGGTCAAAACCACGCCAGACTTACCGTTTTTGAGAAAAAATATGTGCATCGCACAATAACATACATATTTTCAGCTAAAAGTATGGCATAATTTGGTTTATTTTCATTTTCTCGGAAACTAGTAGGCCTAGAATTAAGATTTTTGGTTTAAAATGTTCGTAATGAATGCCTCTACAAATCTTGTTATGGTCAAAACCACGCCAGACTTACCGTTTTTGAGAAAAAATATGTGCATCGCACAATAACATACATATTTTCAGCTAAAAGTATGGCATAATTTGGTTTATTTTCATTTTCTCGGAAACTAGTAGGCCTAGAATTAAGATTTTTGGTTTAAAATGTTCGTAATGAATGCCTCTACAAATCTTGTTATGGTCAAAACCACGCCAGACTTACCGTTTTTGAGAAAAAATATGTGCATCGCACAATAACATACATATTTTCAGCTAAAAGTATGGCATAATTTGGTTTATTTTCATTTTCTCGGAAACTAGTAGGCCTAGAATTAAGATTTTTGGTTTAAAATGTTCGTAATGAATGCCTCTACAAATCTTGTTATGGTCAAAACCACGCCAGACTTACCGTTTTTGAGAAAAAATATGTGCATCGCACAATAACATACATATTTTCAGCTAAAAGTATGGCATAATTTGGTTTATTTTCATTTTCTCGGAAACTAGTAGGCCTAGAATTAAGATTTTTGGTTTAAAATGTTCGTAATGAATGCCTCTACAAATCTTGTTATGGTCAAAACCACGCCAGACTTACCGTTTTTGAGAAAAAATATGTGCATCGCACAATAACATACATATTTTCAGCTAAAAGTATGGCATAATTTGGTTTATTTTCATTTTCTCGGAAACTAGTAGGCCTAGAATTAAGATTTTTGGTTTAAAATGTTCGTAATGAATGCCTCTACAAATCTTGTTATGGTCAAAACCACGCCAGACTTACCGTTTTTGAGAAAAAATATGTGCATCGCACAATAACATACATATTTTCAGCTAAAAGTATGGCATAATTTGGTTTATTTTCATTTTCTCGGAAACTAGTAGGCCTAGAATTAAGATTTTTGGTTTAAAATGTTCGTAATGAATGCCTCTACAAATCTTGTTATGGTCAAAACCACGCCAGACTTACCGTTTTTGAGAAAAAATATGTGCATCGCACAATAACATACATATTTTCAGCTAAAAGTATGGCATAATTTGGTTTATTTTCATTTTCTCGGAAACTAGTAGGCCTAGAATTAAGATTTTTGGTTTAAAATGTTCGTAATGAATGCCTCTACAAATCTTGTTATGGTCAAAACCACGCCAGACTTACCGTTTTTGAGAAAAAATATGTGCATCGCACAATAACATACATATTTTCAGCTAAAAGTATGGCATAATTTGGTTTATTTTCATTTTCTCGGAAACTAGTAGGCCTAGAATTAAGATTTTTGGTTTAAAATGTTCGTAATGAATGCCTCTACAAATCTTGTTATGGTCAAAACCACGCCAGACTTACCGTTTTTGAGAAAAAATATGTGCATCGCACAATAACATACATATTTTCAGCTAAAAGTATGGCATAATTTGGTTTATTTTCATTTTCTCGGAAACTAGTAGGCCTAGAATTAAGATTTTTGGTTTAAAATGTTCGTAATGAATGCCTCTACAAATCTTGTTATGGTCAAAACCACGCCAGACTTACCGTTTTTGAGAAAAAATATGTGCATCGCACAATAACATACATATTTTCAGCTAAAAGTATGGCATAATTTGGTTTATTTTCATTTTCTCGGAAACTAGTAGGCCTAGAATTAAGATTTTTGGTTTAAAATGTTCGTAATGAATGCCTCTACAAATCTTGTTATGGTCAAAACCACGCCAGACTTACCGTTTTTGAGAAAAAATATGTGCATCGCACAATAACATACATATTTTCAGCTAAAAGTATGGCATAATTTGGTTTATTTTCATTTTCTCGGAAACTAGTAGGCCTAGAATTAAGATTTTTGGTTTAAAATGTTCGTAATGAATGCCTCTACAAATCTTGTTATGGTCAAAACCACGCCAGACTTACCGTTTTTGAGAAAAAATATGTGCATCGCACAATAACATACATATTTTCAGCTAAAAGTATGGCATAATTTGGTTTATTTTCATTTTCTCGGAAACTAGTAGGCCTAGAATTAAGATTTTTTGGTTTAAAATGTTCGTAATGAATGCCTCTACAAATCTTGTTATTGTCAAAACCACGCCAGACTTACCGTTTTTGAGAAAAAATATGTGCATCGCACAATAACATACATATTTTTACATATTTTCAGCTAAAAGTATGGCATAATTTGGTTTATTTTCATTTTCTCGGAAACTAGTAGGCCTAGAATTAAGATTTTTGGTTTAAAATGTTCGTAATGAATGCCTCTACAAATCTTGTTATGGTCAAAACCACGCCAGACTTACCGTTTTTGAGAAAAAATATGTGCATCGCACAATAACATACATATTTCAGCTAAAAGTATGGCATAATTTGGTTTATTTTCATTTTCTCGGAAACTAGTAGGCCTAGAATTAAGATTTTTGGTTTAAAATGTTCGTAATGAATGCCTCTACAAATCTTGTTATGGTCAAAACCACGCCAGACTTACCGTTTTTGAGAAAAAATATGTGCATCGCACAATAACATACATATTTTCAGCTAAAAGTATGGCATAATTTGGTTTATTTTCATTTTCTCGGAAACTAGTAGGCCTAGAATTAAGATTTTTGGTTTAAAATGTTCGTAATGAATGCCTCTACAAATCTTGTTATTGTCAAAACCACGCCAGACTTACCGTTTTTGAGAAAAAATATGTGCATCGCACAATAACATACATATTTTTACATATTTTCAGCTAAAAGTATGGCATAATTTGGTTTATTTTCATTTTCTCGGAAACTAGTAGTCCTAGAATTAAGATTTTTGGTTTAAAATGTTCGTAATGAATGCCTCTACAAATCTTGTTATGGTCAAAACCACGCCAGACTTACCGTTTTTGAGAAAAAATATGTGCATCGCACAATAACATACATATTTTCAGCTAAAAGTATGGCATAATTTGGTTTATTTTCATTTTCTCGGAAACTAGTAGGCCTAGAATTAAGATTTTTGGTTTAAAATGTTCGTAATGAATGCCTCTACAAATCTTGTTATGGTCAAAACCACGCCAGACTTACCGTTTTTGAGAAAAAATATGTGCATCGCACAATAACATACATATTTTCAGCTAAAAGTATGGCATAATTTGGTTTATTTTCATTTTCTCGGAAACTAGTAGGCCTAGAATTAAGATTTTTGGTTTAAAATGTTCGTAATGAATGCCTCTACAAATCTTGTTATGGTCAAAACCACGCCAGACTTACCGTTTTTGAGAAAAAATATGTGCATCGCACAGTAACATACATATTTTCAGCTAAAAGTATGGCATAATTTGGTTTATTTTCATTTTCCTCGGAAACTAGTAGGCCTAGAATTAAGATTTTTGGTTTAAAATGTTCGTAATGAATGCCTCTACAAATCTTGTTATGGTCAAAACCACGCCAGACTTACCGTTTTTGAGAAAAAATATGTGCATCGCACAATAACATACATATTTTTACATATTTTCAGCTAAAAGTATGGCATAATTTGGTTTATTTTCATTTTCTCGGAAACTAGTAGGCCTAGAATTAAGATTTTTGGTTTAAAATGTTCGTAATGAATGCCTCTACAAATCTTGTTATTGTCAAAACCACGCCAGACTTACCGTATTTGAGAAAAAATATGTGCATCGCACAATAACATACATATTTTCAGCTAAAAGTATGGCATAATTTGGTTTATTTTCATTTTCTCGGAAACTAGTAGGCCTAGAATTAAGATTTTTGGTTTAAAATGTTCGTAATGAATGCCTCTACAAATCTTGTTATGGTCAAAACCACGCCAGACTTACCGTTTTTGAGAAAAAATATGTGCATCGCACAATAACATACATATTTTCAGCTAAAAGCATGGCATAATTTGGTTTATTTTCATTTTCTCGGAAACTAGTAGGCCTAGAATTAAGATTTTTGGTTTAAAATGTTCGTAATGAATGCCTCTACAAATCTTGTTATGGTCAAAACCACGCCAGACTTACCGTTTTTGAGAAAAAATATGTGCATCGCACAATAACATACATATTTTCAGCTAAAAGTATGGCATAATTTGGTTTATTTTCATTTTCTCGGAAACAAGTAGGCCTAGATTAAGATTTTTGGTTTAAAATGTTCGTAATGAATGCCTCTACAAATCTTGTTATGGTCAAAACCACGCCAGACTTACCGTTTTTGAGAAAAAATATGTGCATCGCACAATAACATACATATTTTTACATATTTTCAGCTAAAAGTATGGCATAATTTGGTTTATTTTCATTTTCTCGGAAACTAGTAGGCCTAGAATTAAGATTTTTGGTTTAAAATGTTCGTAATGAATGCCTCTACAAATCTTGTTATGGTCAAAACCACGCCAGACTTACCGTTTTTGAGAAAAAAATATGTGCATCGCACAATAACATACATATTTTCAGCTAAAAGTATGGCATAATTTGGTTTATTTTCATTTTCTCGGAAACTAGTAGGCCTAGAATTAAGATTTTTGGTTTAAAATGTTCGTAATGAATGCCTCTACAAATCTTGTTATGGTCAAAACCACGCCAGACTTACCGTTTTTGAGAAAAAATATGTGCATCGCACAATAACATACATATTTTCAGCTAAAAGTATGCATAATTTGGTTTATTTTCATTTTCTCGGAAACTAGTAGGCCTAGAATTAAGATTTTTGGTTTAAAATGTTCGTAATGAATGCCTCTACAAATCTTGTTATGGTCAAAACCACGCCAGACTTACCGTTTTTGAGAAAAAATATGTGCATCGCACAATAACACACATATTTTCAGCTAAAAGTATGGCATAATTTGGTTTATTTTCATTTTCTCGGAAACTAGTAGGCCTAGAATTAAGATTTTTGGTTTAAAATGTTCGTAATGAATGCCTCTACAAATCTTGTTATGGTCAAAACCACGCCAGACTTACCGTTTTTGAGAAAAAATATGTGCATCGCACAATAACATACATATTTTTACATATTTTCAGCTAAAAGTATGGCATAATTTGGTTTATTTTCATTTTCTCGGAAACTAGTAGGCCTAGAATTAAGATTTTTGGTTTAAAATGTTCGTAATGAATGCCTCTACAAATCTTGTTATGGTCAAAACCACGCCAGACTTACCGTTTTTGAGAAAAAATATGTGCATCGCACAATAACATACATATTTTCAGCTAAAAGTATGGCATAATTTGGTTTATTTCCATTTTCTCGGAAACTAGTAGGCCTAGAATTAAGATTTTTGGTTTAAAATGTTCGTAATGAATGCCTCTACAAATCTTGTTATGGTCAAAACCACGCCAGACTTACCGTTTTTGAGAAAAAATATGTGCATCGCACAATAACATACATATTTTCAGCTAAAAGTATGGCATAATTTGGTTTATTTTCATTTTCTCGGAAACTAGTAGGCCTAGAATTAAGATTTTTGGTTTAAAATGTTCGTAATGAATGCCTCTACAAATCTTGTTATGGTCAAAACCACGCCAGACTTACCGTTTTTGAGAAAAAATATGTGCATCGCACAATAACATACATATTTTCAGCTAAAAGTATGGCATAATTTGGTTTATTTTCATTTTCTCGGAAACTAGTAGGCCTAGAATTAAGATTTTTGGTTTAAAATGTTCGTAATGAATGCCTCTACAAATCTTGTTATGGTCAAAACCACGCCAGACTTACCGTTTTTGAGAAAAAATATGTGCATCGCACAATAACATACATATTTTTACATATTTTCAGCTAAAAGTATGGCATAATTTGGTTTATTTTCATTTTCTCGGAAACTAGTAGGCCTAGAATTAAGGTTTTTGGTTTAAAATGTTCGTAATGAATGCCTCTACAAATCTTGTTATGGTCAAAACCACGCCAGACTTACCGTTTTTGAGAAAAAATATGTGCATCGCACAATAACACACATATTTTCAGCTAAAAGTATGGCATAATTTGGTTTATTTTCATTTTCTCGGAAACTAGTAGGCCTAGAATTAAGATTTTTGGTTTAAAATGTTCGTAATGAATGCCTCTACAAATCTTGTTATGGTCAAAACCACGCCAGACTTACCGTTTTTGAGAAAAAATATGTGCATCGCACAATAACATACATATTTTCAGCTAAAAGTATGGCATAATTTGGTTTATTTTCATTTTCTCGGAAACTAGTAGGCCTAGAATTAAGATTTTTGGTTTAAAATGTTCGTAATGAATGCCTCTACAAATCTTGTTATGATCAAAACCACGCCAGACTTACCGTTTTTGAGAAAAAATATGTGCATCGCACAATAACATACATATTTTCAGCTAAAAGTATGGCATAATTTGGTTTATTTTCATTTTCTCGGAAACTAGTAGGCCTAGAATTAAGATTTTTGGTTTAAAATGTTCGTAATGAATGCCTCTACAAATCTTGTTATGGTCAAAACCACGCCAGACTTACCGTTTTTGAGAAAAAATATGTGCATCGCACAATAACATACATATTTTTACATATTTTCAGCTAAAAGTATGGCATAATTTGGTTTATTTTCATTTTCTCGGAAACTAGTAGGCCTAGAATTAAGATTTTTGGTTTAAAATGTTCGTAATGAATGCCTCTACAAATCTTGTTATGGTCAAAACCACGCCAGACTTACCGTTTTTGAGAAAAAATATGTGCATCGCACAATAACATACATATTTTCAGCTAAAAGTATGGCATAATTTGGTTTATTTTCATTTTCTCGGAAACTAGTAGGCCTAGAATTAAGATTTTTGGTTTAAAATGTTCGTAATGAATGCCTCTACAAATCTTGTTATGGTCAAAACCACGCCAGACTTACCGTTTTTGAGAAAAAATATGTGCATCGCACAATAACATACATATTTTCAGCTAAAAGTATGGCATAATTTGGTTTATTTTCATTTTCTCGGAAACTAGTAGGCCTAGAATTAAGATTTTTGGTTTAAAATGTTCGTAATGAATGCCTCTACAAATCTTGTTATGGTCAAAACCACGCCAGACTTACCGTTTTTGAGAAAAAATATGTGCATCGCACAATAACATACATATTTTCAGCTAAAAGTATGGCATAATTTGGTTTATTTTCATTTTCTCGGAAACTAGTAGGCCTAGAATTAAGATTTTTGGTTTAAAATGTTCGTAATGAATGCCTCTACAAATCTTGTTATGGTCAAAACCACGCCAGACTTACCGTTTTTGAGAAAAAATATGTGCATCGCACAATAACATACATATTTTTACATATTTTCAGCTAAAAGTATGGCATAATTTGGTTTGTTTTCATTTTCTCGGAAACTAGTAGGCCTAGAATTAAGATTTTTGGTTTAAAATGTTCGTAATGAATGCCTCTACAAATCTTGTTATGGTCAAAACCACGCCAGACTTACCGTTTTTGAGAAAAAATATGTGCATCGCACAATAACATACATATTTTTACATATTTTCAGCTAAAAGTATGGCATAATTTGGTTTATTTTCATTTTCTCGGAAACTAGTAGGCCTAGAATTAAGATTTTTGGTTTAAAATGTTCGTAATGAATGCCTCTACAAATCTTGTTATGGTCAAAACCACGCCAGACTTACCGTTTTTGAGAAAAAATATGTGCATCGCACAATAACATACATATTTTCAGCTAAAAGTATGGCATAATTTGGTTTATTTTCATTTTCTCGGAAACTAGTAGGCCTAGAATTAAGATTTTTGGTTTAAAATGTTCGTAATGAATGCCTCTACAAATCTTGTTATGGTCAAAACCACGCCAGACTTACCGTTTTTGAGAAAAAATATGTGCATCGCACAATAACATACATATTTTTACATATTTTCAGCTAAAAGTATGGCATAATTTGGTTTATTTTCATTTTCTCGGAAACTAGTAGGCCTAGAATTAAGATTTTTGGTTTAAAATGTTCGTAATGAATGCCTCTACAAATCTTGTTATGGTCAAAACCACGCCAGACTTACCGTTTTTGAGAAAAAATATGTGCATCGCACAATAACATACATATTTTCAGCTAAAAGTATGGCATAATTTGGTTTATTTTCATTTTCTCGGAAACTAGTAGGCCTAGAATTAAGATTTTTGGTTTAAAATGTTCGTAATGAATGCCTCTACAAATCTTGTTATGGTCAAAACCACGCCAGACTTACCGTTTTTGAGAAAAAATATGTGCATCGCACAATAACATACATATTTTTACATATTTTCAGCTAAAAGTATGGCATAATTTGGTTTATTTTCATTTTCTCGGAAACTAGTAGGCCTAGAATTAAGATTTTTGGTTTAAAATGTTCGTAATGAATGCCTCTACAAATCTTGTTATGGTCAAAACCACGCCAGACTTACCGTTTTTGAGAAAAAATATGTGCATCGCACAATAACATACATATTTTCAGCTAAAAGTATGGCATAATTTGGTTTATTTTCATTTTCTCGGAAACTAGTAGGCCTAGAATTAAGATTTTTGGTTTAAAATGTTCGTAATGAATGCCTCTACAAATCTTGTTATGGTCAAAACCACGCCAGACTTACCGTTTTTGAGAAAAAATATGTGCATCGCACAATAACATACATATTTTCAGCTAAAAGTATGGCATAATTTGGTTTATTTTCATTTTCTCGGAAACTAGTAGGCCTAGAATTAAGATTTTTGGTTTAAAATGTTCGTAATGAATGCCTCTACAAATCTTGTTATGGTCAAAACCACGCCAGACTTACCGTTTTTGAGAAAAAATATGTGCATCGCACAATAACATACATATTTTCAGCTAAAAGTATGGCATAATTTGGTTTATTTTCATTTTCTCGGAAACTAGTAGGCCTAGAATTAAGATTTTTGGTTTAAAATGTTCGTAATGAATGCCTCTACAAATCTTGTTATGGTCAAAACCACGCCAGACTTACCGTTTTTGAGAAAAAATATGTGCATCGCACAATAACATACATATTTTCAGCTAAAAGTATGGCATAATTTGGTTTATTTTCATTTTCTCGGAAACTAGTAGGCCTAGAATTAAGATTTTTGGTTTAAAATGTTCGTAATGAATGCCTCTACAAATCTTGTTATGGTCAAAACCACGCCAGACTTACCGTTTTTGAGAAAAAATATGTGCATCGCACAATAACATACATATTTTCAGCTAAAAGTATGGCATAATTTGGTTTATTTTCATTTTCTCGGAAACTAGTAGGCCTAGAATTAAGATTTTTGGTTTAAAATGTTCGTAATGAATGCCTCTACAAACCTTGTTATGGTCAAAACCACGCCAGACTTACCGTTTTTGAGAAAAAATATGTGCATCGCACAATAACATACATATTTTCAGCTAAAAGTATGGCATAATTTGGTTTATTTTCATTTTCTCGGAATCTAGTAGGCCTAGAATTAAGATTTTTGGTTTAAAATGTTCGTAATGAATGCCTCTATAAATCTTGTTATGGTCAAAACCACGCAAGACTTACCGTTTTTGAGAAAAAATATGTGCATCGCACAATAACATACATATTTTCAGCTAAAAGTATGGCATAATTTGGTTTATTTTCATTTTCTCGGAAACTAGTAGGCCTAGAATTAAGATTTTTGGTTTAAAATGTTCGTAATGAATGCCTCTACAAATCTTGTTATGGTCAAAACCACGCCAGACTTACCGTTTTTGAGAAAAAATATGTGCATCGCACAATAACATACATATTTTCAGCTAAAAGTATGGCATAATTTGGTTTATTTTCATTTTCTCGGAAACTAGTAGGCCTAGAATTAAGATTTTTGGTTTAAAATGTTCGTAATGAATGCCTCTACAAATCTTGTTATGGTCAAAACCACGCCAGACTTACCGTTTTTGAGAAAAAATATGTGCATCGCACAATAACATACATATTTTTACATATTTTCAGCTAAAAGTATGGCATAATTTGGTTTATTTTCATTTTCTCGGAAACTAGTAGGCCTAGAATTAAGATTTTTGGTTTAAAATATTCGTAATGAATGCCTCTACAAATCTTGTTATGGTCAAAACCACGCCAGACTTACCGTTTTTGAGAAAAAATATGTGCATCGCACAATAACATACATATTTTCAGCTAAAAGTATGGCATAATTTGGTTTATTTTCATTTTCTCGGAAACTAGTAGGCCTAGAATTAAGATTTTTGGTTTAAAATGTTCGTAATGAATGCCTCTACAAATCTTGTTATGGTCAAAACCACGCCAGACTTACCGTTTTTGAGAAAAAATATGTGCATCGCACAATAACATACATATTTTCAGCTAAAAGTATGGCATAATTTGGTTTATTTTCATTTTCTCGGAAACTAGTAGGCCTAGAATTAAGATTTTTGGTTTAAAATGTTCGTAATGAATGCCTCTACAAATCTTGTTATGGTCAAAACCACGCCAGACTTACCGTTTTTGAGAAAAAATATGTGCATCGCACAATAACATACATATTTTTACATATTTTCAGCTAAAAGTATGGCATAATTTGGTTTATTTTCATTTTCTCGGAAACTAGTAGGCCTAGAATTAAGATTTTTGGTTTAAAATGTTCGTAATGAATGCCTCTACAAATCTTGTTATGGTCAAAACCACGCCAGACTTACCGTTTTTGAGAAAAAATATGTGCATCGCACAATAACATACATATTTTCAGCTAAAAGTATGGCATAATTTGGTTTATTTTCATTTTCTCGGAAACTAGTAGGCCTAGAATTAAGATTTTTGGTTTAAAATGTTCGTAATGAATGCCTCTACAAATCTTGTTATGGTCAAAACCACGCCAGACTTACCGTTTTTGAGAAAAAATATGTGCATCGCACAATAACATACATATTTTCAGCTAAAAGTATGGCATAATTTGGTTTATTTTCATTTTCTCGGAAACTAGTAGGCCTAGAATTAAGATTTTTGGTTTAAAATGTTCGTAATGAATGCCTCTACAAATCTTGTTATGGTCAAAACCACGCCAGACTTACCGTTTTTGAGAAAAAATATGTGCATCGCACAATAACATACATATTTTCAGCTAAAAGTATGGCATAATTTGGTTTATTTTCATTTTCTCGGAAACTAGTAGGCCTAGAATTAAGATTTTTGGTTTAAAATGTTCGTAATGAATGCCTCTACAAATCTTGTTATGGTCAAAACCACGCCAGACTTACCGTTTTTGAGAAAAAATATGTGCATCGCACAATAACATACATATTTTCAGCTAAAAGTATGGCATAATTTGGTTTATTTTCATTTTCTCGGAATCTAGTAGGCCTAGAATTAAGATTTTTGGTTTAAAATGTTCGTAATGAATGCCTCTATAAATCTTGTAATGGTCAAAACCACGCAAGACTTACCGTTTTTGAGAAAAAATATGTGCATCGCACAATAACATACATATTTTCAGCTAAAAGTATGGCATAA
This sequence comes from Myathropa florea, assembly GCA_930367185.1. NCBI lineage: Eukaryota > Metazoa > Arthropoda > Insecta > Diptera > Syrphidae > Myathropa > Myathropa florea. Next base: position 9,599 of record CAKNEX010000081.1, on the reverse strand, counting down.
TTTGGTTTATTTTCATTTTCTCGGAAACTAGTAGGCCTAGAATTAAGATTTTTGGTTTAAAATGTTCGTAATGAATGCCTCTACAAATCTTGTTATGGTCAAAACCACGCCAGACTTACCGTTTTTGAGAAAAAATATGTGCATCGCACAATAACATACATATTTTTACATATTTTCAGCTAAAAGTATGGCATAATTTGGTTTATTTTCATTTTCTCGGAAACTAGTAGGCCTAGAATTAAGATTTTTGGTTTAAAATGTTCGTAATGAATGCCTCTACAAATCTTGTTATGGTCAAAACCACGCCAGACTTACCGTTTTTGAGAAAAAATATGTGCATCGCACAATAACATACATATTTTCAGCTAAAAGTATGGCATAATTTGGTTTATTTTCATTTTCTCGGAAACTAGTAGGCCTAGAATTAAGATTTTTGGTTTAAAATGTTCGTAATGAATGCCTCTACAAATCTTGTTATGGTCAAAACCACGCCAGACTTACCGTTTTTGAGAAAAAATATGTGCATCGCACAATAACATACATATTTTCAGCTAAAAGTATGGCATAATTTGGTTTATTTTCATTTTCTCGGAAACTAGTAGGCCTAGAATTAAGATTTTTGGTTTAAAATGTTCGTAATGAATGCCTCTACAAATCTTGTTATGGTCAAAACCACGCCAGACTTACCGTTTTTGAGAAAAAATATGTGCATCGCACAATAACATACATATTTTCAGCTAAAAGTATGGCATAATTTGGTTTATTTTCATTTTCTCGGAATCTAGTAGGCCTAGAATTAAGATTTTTGGTTTAAAATGTTCGTAATGAATGCCTCTATAAATCTTGTAATGGTCAAAACCACGCAAGACTTACCGTTTTTGAGAAAAAATATGTGCATCGCACAATAACATACATATTTTCAGCTAAAAGTATGGCATAATTTGGTTTATTTTCATTTTCTCGGAAACTAGTAGGCCTAGAATTAAGATTTTTGGTTTAAAATGTTCGTAATGAATGCCTCTACAAATCTTGTTATGGTCAAAACCACGCCAGACTTACCGTTTTTGAGAAAAAATATGTGCATCGCACAATAACATACATATTTTTACATATTTTCAGCTAAAAGTATGGCATAATTTGGTTTATTTTCATTTTCTCGGAAACTAGTAGGCCTAGAATTAAGATTTTTGGTTTAAAATGTTCGTAATGAATGCCTCTACAAATCTTGTTATGGTCAAAACCACGCCAGACTTACCGTTTTTGAGAAAAAATATGTGCATCGCACAATAACATACATATTTTCAGCTAAAAGTATGGCATAATTTGGTTTATTTTCATTTTCTCGGAAACTAGTAGGCCTAGAATTAAGATTTTTGGTTTAAAATGTTCGTAATGAATGCCTCTACAAATCTTGTTATGGTCAAAACCACGCCAGACTTACCGTTTTTGAGAAAAAATATGTGCATCGCACAATAACATACATATTTTCAGCTAAAAGTATGGCATAATTTGGTTTATTTTCATTTTCTCGGAAACTAGTAGGCCTAGAATTAAGATTTTTGGTTTAAAATGTTCGTAATGAATGCCTCTACAAATCTTGTTATGGTCAAAACCACGCCAGACTTACCGTTTTTGAGAAAAAATATGTGCATCGCACAATAACATACATATTTTCAGCTAAAAGTATGGCATAATTTGGTTTATTTTCATTTTCTCGGAATCTAGTAGGCCTAGAATTAAGATTTTTGGTTTAAAATGTTCGTAATGAATGCCTCTATAAATCTTGTTATGGTCAAAACCACGCAAGACTTACCGTTTTTGAGAAAAAATATGTGCATCGCACAATAACATACATATTTTCAGCTAAAAGTATGGCATAATTTGGTTTATTTTCATTTTCTCGGAAACTAGTAGGCCTAGAATTAAGATTTTTGGTTTAAAATGTTCGTAATGAATGCCTCTACAAATCTTGTTATGGTCAAAACCACGCCAGACTTACCGTTTTTGAGAAAAAATATGTGCATCGCACAATAACATACATATTTTTACATATTTTCAGCTAAAAGTATGGCATAATTTGGTTTATTTTCATTTTCTCGGAAACTAGTAGGCCTAGAATTAAGATTTTTGGTTTAAAATGTTCGTAATGAATGCCTCTACAAATCTTGTTATGGTCAAAACCACGCCAGACTTACCGTTTTTGAGAAAAAATATGTGCATCGCACAATAACATACATATTTTCAGCTAAAAGTATGGCATAATTTGGTTTATTTTCATTTTCTCGGAAACTAGTAGGCCTAGAATTAAGATTTTTGGTTTAAAATGTTCGTAATGAATGCCTCTACAAATCTTGTTATGGTCAAAACCACGCCAGACTTACCGTTTTTGAGAAAAAATATGTGCATCGCACAATAACATACATATTTTTACATATTTTCAGCTAAAAGTATGGCATAATTTGGTTTATTTTCATTTTCTCGGAAACTAGTAGGCCTAGAATTAAGATTTTTGGTTTAAAATGTTCGTAATGAATGCCTCTACAAATCTTGTTATGGTCAAAACCACGCCAGACTTACCGTTTTTGAGAAAAAATATGTGCATCGCACAATAACATACATATTTTCAGCTAAAAGTATGGCATAATTTGGTTTATTTTCATTTTCTCGGAAACTAGTAGGCCTAGAATTAAGATTTTTGGTTTAAAATGTTCGTAATGAATGCCTCTACAAATCTTGTTATGGTCAAAACCACGCCAGACTTACCGTTTTTGAGAAAAAATATGTGCATCGCACAATAACATACATATTTTCAGCTAAAAGTATGGCATAATTTGGTTTATTTTCATTTTCTCGGAAACTAGTAGGCCTAGAATTAAGATTTTTGGTTTAAAATGTTCGTAATGAATGCCTCTACAAATCTTGTTATGGTCAAAACCACGCCAGACTTACCGTTTTTGAGAAAAAATATGTGCATCGCACAATAACATACATATTTTCAGCTAAAAGTATGGCATAATTTGGTTTATTTTCATTTTCTCGGAAACTAGTAGGCCTAGAATTAAGATTTTTGGTTTAAAATGTCGTAATGAATGCCTCTACAAATCTTGTTATGGTCAAAACCACGCCAGACTTACCGTTTTTGAGAAAAAATATGTGCATCGCACAATAACATACATATTTTTACATATTTTCAGCTAAAAGTATGGCATAATTTGGTTTATTTTCATTTTCTCGGAAACTAGTAGGCCTAGAATTAAGATTTTTGGTTTAAAATGTTCGTAATGAATGCCTCTACAAATCTTGTTATGGTCAAAACCACGCCAGACTTACCGTTTTTGAGAAAAAATATGTGCATCGCACAATAACATACATATTTTCAGCTAAAAGTATGGCATAATTTTGGTTTATTTTCATTTTCTCGGAATCTAGTAGGCCTAGAATTAAGATTTTTGGTTTAAAAATGTTCGTAATGAATGCCTCTATAAATCTTGTTATGGTCAAAACCACGCAAGACTTACCGTTTTTGAGAAAAAATATGTGCATCGCACAATTACATACATATTTTCAGCTAAAAGTATGGCAATAATTTGGTTTATTTCATTTTCTCGGAACTAGTAGGCCTAGAATTAAGATTTTTGGTTTAAAATGTTCGTAATGAATGCCTCTACAAATCTTGTTATGGTCAAAACCACGCCAGACTTACCGTTTTTGAGAAAAATATGTGCATCGCACAATAACATACATATTTTCAGCTAAAAGTATGGCATAATTTGGTTTATTTTCATTTTCTCGGAAACTAGTAGGCTAGAATTAAGATTTTTGGTTTAAAATGTTCGTAATGAATGCCTCTACAAATCTTGTTATGGTCAAAACCACGCCAGACTTACCGTTTTTGAGAAAAAATATGTGCATCGCACAATAACATACATATTTTACATATTTTCAGCTAAAAGTATGGCATAATTTGGTTTATTTTCATTTCTCGGAAACTAGTAGGCCTAGAATTAAGATTTTTGGTTTAAAATGTTCGTAATGAATGCCTCTACAAATCTTGTTATGGTCAAAACCACGCCAGACTTACCGTTTTTGAGAAAAAATATGTGCATCGCACAATAACATACATATTTTCAGCTAAAAGTATGGCATAATTTGGTTTATTTTCATTTTCTCGGAATCTAGTAGGCCTAGAATTAAGATTTTTGGTTTAAAATTGTTCGTAATGAATGCCTCTATAAATCTTGTATGGTCAAAACCACGCAAGACTTACCGTTTTTGAGAAAAAATATGTGCATCGCACAATTACATACATATTTTCAGCTAAAAGTATGGCATAATTTGGTTTTATTTTCATTTTCTCGGAAACTAGTAGGCCTAGAATTAAGATTTTTGGTTTAAAATGTTCGTAATGAATGCCTCTACAAATCTTGTTATGGTCAAAACCACGCCAGACTTACCGTTTTTGAGAAAAATATGTGCATCGCACAATAACATACATATTTTCAGCTAAAAGTATGGCATAATTTGGTTTATTTTCATTTTCCTCGGAAACTAGTAGGCCTAGAATTAAGATTTTTGGTTTAAAATGTTCGTAATGAATGCCTCTACAAATCTTGTTATGGTCAAAACCACGCCAGACTTACCGTTTTTGAGAAAAATATGTGCATCGCACAATAACATACATATTTTCAGCTAAAAGTATGGCATTAATTTGGTTTATTTTCATTTTCTCGGAAACTAGTAGGCCTAGAATTAAGATTTTTGGTTTAAAATGTTCGTAATGAATGCCTCTACAAATCTTGTTATGGTCAAAACCACGCCAGACTTACCGTTTTGAGAAAAAATATGTGCATCGCACAATAACATACATATTTTCAGCTAAAAGTATGGCATAATTTGGTTTATTTTCATTTTCCTCGAAACTAGTAGGCCTAGAATTAAGATTTTTGGTTTAAAATGTTCGTAATGAATGCCTCTACAAATCTTGTTATGGTCAAAACCACGCAGACTTACCGTTTTTGAGAAAAAATATGTGCATCGCACAATAACATACATATTTTTACATATTTTCAGCTAAAAGTATGGCATAATTTGGTTTATTTTCATTTTCTCGGAAAACTAGTAGGCCTAGAATTAAGATTTTTGGTTTAAAATGTTCGTAATGAATGCCTCTACAATCTTGTTATGGTCAAAACCACGCCAGACTTACCGTTTTTGAGAAAAAATATGTGCATCGCACAATAACATACATATTTTCAGCTAAAAAGTATGGCATAATTTGGTTTATTTTCCTTTTCTCGGAATCTAGTAGGCCTAGAATTAAGATTTTTGGTTTAAAATGTTCGTAATGAATGCCTCTATAAATCTTGTTATGGTCAAAACCACGCAAGACTTACCGTTTTTTGAGAAAAAATATGTGCATCGCACAATTACATACATATTTTCAGCTAAAGTATGGCATAATTTGGTTTATTTTCATTTTCTCGGAAACTAGTAGGCCTAGAATTAAGATTTTTGGTTTAAAAATGTTCGTAATGAATGCCCTCTACAAATCTTGTTATGGTCAAAACCACGCCAGACTTACCGTTTTTGAGAAAAAAATATGTGCATCGCACAATAACATACATATTTTCAGCTAAAAGTATGGCATAATTTGGTTTATTTTCATTTTCTCGGAAACTAGTAGGCCTAGAATTAAGATTTTTGGTTTAAAATGTTCGTAATGAATGCCTCTACAAATCTTGTTATGGTCAAAACCACGCCAGACTTACCGTTTTTGAGAAAAAATATGTGCATCGCACAATAACATACATATTTTTACATATTTTCAGCTAAAAGTATGGCATAATTTGGTTTATTTTCATTTTCTCGGAAACTAGTAGGCCTAGAATTAAGATTTTTGGTTTAAAATGTTCGTAATGAATGCCTCTACAAGATTTTGTTATGGTCAAAACCACGCCAGACATACCGTTTTTGAGAAAAAAATATGTGCATCGCACAATAACATACATATTTTCAGCTAAAGTATGGCATAATTTTGGTTTATTTTCATTTCTCTCGGAAACTAGTAGGCCTAGAATTAAGAGTTTTGGTTTAAAATGTTCGTAATGAATGCCTCTACAAATCTTGTTATGGTCAAAACCACGCCAGACTTACCGTTTTTGAGAAAAAATATGTGCATCGCACAATAACATACATATTTTCAGCTAAAAGTATGGCATAATTTGGTTTATTTTCATTTTCTCTCGGGAAACTAGTAGGCCTAGAATTAAGATTTTTGGTTTAAAATGTTCGTAATGAATGCCTCTACAAATCTTGTTATGGTCAAAACCACTCCAGACTTACCGTTTTTGAGAAAAAATATGTGCATCGCACAATAACATACATATTTTCAGCTAAAAGTATGGCATTATTTTGGTTATTTTCATTTTCTCGGAAACTAGTAGGCCTAGAATTAAGATTTTTGGTTTAAAATGTTCGTAATGAATGCCTCTACAAATCTTGTTATGGTCAAAACCACGCCAGACTTACCGTTTTTGAGAAAAAATATGTGCATCGCACAATAACATACATATTTTCAGCTAAAAGTATGGCATAATTTGGTTTATTTTCATTTTCTCGGAAACTAGTAGGCCTAGAATTAAGATTTTTGGTTTAAAATGTTCGTAATGAATGCCTCTACAAATCTTGTTATGGTCAAAACCACGCCAGACTTACCGTTTTTGAGAAAAAATATGTGCATCGCACAATAACATACATATTTTCAGCTAAAAGTATGGCATATTTGGTTTATTTTCATTTCTCTCGGAAACTAGTAGGCCTAGAATTAAGATTTTTGGTTTAAAATGTTCGTAATGAATGCCTCTACAAATCTTGTTATGGTCAAAACCACGCCAGACTTACCGTTTTTTGAGAAAAAATATGTGCATCGCACAATAACATACATATTTTTCAGCTAAAAGTATGGCATAATTTGGTTTATTTTCATTTTCTCGGAAACTAGTAGGCCTAGAATTAAGATTTTTGGTTAAAATGTTCGTAATGAATGCCTCTACAAATCTTGTTATGGTCAAAACCACGCCAGACTTACCGTTTTGAGAAAAAATATGTGCATCGCACAATAACATACATATTTTCAGCTAAAAGTATGGCATAATTTGGTTTATTTTCATTTTCTCGGAAACTAGTAGGCCTAGAATTAAGATTTTTGGTTTAAAATGTTCGTAATGAATGCTCTACAAATCTTGTTATGGTCAAAACCACGCCAGACTTACCGTTTTGAGAAAAAATATGTGCATCGCACAATAACATTACATATTTTCAGCTAAAAGTATGGCATAATTTGGTTTATTTTCATTTTCTCGGAAACTAGTAGGCCTAGAATTAAGATTTTTGGTTTAAAATGTTCGTAATGAATGCCTCTACAAATCTTGTTATGGTCAAAACCACGCCAGACTTACCGGTTTTTGAGAAAAAAATATGTGCATCGCACAATAACATACATATTTTCAGCTAAAAGTATGGCATAATTTGGTTTATTTTCATTTTCTCGGAAACTAGTAGGCCTAGAATTAAGATTTTTGGTTTAAAATGTTCGTAATGAATGCCTCTACAAATCTTGTTATGGTCAAAACCACGCCAGACTTACCGTTTTTGAGAAAAAATATGTGCATCGCACAATAACATACATATTTTCAGCTAAAAGTATGGCATAATTTGGTTTATTTTCATTTTCTCGGAAACTAGTAGGCCTAGAATTAAGATTTTTGGTTTAAAATGTTCGTAATGAATGCCTCTACAAATCTTGTTATGGTCAAAACCACGCCAGACTTACCGTTTTTGAGAAAAAATATGTGCATCGCACAATAACATACATATTTTCAGCTAAAAGTATGGCATAATTTGGTTTATTTTCATTTTCTCGGAAACTAGTAGGCCTAGAATTAAGATTTTTGGTTTAAAATGTTCGTAATGAATGCCTCTACAAATCTTGTTATGGTCAAAACCACGCCAGACTTACCGTTTTTGAGAAAAAATATGTGCATCGCACAATAACATACATATTTTCAGCTAAAAGTATGGCATAATTTGGTTTATTTTCATTTTCTCGGAAACTAGTAGGCCTAGAATAAGATTTTTGGTTTAAAATGTTCGTAATGAATGCCTCTACAAATCTTGTTATGGTCAAAACCACGCCAGACTTACCGTTTTTGAGAAAAAATATGTGCATCGCACAATAACATACATATTTTCAGCTAAAAGTACTGGCATAATTTGGTTTATTTTCATTTTCTCGGAAACTAGTAGGCCTAGAATTAAGATTTTTGGTTTAAAATGTCGTAATGAATGCCTCTACAAATCTTGTTATGGTCAAAACCACGCCAGACTTACCGTTTTTGAGAAAAAATATGTGCATCGCACAATAACATACATATTTTTACATATTTTCAGCTAAAAGTATGGCATAATTTGGTTTATTTTCATTTTCCTCGGAAACTAGTAGGCCTAGAATTAAGATTTTTGGTTTAAAATATTCGTAATGAATGCCTCTACAAATCTTGTTATGGTCAAAACACGCCAGACTTACCGTTTTTGAGAAAAAATATGTGCATCGCACAATAACATACATATTTTCAGCTAAAAGTATGGCATTAATTTGGTTTATTTTCATTTTCTCGGAAACTAGTAGGCCTAGAATTAAGATTTTTTGGTTTAAAATGTTCGTAATGAATGCCTCTACAAATCTTGTTATGGTCAAAACCACGCCAGACTTACGTTTTTGAGAAAAAATATGTGCATCGCACAATAACATACATATTTTTAGCTAAAAGTATGGCATAATTTGGTTTATTTTCATTTCTCTCGGAAACTAGTAGGCCTAGATTAAGATTTTTGGTTTAAAATGTTCGTAATGAATGCCTCTACAAATCTTGTTATGGTCAAAACCACGCCAGACTTACCGTTTTTGAGAAAAAATATGTGCATCGCACAATAACATACATATTTACATATTTTCAGCTAAAAGTATGGCATAATTTGGTTTATTTTCATTTTCTCGGAAACTAGTAGGCCTAGAATTAAGATTTTTGGTTTAAAAATGTTCGTAATGAATGCCCTCTACAAATCTTGTTATGGTCAAAACCACGCCAGACTTACCGTTTTTGAGAAAAAATATGTGCATCGCACAATAACATACATATTTTCAGCTAAAAGTATGGCATAATTTGGTTTATTTTCATTTTCTCGGAAACTAGTAGGCCTAGAATTAAGATTTTTGGTTTAAAATGTTCGTAATGAATGCCTCTACAAATCTTGTTATGGTCAAAACCACGCCAGACTTACCGTTTTTGAGAAAAAATATGTGCATCGCACAATAACATACATATTTTCAGCTAAAAGTATGGCATAATTTGGTTTATTTTCATTTTCTCGGAAACTAGTAGGCCTAGAATTAAGATTTTTGGTTTAAAATGTTCGTAATGAATGCCTCTACAAATCTTGTATGGTCAAAACCCACGCCAGACTTACCGTTTTTGAGAAAAAATATGTGCATCGCACAATAACATACATATTTTCAGCTAAAAGTATGGCATAATTTGGTT
>CAKNEX010000080.1:0-223289 GCA_930367185.1 Myathropa florea | reverse complement strand
ACGCACAAAATACCTATTTTTAAATATTTTCAGCTAAAATGTTGTATGGCATAATTTGGTTTATTTTCATTTTCTCGGAAACTAGTAGGCCTAGAATTAAGATTTTTGGTTTTAAATGTTCGTAATGAATGCCTCTACAAATCTTGTTATGGTCAAAACCACGCCAGACTTACCGTTTTTGAGAAAAAATATGTGCAACGCACAATAAACATTACATATTTTCAGCTAAAAGTATGGCATAATTTGGTTTATTTTCATTTTCTCGAAACTAGTAGGCCTAGAATTAAGATTTTTGGTTTAAAATGTTCGTAATGAATGCCTCTACAAATCTTGTTATGGTCAAAACCACGCCAGACTTACCGTTTTTGAGAAAAAAATATGTGCAATCGCACAATAACATACATATTTTTCAGCTAAAAGTATGGCATAATTTGGTTTATTTTCATTTTCTCGGAAACTAGTAGGCCTAGAATTAAGATTTTTGGTTTTAAAATGTTCGTAATGAATGCCTCTACAAATCTTGTTATGGTCAAAAACCACGCCAGACTTACCGTTTTTGAGAAAAAATATGTGCATCGCACAATAACATACATATTTTTCAGCTAAAAGTATGGCATAATTTGGTTTATTTTCATTTTCTCGGAACTAGTAGGCCTAGAATTAAGATTTTTGGTTTTAAAATGTTCGTAATGAATGCCTCTACAAATCTTGTTATGGTCAAAACCACGTCAGACTTACCGTTTTTGAGAAAAAATATGTGCATCGCACAATAACATACATATTTTCAGCTAAAAGTATGGCATAATTTGGTTTATTTTCATTTTCTCGGAAACTAGTAGGCCTAGAATTAAGATTTTTGGTTTAAAATGTTCGTAATGAATGCCTTCTACAAATCTTGTTATGGTCAAAACCACGCCAGACTTACCGTTTTTGAGAAAAAATATGTGCATCGCACAATAACATACATATTTTCAGCTAAAAGTATGGCATAATTTGGTTTATTTTCATTTTCTCGGAAACTAGTAGGCCTAGAATTAAGATTTTTGGTTTAAAATGTTCGTAATGAATGCCTCTACAAATCTTGTTATGGTCAAAACCACGCCAGGACTTACCGTTTTTGAGAAAAAATATGTGCATCGCACAATATACATATTACATATTTTCAGCTAAAAGTATGGCATAATTTGGTTTATTTTCATTTTCTCGGAAACTAGTAGGCCTAGAATTAAGATTTTTGGTTTAAAATGTTCGTAATGAATGCCTCTACAAATCTTGTTATGGTCAAAACCACGCCAGACTTACCGTTTTTGAGAAAAAATATGTGCAACGCACAATAACATACATATTTACATATTTTCAGCTAAAAGTATGGCATAATTTGGTTTATTTTCATTTTCTCGAAACTAGTAGGCCTAGAATTAAGATTTTTGGTTTAAAATGTTCGTATGAATGCCTCTACAAATCTTGTTATGGTCAAAACCACGCCAGACTTACCGTTTTTTGAGAAAAAATATGTGCAACGCACAATAACATACATATTTTTCAGCTAAAAGTATGGCATAATTTGGTTTATTTTCATTTTCTCGGAAACTAGTAGGCCTAGAATTAAGATTTTTGGTTTAAAATGTTCGTAATGAATGCCTCTACAAATCTTGTTATGGTCAAAACCACGCCAGACTTACCGTTTTTGAGAAAAAATATGTGCAACGCACAATACATACATTTTACATATTTTCAGCTAAAAGTATGGCATAATTTGGTTTATTTTCATTTTCTCGGAAACTAGTAGGCCTAGAATTAAGATTTTTGGTTTAAAATGTTCGTAATGAATGCCTCTACAAATCTTGTTATGGTCAAAACCACGCCAGACTTACCGTTTTTGAGAAAAAATATGTGCAACGCACAATAACATACATATTTTTACATATTTTCAGCTAAAAGTATGGCATAATTTGGTTTATTTCATTTTCTCGGAAACTAGTAGGCCTAGAATTAAGATTTTTGGTTTAAAATGTTCGTAATGAATGCCTCTACAAATCTTGTTATGGTCAAAACCACGCCAGACTTACCGTTTTTGAGAAAAAATATGTGCAACGCACAATAACATACATATTTTTACATATTTTTCAGCTAAAAGTATGGCATAATTTGGTTTATTTTCATTTTCTCGGAAACTAGTAGGCCTAGAATTAAGATTTTTGGTTTAAAATGTTCGTAATGAATGCCTCTACAAATCTTGTTATGGTCAAAACCACGCCAGACTTACCGTTTTTGAGAAAAAAATATGTGCAACGCACAATAACATACATATTTTCAGCTAATAGTATGGCATAATTTGGTTTATTTTCATTTTCTCGGAAACTAGTAGGCCTAGAATTAAGATTTTTGGTTTAAAATGTTCGTAATGAATGCCTCTACAAATCTTGTTATGGTCAAAACCACGCCCAGACTTACCGTTTTTGAGAAAAAATATGTGCATCGCACAATAACATACATATTTTCAGCTAAAAGTATGGCATAATTTGGTTTATTTTCATTTTCTCGGAAACTAGTAGGCCTAGAATTAAGATTTTTGGTTTAAAATGTTCGTAATGAATGCCTCTACAAATCTTGTTATGGTCAAAACCACGCCAGACTTACCGTTTTTTGAGAAAAAATATGTGCATCGCACAATAACATACATTATTTTCAGCTAAAAGTATGGCATAATTTGGTTATTTTCATTTTCTCGGAAACTAGTAGGCCTAGAATTAAGATTTTTGGTTTAAAATGTTCGTAATGAATGCCTCTACAAATCTTGTTATGGTCAAAACCACGCCCAGACTTACCGTTTTTGAGAAAAATATGTGCATCGCACAATAACATACATATTTTCAGCTAAAAGTATGGCATAATTTGGTTTATTTTCATTTTCTCGGAAACTAGTAGGCCTAGAATTAAGATTTTTGGTTAAAATGTTCGTAATGAATGCCTCTACAAATCTTGTTATGGTCAAAACCACGCCAGACTTACCGTTTTTGAGAAAAAATATGTGCAACGCACAATAACATACATATTTTACATATTTTCAGCTAAAAGTATGGCATAAATTTGGTTTATTTTCATTTTTCTCGGAAACTAGTAGGCCTAGAATTAAGATTTTTGGTTTAAATTGTTCGTAATGAATGCCTCTACAAATCTTGTTATGGTCAAAACCACGCCAGACTTACCGTTTTTGAGAAAAAAATATGTGCATCGCACAATAACATACATATTTTTACATATTTTCAGCTAAAAGTATGGCATAATTTGGTTTATTTTCATTTTCTCGGAAACTAGTAGGCCTAGAATTAAGATTTTTGGTTTAAAATGTTCGTAATGAATGGCCTCTACAAATCTTGTTATGGTCAAAACCACGTCAGACTTACCGTTTTTGAGAAAAAAATATGTGCAACGCACAATAACATACATATTTTTACATATTTTCAGCTAAAAGTATGGCATAATTTGGTTTATTTTCATTTTCTCGGAAACTAGTAGGCCTAGAATTAAGATTTTTGGTTTAAAATGTTCGTAATGAATGCCTCTACAAATCTTGTTATGGTCAAAAACCACGCCAGACTTACCGTTTTTGAGAAAAAATATGTGCATCGCACAATAACATACATATTTTTACATATTTTCAGCTAAAAGTATGGCATAATTTGGTTTATTTTCATTTTCTCGGAAACTAGTAGGCCTAGAATTAAGATTTTTGGTTTAAAATGTCGTAATGAATGCCTCTACAAATCTTGTTATGGTCAAAACCACGCCAGACTTACCGTTTTTGAGAAAAAATATGTGCATCGCACAATAACATACATATTTTCAGCTAAAAGTATGGCATAATTTGGTTTATTTTCATTTTCTCGGAAACTAGTAGGCCTAGAATTAAGATTTTTGGTTTAAAATGTTCGTAATGAATGCCTCTACAAATCTTGTTATGGTCAAAACCACGCCAGACTTACCGTTTTTGAGAAAAAATATGTGCAACGCACATATTACATACATATTTTTACATATTTTCAGCTAAAAGTATGGCATAATTTGGTTTATTTCATTTTCTCGGAAACTAGTAGGCCTAGAATTAAGATTTTTGGTTTAAAATGCTCGTAATGAATGCCTCATACAAATCTTGTTATGGTCAAAACCACGCCAGACTTACCGTTTTTGAGAAAAAATATGTGCATCGCACAATAACATACATATTTTTACATATTTTCAGCTAAAAGTATGGCATAATTTGGTTTATTTTCATTTTCTCGGAAACTAGTAGGCCTAGAATTAAGATTTTTGGTTTAAAATGTTCGTAATGAATGCCTCTACAAATCTTGTTATGGTCAAAACCACGCCAGACTTACCGTTTTTGAGAAAAAAATATGTGCATCGCACAATAACATACATATTTTCAGCTAAAAGTATGGCATAATTTGGTTTATTTTCATTTTCTCGGAAACTAGTAGGCCTAGAATTAAGATTTTTTGGTTTAAAATGTTCGTAATGAATGCCTCTACAAATCTTGTTATGGTCAAAACCACGCCAGACTTACCGTTTTTGAGAATAAATATGTGCAACGCACAATAACATACATATTTTTACATATTTTCAGCTAAAAGTATGGCATAATTTGGTTTATTTTCATTTTCTCGGAAACTAGTAGGCCTAGAATTAAGATTTTTGGTTAAAATGTTCGTAATGAATGCCTCTACAAATCTTGTTATGGTCAAAACCACGCCAGACTTACCGTTTTTGAGAAAAAATATGTGCATCGCACAATAACATACATATTTTCAGCTAAAAGTATGGCATAATTTGGTTTATTTTCATTTTCTCGGAAACTAGTAGGCCTAGAATTAAGATTTTTGGTTTAAAATGTTCGTAATGAATGCCTCTACAAATCTTGTTATGGTCAAAACCACGTCAGACTTACCGTTTTTGAGAAAAAATATGTGCATCGCACAATAACATACATATTTTCAGCTAAAAGTATGGCATAATTTGGTTTATTTCATTTTCTCGGAAACTAGTAGGCCTAGAATTAAGATTTTTGGTTTAAAATGTTCGTAATGAATGCCTCTACAAATCTTGTTATGGTCAAAACCACGCCAGACTTACCGTTTTTGAGAAAAAATATGTGCATCGCACAATAACATACATATTTTCAGCTAAAAGTATGGCATAATTTGGTTTATTTTCATTTTCTCGGAAACTAGTAGGCCTAGAATTAAGATTTTTGGTTTAAAATGTTCGTAATGAATGCCTCTACAAATCTTGTTATGGTCAAAACCACGCCAGACTTACCGTTTTTGAGAAAAAATGTGCAACGCACAATAACATACATATTTTTACATATTTTCAGCTAAAAGTATGGCATAAATTGGTTTATTTTCATTTTCTCGGAAACTAGTAGGCCTAGAATTAAGATTTTTGGTTTAAAATGTTCGTAATGAATGCCTCTACAAATCTTGTTATGGTCAAAACCACGCCAGACTTACCGTTTTTGAGAAAAAATATGTGCATCGCACAATAACATACATATTTTCAGCTTAAAGTATGGCATAATTTGGTTTATTTTCATTTTCTCGGAAACTAGTAGGCCTAGAATTAAGATTTTTGGTTTAAAATGTTCGTAATGAATGCCTCTACAAATCTTGTTATGGTCAAAACCACGTCAGACTTACCGTTTTTGAGAAAAAATATGTGCATCGCACAATAACATACATATTTTCAGCTAAAAGTATGGCATAATTTGGTTTATTTTCATTTTCTCGGAAACTAGTAGGCCTAGAATTAAGATTTTTGGTTTAAAATGTTCGTAATGAATGCCTCTACAATCTTGTTATGGTCAAAACCACGCCAGACTTACCGTTTTTGAGAAAAAATATGTGCAACGCACAATAACATACATATTTTTACATATTTTCAGCTAAAAGTATGGCATAATTTGGTTTATTTTCATTTTCTCGGAAACTAGTAGGCCTAGAATTAAGATTTTTGGTTTAAAATGTTCGTAATGAATGCCTCTACAAATCTTGTTATGGTCAAAACCACGCCAGACTTACCGTTTTTGAGAAAAAATATGTGCATCGCACAATAACATACATATTTTTACATATTTTCAGCTAAAAGTATGGCATAATTTGGTTTATTTTCATTTTCTCGGAAACTAGTAGGCCTAGAATTAAGATTTTTGGTTTAAAATGTTCGTAATGAATGCCTCTACAAATCTTGTTATGGTCAAAACCACGTCAGACTTACCGTTTTTGAGAAAAAATATGTGCAACGCACAATAACATACATATTTTTACATATTTTCAGCTAAAAGTATGGCATAATTTGGTTTATTTTCATTTTCTCGGAAACTAGTAGGCCTAGAATTAAGATTTTTGGTTTAAAATGTTCGTAATGAATGCCTCTACAAATCTTGTTATGGTCAAAACCACGCCAGACTTACCGTTTTTGAGAAAAAATATGTGCATCGCACAATAACATACATATTTTTACATATTTTCAGCTAAAAGTATGGCATAATTTGGTTTATTTTCATTTTCTCGGAAACTAGTAGGCCTAGAATTAAGATTTTTGGTTTAAAATGTTCGTAATGAATGCCTCTACAAATCTTGTTATGGTCAAAACCACGTCAGACTTACCGTTTTTGAGAAAAAATATGTGCATCGCACAATAACATACATATTTTCAGCTAAAAGTATGGCATAATTTGGTTTATTTTCATTTTCTCGGAAACTAGTAGGCCTAGAATTAAGATTTTTGGTTTAAAATGTTCGTAATGAATGCCTCTACAAATCTTGTTATGGTCAAAACCACGTCAGACTTACCGTTTTTGAGAAAAAATATGTGCATCGCACAATAACATACATATTTTCAGCTAAAAGTATGGCATAATTTGGTTTATTTTCATTTTCTCGGAAACTAGTAGGCCTAGAATTAATATTTTTGGTTTAAAAATATTCGTAATGAATGCCTCTACAAATCTTGTTATGGTCAAAACCACGCCAGACTTACCGTTTTTGAGAAAAAATATGTGCATCGCACAATAACATACATATTTTCAGCTAAAAGTATGGCATAATTTGGTTTATTTTCATTTTCTCGGAAACTAGTAGGCCTAGAATTAAGATTTTTGGTTTAAAATGTTCGTAATGAATGCCTCTACAAATCTTGTTATGGTCAAAACCACGCCAGACTTACCGTTTTTGAGAAAAAATATGTGCAACGCACAATAACATACATATTTTTACATATTTTCAGCTAAAAGTATGGCATAATTTGGTTTATTTTCATTTTCTCGGAAACTAGTAGGCCTAGAATTAAGATTTTTGGTTTAAAATGTTCGTAATGAATGCCTCTACAAATCTTGTTATGGTCAAAACCACGCCAGACTTACCGTTTTTGAGAAAAAATATGTGCATCGCACAATAACATACATATTTTTACATATTTTCAGCTAAAAGTATGGCATAATTTGGTTTATTTTCATTTTCTCGGAAACTAGTAGGCCTAGAATTAAGATTTTTGGTTTAAAATGTTCGTAATGAATGCCTCTACAAATCTTGTTATGGTCAAAACCACGTCAGACTTACCGTTTTTGAGAAAAAATATGTGCAACGCACAATAACATACATATTTTTACATATTTTCAGCTAAAAGTATGGCATAATTTGGTTTATTTTCATTTTCTCGGAAACTAGTAGGCCTAGAATTAAGATTTTTGGTTTAAAATGTTCGTAATGAATGCCTCTACAAATCTTGTTATGGTCAAAACCACGCCAGACTTACCGTTTTTGAGAAAAAATATGTGCATCGCACAATAACATACATATTTTTACATATTTTCAGCTAAAAGTATGGCATAATTTGGTTTATTTTCATTTTCTCGGAAACTAGTAGGCCTAGAATTAAGATTTTTGGTTTAAAATGTTCGTAATGAATGCCTCTACAAATCTTGTTATGGTCAAAACCACGTCAGACTTACCGTTTTTGAGAAAAAATATGTGCATCGCACAATAACATACATATTTTCAGCTAAAAGTATGGCATAATTTGGTTTATTTTCATTTTCTCGGAAACTAGTAGGCCTAGAATTAAGATTTTTGGTTTAAAATGTTCGTAATGAATGCCTCTACAAATCTTGTTATGGTCAAAACCACGTCAGACTTACCGTTTTTGAGAAAAAATATGTGCATCGCACAATAACATACATATTTTCAGCTAAAAGTATGGCATAATTTGGTTTATTTTCATTTTCTCGGAAACTAGTAGGCCTAGAATTAATATTTTTGGTTTAAAAATATTCGTAATGAATGCCTCTACAAATCTTGTTATGGTCAAAACCACGCCAGACTTACCGTTTTTGAGAAAAAATATGTGCATCGCACAATAACATACATATTTTCAGCTAAAAGTATGGCATAATTTGGTTTATTTTCATTTTCTCGGAAACTAGTAGGCCTAGAATTAAGATTTTTGGTTTAAAATGTTCGTAATGAATGCCTCTACAAATCTTGTTATGGTCAAAACCACGCCAGACTTACCGTTTTTGAGAAAAAATATGTGCAACGCACAATAACATACATATTTTTACATATTTTCAGCTAAAAGTATGGCATAATTTGGTTTATTTTCATTTTCTCGGAAACTAGTAGGCCTAGAATTAAGATTTTTGGTTTAAAATGTTCGTAATGAATGCCTCTACAAATCTTGTTATGTTCAAAACCACGCCAGACTTACCGTTTTTGAGAAAAAATATGTGCATCGCACAATAACATACATATTTTCAGCTAAAAGTATGGCATAATTTGGTTTATTTTCATTTTCTCGGAAACTAGTAGGCCTAGAATTAAGATTTTTGGTTTAAAATGTTCGTAATGAATGCCTCTACAAATCTTGTTATGGTCAAAACCACGCCAGACTTACCGTTTTTGAGAAAAAATATGTGCAACGCACAATAACATACATATTTTTACATATTTTCAGCTAAAAGTATGGCATAATTTGGTTTATTTTCATTTTCTCGGAAACTAGTAGGCCTAGAATTAAGATTTTTGGTTTAAAATGTTCGTAATGAATGCCTCTACAAATCTTGTTATGGTCAAAACCACGCCAGACTTACAGTTTTTGAGAAAAAATATGTGCAACGCACAATAACATACATATTTTTACATATTTTCAGCTAAAAGTATGGCATAATTTGGTTTATTTTCATTTTCTCGGAAACTAGTAGGCCTAGAATTAAGATTTTTGGTTTAAAATGTTCGTAATGAATGCCTCTACAAATCTTGTTATGGTCAAAACCACGCCAGACTTACCGTTTTTGAGAAAAAATATGTGCATCGCACAATAACACATATTTTCAGCTAAAAGTATGGCATAATTTGGTTTATTTTCATTTTCTCGGAAACTAGTAGGCCTAGAATTAAGATTTTTGGTTTAAAATGTTCGTAATGAATGCCTCTACAAATCTTGTTATGGTCAAAACCACGTCAGACTTACCGTTTTTGAGAAAAAATATGTGCATCGCACAATAACATACATATTTTCAGCTAAAAGTATGGCATAATTTGGTTTATTTTCATTTTCTCGGAAACTAGTAGGCCTAGAATTAAGATTTTTGGTTTAAAATGTTCGTAATGAATGCCTCTACAAATCTTGTTATGGTCAAAACCACGTCAGACTTACCGTTTTTGAGAAAAAATATGTGCATCGCACAATAACATACATATTTTCAGCTAAAAGTATGGCATAATTTGGTTTATTTTCATTTTCTCGGAAACTAGTAGGCCTAGAATTAAGATTTTTGGTTTAAAATGTTCGTAATGAATGCCTCTACAAATCTTGTTATGGTCAAAACCACGCCAGACTTACCGTTTTTGAGAAAAAATATGTGCAACGCACAATAACATACATATTTTTACATATTTTCAGCTTAAAGTATGGCATAATTTGGTTTATTTTCATTTTCTCGGAAACTAGTAGGCCTAGAATTAAGATTTTTGGTTTAAAATGTTCGTAATGAATGCCTCTACAAATCTTGTTATGGTCAAAACCACGCCAGACTTACAGTTTTTGAGAAAAAATATGTGCAACGCACAATAACATACATATTTTTACATATTTTCAGCTAAAAGTATGGCATAATTTGGTTTATTTTCATTTTCTCGGAAACTAGTAGGCCTAGAATTAAGATTTTTGGTTTAAAATGTTCGTAATGAATGCCTCTACAAATCTTGTTATGGTCAAAACCACGCCAGACTTACCGTTTTTGAGAAAAAATATGTGCAACGCACAATAACATACATATTTTTACATATTTTCAGCTAAAAGTATGGCATAATTTGGTTTATTTTCATTTTCTCGGAAACTAGTAGGCCTAGAATTAAGATTTTTGGTTTAAAATGTTCGTAATGAATGCCTCTACAAATCTTGTTATGGTCAAAACCACGCCAGACTTACCGTTTTTGAGAAAAAATATGTGCATCGCACAATAACATACATATTTTCAGCTAAAAGTATGGCATAATTTGGTTTATTTTCATTTTCTCGGAAACTAGTAGGCCTAGAATTAAGATTTTTGGTTTAAAATGTTCGTAATGAATGCCTCTACAAATCTTGTTATGGTCAAAACCACGTCAGACTTACCGTTTTTGAGAAAAAATATGTGCATCGCACAATAACATACATATTTTCAGCTAAAAGTATGGCATAATTTGGTTTATTTTCATTTTCTCGGAAACTAGTAGGCCTAGAATTAAGATTTTTGGTTTAAAATGTTCGTAATGAATGCCTCTACAAATCTTGTTATGGTCAAAACCACGCCAGACTTACCGTTTTTGAGAAAAAATATGTGCAACGCACAATAACATACATATTTTTACATATTTTCAGCTAAAAGTATGGCATAATTTGGTTTATTTTCATTTTCTCGGAAACTAGTAGGCCTAGAATTAAGATTTTTGGTTTAAAATGTTCGTAATGAATGCCTCTACAAATCTTGTTATGGTCAAAACCACGCCAGACTTACCGTTTTTGAGAAAAAATATGTGCATCGCACAATAACATACATATTTTCAGCTAAAAGTATGGCATAATTTGGTTTATTTTCATTTTCTCGGAAACTAGTAGGCCTAGAATTAAGACTTTTGGTTTAAAATGTTCGTAATGAATGCCTCTACAAATCTTGTTATGGTCAAAACCACGCCAGACTTACCGTTTTTGAGAAAAAATATGTGCAACGCACAATAACATACATATTTTTACATATTTTCAGCTAAAAGTATGGCATAATTTGGTTTATTTTCATTTTCTCGGAAACTAGTAGGCCTAGAATTAAGATTTTTGGTTTAAAATGTTCGTAATGAATGCCTCTACAAATCTTGTTATGGTCAATACCACGTCAGACTTACCGTTTTTGAGAAAAAATATGTGCATCGCACAATAACATACATATTTTTACATATTTTCAGCTAAAAGTATGGCATAATTTGGTTTATTTTCATTTTCTCGGAAACTAGTAGGCCTAGAATTAAGATTTTTGGTTTAAAATGTTCGTAATGAATGCCTCTACAAATCTTGTTATGGTCAAAACCACGTCAGACTTACCGTTTTTGAGAAAAAATATGTGCATCGCACAATAACATACATATTTTTACATATTTTCAGCTTAAAGTATGGCATAATTTGGTTTATTTTCATTTTCTCGGAAACTAGTAGGCCTAGAATTAAGATTTTTGGTTTAAAATGTTCGTAATGAATGCCTCTACAAATCTTGTTATGGTCAAAACCACGCCAGACTTACAGTTTTTGAGAAAAAATATGTGCAACGCACAATAACATACATATTTTTACATATTTTCAGCTAAAAGTATGGCATAATTTGGTTTATTTTCATTTTCTCGGAAACTAGTAGGCCTAGAATTAAGATTTTTGGTTTAAAATGTTCGTAATGAATGCCTCTACAAATCTTGTTATGGTCAAAACCACGCCAGACTTACCGTTTTTGAGAAAAAATATGTGCAACGCACAATAACATACATATTTTTACATATTTTCAGCTAAAAGTATGGCATAATTTGGTTTATTTTCATTTTCTCGGAAACTAGTAGGCCTAGAATTAAGATTTTTGGTTTAAAATGTTCGTAATGAATGCCTCTACAAATCTTGTTATGGTCAAAACCACGCCAGACTTACCGTTTTTGAGAAAAAATATGTGCATCGCACAATAACATACATATTTTCAGCTAAAAGTATGGCATAATTTGGTTTATTTTCATTTTCTCGGAAACTAGTAGGCCTAGAATTAAGATTTTTGGTTTAAAATGTTCGTAATGAATGCCTCTACAAATCTTGTTATGGTCAAAACCACGTCAGACTTACCGTTTTTGAGAAAAAATATGTGCATCGCACAATAACATACATATTTTCAGCTAAAAGTATGGCATAATTTGGTTTATTTTCATTTTCTCGGAAACTAGTAGGCCTAGAATTAAGATTTTTGGTTTAAAATGTTCGTAATGAATGCCTCTACAAATCTTGTTATGGTCAAAACCACGCCAGACTTACCGTTTTTGAGAAAAAATATGTGCAACGCACAATAACATACATATTTTTACATATTTTCAGCTAAAAGTATGGCATAATTTGGTTTATTTTCATTTTCTCGGAAACTAGTAGGCCTAGAATTAAGATTTTTGGTTTAAAATGTTCGTAATGAATGCCTCTACAAATCTTGTTATGGTCAAAACCACGCCAGACTTACCGTTTTTGAGAAAAAATATGTGCATCGCACAATAACATACATATTTTCAGCTAAAAGTATGGCATAATTTGGTTTATTTTCATTTTCTCGGAAACTAGTAGGCCTAGAATTAAGACTTTTGGTTTAAAATGTTCGTAATGAATGCCTCTACAAATCTTGTTATGGTCAAAACCACGCCAGACTTACCGTTTTTGAGAAAAAATATGTGCAACGCACAATAACATACATATTTTTACATATTTTCAGCTAAAAGTATGGCATAATTTGGTTTATTTTCATTTTCTCGGAAACTAGTAGGCCTAGAATTAAGATTTTTGGTTTAAAATGTTCGTAATGAATGCCTCTACAAATCTTGTTATGGTCAATACCACGTCAGACTTACCGTTTTTGAGAAAAAATATGTGCATCGCACAATAACATACATATTTTTACATATTTTCAGCTAAAAGTATGGCATAATTTGGTTTATTTTCATTTTCTCGGAAACTAGTAGGCCTAGAATTAAGATTTTTGGTTTAAAATGTTCGTAATGAATGCCTCTACAAATCTTGTTATGGTCAAAACCACGTCAGACTTACCGTTTTTGAGAAAAAATATGTGCATCGCACAATAACATACATATTTTCAGCTAAAAGTATGGCATAATTTGGTTTATTTTCATTTTCTCGGAAACTAGTAGGCCTAGAATTAAGATTTTTGGTTTAAAATGTTCGTAATGAATGCCTCTACAAATCTTGTTATGGTCAAAACCACGTCAGACTTACCGTTTTTGAGAAAAAATATGTGCATCGCACAATAACATACATATTTTCAGCTAAAAGTATGGCATAATTTGGTTTATTTTCATTTTCTCGGAAACTAGTAGGCCTAGAATTAAGATTTTTGGTTTAAAATGTTCGTAATGAATGCCTCTACAAATCTTGTTATGGTCAAAACCACGCCAGACTTACCGTTTTTGAGAAAAAATATGTGCATCGCACAATAACATACATATTTTCAGCTAAAAGTATGGCATAATTTGGTTTATTTTCATTTTCTCGGAAACTAGTAGGCCTAGAATTAAGATTTTTGGTTTAAAATGTTCGTAATGAATGCCTCTACAAATCTTGTTATGGTCAAAACCACGCCAGACTTACCGTTTTTGAGAAAAAATTTGTGCAACGCACAATAACATACATATTTTTACATATTTTCAGCTAAAAGTATGGCATAATTTGGTTTATTTTCATTTTCTCGGAAACTAGTAGGCCTAGAATTAAGATTTTTGGTTTAAAATGTTCGTAATGAATGCCTCTACAAATCTTGTTATGGTCAAAACCACGCCAGACTTACCGTTTTTGAGAAAAAATATGTGCAACGCACAATAACATACATATTTTTACATATTTTCAGCTAAAAGTATGGCATAATTTGGTTTATTTTCATTTTCTCGGAAACTAGTAGGCCTAGAATTAAGATTTTTGGTTTAAAATGTTCGTAATGAATGCCTCTACAAATCTTGTTATGGTCAAAACCACGCCAGACTTACAGTTTTTGAGAAAAAATATGTGCATCGCACAATAACACATATTTTCAGCTAAAAGTATGGCATAATTTGGTTTATTTTCATTTTCTCGGAAACTAGTAGGCCTAGAATTAAGATTTTTGGTTTAAAATGTTCGTAATGAATGCCTCTACAAATCTTGTTATGGTCAAAACCACACCAGACTTACCGTTTTTGAGAAAAAATATGTGCATCGCACAATAACATACATATTTTCAGCTAAAAGTATGGCATAATTTGGTTTATTTTCATTTTCTCGGAAACTAGTAGGCCTAGAATTAAGATTTTTGGTTTAAAATGTTCGTAATGAATGCCTCTACAAATCTTGTTATGGTCAAAACCACGCCAGACTTACCGTTTTTGAGAAAAAATATGTGCATCGCACAATAACATACATATTTTTACATATTTTCAGCTAAAAGTATGGCATAATTTGGTTTATTTTCATTTTCTCGGAAACTAGTAGGCCTAGAATTAAGATTTTTGGTTTAAAATGTTCGTAATGAATGCCTCTACAAATCTTGTTATGGTCAAAACCACGCCAGACTTACCGTTTTTGAGAAAAAATATGTGCATCGCACAATAACATACATATTTTCAGCTAAAAGTATGGCATAATTTGGTTTATTTTCATTTTCTCGGAAACTAGTAGGCCTAGAATTAAGATTTTTGGTTTAAAATGTTCGTAATGAATGCCTCTACAAATCTTGTTATGGTCAAAACCACGCCAGACTTACCGTTTTTGAGAAAAAATATGTGCAACGCACAATAACATACATATTTTTACATATTTTCAGCTAAAAGTATGGCATAATTTGGTTTATTTTCATTTTCTCGGAAACTAGTAGGCCTAGAATTAAGATTTTTGGTTTAAAATGTTCGTAATGAATGCCTCTACAAATCTTGTTATGGTCAAAACCACGCCAGACTTACCGTTTTTGAGAAAAAATATGTGCAACGCACAATAACATACATATTTTTACATATTTTCAGCTAAAAGTATGGCATAATTTGGTTTATTTTCATTTTCTCGGAAACTAGTAGGCCTAGAATTAAGATTTTTGGTTTAAAATGTTCGTAATGAATGCCTCTACAAATCTTGTTATGGTCAAAACCAAGCCAGACTTACCGTTTTTGAGAAAAAATATGTGCATCGCACAATAACATACATATTTTTACATATTTTCAGCTAAAAGTATGGCATAATTTGGTTTATTTTCATTTTCTCGGAAACTAGTAGGCCTAGAATAAAGATTTTTGGTTTAAAATGTTCGTAATGAATGCCTCTACAAATCTTGTTATGGTCAAAACCACGCCAGACTTACCGTTTTTGAGAAAAAATATGTGCAACGCACAATAACATACATATTTTTACATATTTTCAGCTAAAAGTATGGCATAATTTGGTTTATTTTCATTTTCTCGGAAACTAGTAGGCCTAGAATTAAGATTTTTGGTTTAAAATGTTCGTAATGAATGCCTCTACAAATCTTGTTATGGTCAAAACCACGGCAGACTTACCGTTTTTGAGAAAAAATATGTGCAACGCACAATAACATACATATTTTTACATATTTTCAGCTAAAAGTATGGCATAATTTGGTTTATTTTCATTTTCTCGGAAACTAGTAGGCCTAGAATTAAGATTTTTGGTTTAAAATGTTCGTAATGAATGCCTCTACAAATCTTGTTATGGTCAAAACCACGCCAGACTTACCGTTTTTGAGAAAAAATATGTGCATCGCACAATAACATACATATTTTCAGCTAAAAGTATGGCATAATTTGGTTTATTTTCATTTTCTCGGAAACTAGTAGGCCTAGAATTAAGATTTTTGGTTTAAAATGTTCGTAATGAATGCCTCTACAAATCTTGTTATGGTCAAAACCACGCCAGACTTACCGTTTTTGAGAAAAAATATGTGCAACGCACAATAACATACATATTTTCAGCTAAAAGTATGGCATAATTTGGTTTATTTTCATTTTCTCGGAAACTAGTAGGCCTAGAATTAAGATTTTTGGTTTAAAATGTTCGTAATGAATGCCTCTACAAATCTTGTTATGGTCAAAACCACGCCAGACTTACCGTTTTTGAGAAAAAATATGTGCATCGCACAATAACATACATATTTTCAGCTAAAAGTATGGCATAATTTGGTTTATTTTCATTTTCTCGGAAACTAGAAGGGCCTAGAATTAAGATTTTTGGTTTAAAATGTTCGTAATGAATGCCTCTACAAATCTTGTTATGGTCAAAACCACGCCAGACTTACCGTTTTTGAGAAAAAATATGTGCATCGCACAATAACATACATATTTTCAGCTAAAAGTATGGCATAATTTGGTTTATTTTCATTTTCTCGGAAACTAGTAGGCCTAGAATTAAGATTTTTGGTTTAAAATGTTCGTAATGAATGCCTCTACAAATCTTGTTATGGTCAAAACCACGCCAGACTTACCGTTTTTGAGAAAAAATATGTGCAACGCACAATAACATACATATTTTTACATATTTTCAGCTAAAAGTATGGCATAATTTGGTTTATTTTCATTTTCTCGGAAACTAGTAGGCCTAGAATTAAGATTTTTGGTTTAAAATGTTCGTAATGAATGCCTCTACAAATCTTGTTATGGTCAAAACCACGCCAGACTTACCGTTTTTGAGAAAAAATATGTGCATCGCACAATAACATACATATTTTTACATATTTTCAGCTAAAAGTATGGCATAATTTGGTTTATTTTCATTTTCTCGGAAACTAGTAGGCCTAGAATTAAGATTTTTGGTTTAAAATGTTCGTAATGAATGCCTCTACAAATCTTGTTATGGTCAAAACCACGCCAGACTTACCGTTTTTGAGAAAAAATATGTGCAACGCACAATAACATACATATTTTTACATATTTTCAGCTAAAAGTATGGCATAATTTGGTTTATTTTCATTTTCTCGGAAACTAGTAGGCCTAGAATTAAGATTTTTGGTTTAAAATGTTCGTAATGAATGCCTCTACAAATCTTGTTATGGTCAAAACCACGCCAGACTTACCGTTTTTGAGAAAAAATATGTGCAACGCACAATAACATACATATTTTTACATATTTTCAGCTAAAAGTATGGCATAATTTGGTTTATTTTCATTTTCTCGGAAACTAGTAGGCCTAGAATTAAGATTTTTGGTTTAAAATGTTCGTAATGAATGCCTCTACAAATCTTGTTATGGTCAAAACCACGCCAGACTTACCGTTTTTGAGAAAAAATATGTGCAACGCACAATAACATACATATTTTCAGCTAAAAGTATGGCATAATTTGGTTTATTTTCATTTTCTCGGAAACTAGTAGGCCTAGAATTAAGATTTTTGGTTTAAAATGTTCGTAATGAATGCCTCTACAAATCTTGTTATGGTCAAAACCACGCCAGACTTACCGTTTTTGAGAAAAAATATGTGCATCGCACAATAACATACATATTTTCAGCTAAAAGTATGGCATAATTTGGTTTATTTTCATTTTCTCGGAAACTAGTAGGCCTAGAATTAAGATTTTTGGTTTAAAATGTTCGTAATGAATGCCTCTACAAATCTTGTTATGGTCAAAACCACGCCAGACTTACCGTTTTTGAGAAAAAATATGTGCAACGCACAATAACATACATATTTTTACATATTTTCAGCTAAAAGTATGGCATAATTTGGTTTATTTTCATTTTCTCGGAAACTAGTAGGCCTAGAATTAAGATTTTTGGTTTAAAATGTTCGTAATGAATGCCTCTACAAATCTTGTTATGGTCAAAACCACGCCAGACTTACCGTTTTTGAGAAAAAATATGTGCATCGCACAATAACATACATATTTTCAGCTAAAAGTATGGCATAATTTGGTTTATTTTCATTTTCTCGGAAACTAGTAGGCCTAGAATTAAGATTTTTGGTTTAAAATGTTCGTAATGAATGCCTCTACAAATCTTGTTATGGTCAAAACCACGTCAGACTTACCGTTTTTGAGAAAAAATATGTGCATCGCACAATAACATACATATTTTCAGCTAAAAGTATGGCATAATTTGGTTTATTTTCATTTTCTCGGAAACTAGTAGGCCTAGAATTAAGATTTTTGGTTTAAAATGTTCGTAATGAATGCCTCTACAAATCTTGTTATGGTCAAAACCACGCCAGACTTACCGTTTTTGAGAAAAAATATGTGCAACGCACAATAACATACATATTTTTACATATTTTCAGCTAAAAGTATGGCATAATTTGGTTTATTTTCATTTTCTCGGAAACTAGTAGGCCTAGAATTAAGATTTTTGGTTTAAAATGTTCGTAATGAATGCCTCTACAAATCTTGTTATGGTCAAAACCACGCCAGACTTACCGTTTTTGAGAAAAAATATGTGCATCGCACAATAACATACATATTTTCAGCTAAAAGTATGGCATAATTTGGTTTATTTTCATTTTCTCGGAAACTAGTAGGCCTAGAATTAAGATTTTTGGTTTAAAATGTTCGTAATGAATGCCTCTACAAATCTTGTTATGGTCAAAACCACGCCAGACTTACCGTTTTTGAGAAAAAATATGTGCAACGCACAATAACATACATATTTTTACATATTTTCAGCTAAAAGTATGGCATAATTTGGTTTATTTTCATTTTCTCGGAAACTAGTAGGCCTAGAATTAAGATTTTTGGTTTAAAATGTTCGTAATGAATGCCTCTACAAATCTTGTTATGGTCAAAACCACGCCAGACTTACCGTTTTTGAGAAAAAATATGTGCATCGCACAATAACATACATATTTTCAGCTAAAAGTATGGCATAATTTGGTTTATTTTCATTTTCTCGGAAACTAGTAGGCCTAGAATTAAGATTTTTGGTTTAAAATGTTCGTAATGAATGCCTCTACAAATCTTGTTATGGTCAAAACCACGTCAGACTTACCGTTTTTGAGAAAAAATATGTGCATCGCACAATAACATACATATTTTCAGCTAAAAGTATGGCATAATTTGGTTTATTTTCATTTTCTCGGAAACTAGTAGGCCTAGAATTAAGATTTTTGGTTTAAAATGTTCGTAATGAATGCCTCTACAAATCTTGTTATGGTCAAAACCACGCCAGACTTACCGTTTTTGAGAAAAAATATGTGCAACGCACAATAACATACATATTTTTACATATTTTCAGCTAAAAGTATGGCATAATTTGGTTTATTTTCATTTTCTCGGAAACTAGTAGGCCTAGAATTAAGATTTTTGGTTTAAAATGTTCGTAATGAATGCCTCTACAAATCTTGTTATGGTCAAAACCACGCCAGACTTACCGTTTTTGAGAAAAAATATGTGCATCGCACAATAACATACATATTTTTACATATTTTCAGCTAAAAGTATGGCATAATTTGGTTTATTTTCATTTTCTCGGAAACTAGTAGGCCTAGAATTAAGATTTTTGGTTTAAAATGTTCGTAATGAATGCCTCTACAAATCTTGTTATGGTCAAAACCACGCCACACTTACCGTTTTTGAGAAAAAATATGTGCAACGCACAATAACATACATATTTTTACATATTTTCAGCTAAAAGTATGGCATAATTTGGTTTATTTTCATTTTCTCGGAAACTAGTAGGCCTAGAATTAAGATTTTTGGTTTAAAATGTTCGTAATGAATGCCTCTACAAATCTTGTTATGGTCAAAACCACGCCAGACTTACCGTTTTTGAGAAAAAATATGTGCAACGCACAATAACATACATATTTTTACATATTTTCAGCTAAAAGTATGGCATAATTTGGTTTATTTTCATTTTCTCGGAAACTAGTAGGCCTAGAATTAAGATTTTTGGTTTAAAATGTTCGTAATGAATGCCTCTACAAATCTTGTTATGGTCAAAACCACGCCAGACTTACCGTTTTTGAGAAAAAATATGTGCATCGCACAATAACATACATATTTTCAGCTAAAAGTATGGCATAATTTGGTTTATTTTCATTTTCTCGGAAACTAGTAGGCCTAGAATTAAGATTTTTGGTTTAAAATGTTCGTAATGAATGCCTCTACAAATCTTGTTATGGTCAAAACCACGCCAGACTTACCGTTTTTGAGAAAAAATATGTGCAACGCACAATAACATACATATTTTCAGCTAAAAGTATGGCATAATTTTTCTCGGAAACTAGTAGGCCTAGAATTAAGATTTTTGGTTTAAAATGTTCGTAATGAATGCCTCTACAAATCTTGTTATGGTCAAAACCACGCCAGACTTACCGTTTTTGAGAAAAAATATGTGCATCGCACAATAACATACATATTTTCAGCTAAAAGTATGGCATAATTTGGTTTATTTTCATTTTCTCGGAAACTAGTAGGCCTAGAATTAAGATTTTTGGTTTAAAATGTTCGTAATGAATGCCTCTACAAATCTTGTTATGGTCAAAACCACGCCAGACTTACCGTTTTTGAGAAAAAATATGTGCAACGCACAATAACATACATATTTTTATATATTTTCAGCTAAAAGTATGGCATAATTTGGTTTATTTTCATTTTCTCGGAAACTAGTAGGCCTAGAATTAAGATTTTTGGTTTAAAATGTTCGTAATGAATGCCTCTACAAATCTTGTTATGGTCAAAACCACGCCAGACTTACCGTTTTTGAGAAAAAATATGTGCATCGCACAATAACATACATATTTTCAGCTAAAAGTATGGCATAATTTGGTTTATTTTCATTTTCTCGGAAACTAGTAGGCCTAGAATTAAGATTTTTGGTTTAAAATGTTCGTAATGAATGCCTCTACAAATCTTGTTATGGTCAAAACCACGTCAGACTTACCGTTTTTGAGAAAAAATATGTGCATCGCACAATAACATACATATTTTCAGCTAAAAGTATGGCATAATTTGGTTTATTTTCATTTTCTCGGAAACTAGTAGGCCTAGAATTAAGATTTTTGGTTTAAAATGTTCATAATGAATGCCTCTACAAATCTTGTTATGGTCAAAACCACGCCAGACTTACCGTTTTTGAGAAAAAATATGTGCATCGCACAATAACATACATATTTTCAGCTAAAAGTATGGCATAATTTGGTTTATTTTCATTTTCTCGGAAACTAGTAGGCCTAGAATTAAGATTTTTGGTTTAAAATGTTCGTAATGAATGCCTCTACAAATCTTGTTATGGTCAAAACCACGCCAGACTTACCGTTTTTGAGAAAAAATATGTGCAACGCACAATAACATACATATTTTTACATATTTTCAGCTAAAAGTATGGCATAAATTGGTTTATTTTCATTTTCTCGGAAACTAGTAGGCCTAGAATTAAGATTTTTGGTTTAAAATGTTCGTAATGAATGCCTCTACAAATCTTGTTATGGTCAAAACCACGCCAGACTTACCGTTTTTGAGAAAAAATATGTGCATCGCACAATAACATACATATTTTTACATATTTTCAGCTAAAAGTATGGCATAATTTGGTTTATTTTCATTTTCTCGGAAACTAGTAGGCCTAGAATTAAGATTTTTGGTTTAAAATGTTCGTAATGAATGCCTCTACAAATCTTGTTATGGTCAAAACCACGCCAGACTTACCGTTTTTGAGAAAAAATATGTGCAACGCACAATAACATACATATTTTTACATATTTTCAGCTAAAAGTATGGCATAATTTGGTTTATTTTCATTTTCTCGGAAACTAGTAGGCCTAGAATTAAGATTTTTGGTTTAAAATGTTCGTAATGAATGCCTCTACAAATCTTGTTATGGTCAAAACCACGCCAGACTTACCGTTTTTGAGAAAAAATATGTGCATCGCACAATAACATACATATTTTCAGCTAAAAGTATGGCATAATTTGGTTTATTTTCATTTTCTCGGAAACTAGTAGGCCTAGAATTAAGATTTTTGGTTTAAAATGTTCGTAATGAATGCCTCTACAAATCTTGTTATGGTCAAAACCACGCCAGACTTACCGTTTTTGAGAAAAAATATGTGCAACGCACAATAACATACATATTTTTACATATTTTCAGCTAAAAGTATGGCATAATTTGGTTTATTTTCATTTTCTCGGAAACTAGTAGGCCTAGAATTAAGATTTTTGGTTTAAAATGTTCGTAATGAATGCCTCTACAAATCTTGTTATGGTCAAAACCACGCCAGACTTACCGTTTTTGAGAAAAAATATGTGCATCGCACAATAACATACATATTTTCAGCTAAAAGTATGGCATAATTTGGTTTATTTTCATTTTCTCGGAAACTAGTAGGCCTAGAATTAAGATTTTTGGTTTAAAATGTTCGTAATGAATGCCTCTACAAATCTTGTTATGGTCAAAACCACGCCAGACTTACCGTTTTTGAGAAAAAATATGTGCAACGCACAATAACATACATATTTTTATATATTTTCAGCTAAAAGTATGGCATAATTTGGTTTATTTTCATTTTCTCGGAAACTAGTAGGCCTAGAATTAAGATTTTTGGTTTAAAATGTTCGTAATGAATGCCTCTACAAATCTTGTTATGGTCAAAACCACGCCAGACTTACCGTTTTTGAGAAAAAATATGTGCATCGCACAATAACATACATATTTTCAGCTAAAAGTATGGCATAATTTGGTTTATTTTCATTTTCTCGGAAACTAGTAGGCCTAGAATTAAGATTTTTGGTTTAAAATGTTCGTAATGAATGCCTCTACAAATCTTGTTATGGTCAAAACCACGCCAGACTTACCGTTTTTGAGAAAAAATATGTGCATCGCACAATAACATACATATTTTCAGCTAAAAGTATGGCATAATTTGGTTTATTTTCATTTTCTCGGAAACTAGTAGGCCTAGAATTAAGATTTTTGGTTTAAAATGTTCGTAATGAATGCCTCTACAAATCTTGTTATGGTCAAAACCACGTTCGTAATGAATGCCTCTACAAATCTTGTTATGGTCAAAACCACGCCAGACTTACCGTTTTTGAGAAAAAATATGTGCAACGCACAATAACATACATATTTTTACATATTTTCAGCTAAAAGTATGGCATAATTTGGTTTATTTTCATTTTCTCGGAAACTAGTAGGCCTAGAATTAAGATTTTTGGTTTAAAATGTTCGTAATGAATGCCTCTACAAATCTTGTTATGGTCAAAACCACGCCAGACTTACCGTTTTTGAGAAAAAATATGTGCATCGCACAATAACATACATATTTTCAGCTAAAAGTATGGCATAATTTGGTTTATTTTCATTTTCTCGGAAACTAGTAGGCCTAGAATTAAGATTTTTGGTTTAAAATGTTCGTAATGAATGCCTCTACAAATCTTGTTATGGTCAAAACCACGTCAGACTTACCGTTTTTGAGAAAAAATATGTGCATCGCACAATAACATACATATTTTCAGCTAAAAGTATGGCATAATTTGGTTTATTTTCATTTTCTCGGAAACTATTAGGCCTAGAATTAAGATTTTTGGTTTAAAATGTTCGTAATGAATGCCTCTACAAATCTTGTTATGGTCAAAACCACGCCAGACTTACCGTTTTTGAGAAAAAATATGTGCATCGCACAATAACATACATATTTTTACATATTTTCAGCTAAAAGTATGGCATAATTTGGTTTATTTTCATTTTCTCGGAAACTAGTAGGCCTAGAATTAAGATTTTTGGTTTAAAATGTTCGTAATGAATGCCTCTACAAATCTTGTTATGGTCAAAACCACGCCAGACTTACCGTTTTTGAGAAAAAATATGTGCAACGCACAATAACATACATATTTTTACATATTTTCAGCTAAAAGTATGGCATAATTTGGTTTATTTTCATTTTCTCGGAAACTAGTAGGCCTAGAATTAAGATTTTTGGTTTAAAATGTTCGTAATGAATGCCTCTACAAATCTTGTTATGGTCAAAACCACGCCAGACTTACCGTTTTTGAGAAAAAATATGTGCAACGCACAATAACATACATATTTTTACATATTTTCAGCTAAAAGTATGGCATAATTTGGTTTATTTTCATTTTCTCGGAAACTAGTAGGCCTAGAATTAAGATTTTTGGTTTAAAATGTTCGTAATGAATGCCTCTACAAAACTTGTTATGGTCAAAACCACGCCAGACTTACCGTTTTTGAGAAAAAATATGTGCATCGCACAATAACATACATATTTTCAGCTAAAAGTATGGCATAATTTGGTTTATTTTCATTTTCTCGGAAACTAGTAGGCCTAGAATTAAGATTTTTGGTTTAAAATGTTCGTAATGAATGCCTCTACAAATCTTGTTATGGTCAAAACCACGCCAGACTTACCGTTTTTGAGAAAAAATATGTGCATCGCACAATAACATACATATTTTCAGCTAAAAGTATGGCATAATTTTTCTCGGAAACTAGTAGGCCTAGAATTAAGATTTTTGGTTTAAAATGTTCGTAATGAATGCCTCTACAAATCTTGTTATGGTCAAAACCACGCCAGACTTACCGTTTTTGAGAAAAAATATGTGCATCGCACAATAACATACATATTTTCAGCTAAAAGTATGGCATAATTTGGTTTATTTTCATTTTCTCGGAAACTAGTAGGCCTAGAATTAAGATTTTTGGTTTAAAATGTTCGTAATGAATGCCTCTACAAATCTTGTTATGGTCAAAACCACGCCAGACTTACCGTTTTTGAGAAAAAATATGTGCAACGCACAATAACATACATATTTTTATATATTTTCAGCTAAAAGTATGGCATAATTTGGTTTATTTTCATTTTCTCGGAAACTAGTAGGCCTAGAATTAAGATTTTTGGTTTAAAATGTTCGTAATGAATGCCTCTACAAATCTTGTTATGGTCAAAACCACGCCAGACTTACCGTTTTTGAGAAAAAATATGTGCATCGCACAATAACATACATATTTTCAGCTAAAAGTATGGCATAATTTGGTTTATTTTCATTTTCTCGGAAACTAGTAGGCCTAGAATTAAGATTTTTGGTTTAAAATGTTCGTAATGAATGCCTCTACAAATCTTGTTATGGTCAAAACCACGTCAGACTTACCGTTTTTGAGAAAAAATATGTGCATCGCACAATAACATACATATTTTCAGCTAAAAGTATGGCATAATTTGGTTTATTTTCATTTTCTCGGAAACTAGTAGGCCTAGAATTAAGATTTTTGGTTTAAAATGTTCGTAATGAATGCCTCTACAAATCTTGTTATGGTCAAAACCACGCCAGACTTACCGTTTTTGAGAAAAAATATGTGCATCGCACAATAACATACATATTTTCAGCTAAAAGTATGGCATAATTTGGTTTATTTTCATTTTCTCGGAAACTAGTAGGCCTAGAATTAAGATTTTTGGTTTAAAATGTTCGTAATGAATGCCTCTACAAATCTTGTTATGGTCAAAACCACGCCAGACTTACCGTTTTTGAGAAAAAATATGTGCAACGCACAATAACATACATATTTTTACATATTTTCAGCTAAAAGTATGGCATAAATTGGTTTATTTTCATTTTCTCGGAAACTAGTAGGCCTAGAATTAAGATTTTTGGTTTAAAATGTTCGTAATGAATGCCTCTACAAATCTTGTTATGGTCAAAACCACGCCAGACTTACCGTTTTTGAGAAAAAATATGTGCAACGCACAATAACATACATATTTTTACATATTTTCAGCTAAAAGTATGGCATAATTTGGTTTATTTTCATTTTCTCGGAAACTAGTAGGCCTAGAATTAAGATTTTTGGTTTAAAATGTTCGTAATGAATGCCTCTACAAATCTTGTTATGGTCAAAACCACGCCAGACTTACCGTTTTTGAGAAAAAATATGTGCAACGCACAATAACATACATATTTTTACATATTTTCAGCTAAAAGTATGGCATAATTTGGTTTATTTTCATTTTCTCGGAAACTAGTAGGCCTAGAATTAAGATTTTTGGTTTAAAATGTTCGTAATGAATGCCTCTACAAATCTTGTTATGGTCAAAACCACGCCAGACTTACCGTTTTTGAGAAAAAATATGTGCAACGCACAATAACATACATATTTTTACATATTTTCAGCTAAAAGTATGGCATAATTTGGTTTATTTTCATTTTCTCGGAAACTAGTAGGCCTAGAATTAAGATTTTTGGTTTAAAATGTTCGTAATGAATGCCTCTACAAATCTTGTTATGGTCAAAACCACGCCAGACTTACCGTTTTTGAGAAAAAATATGTGCATCGCACAATAACATACATATTTTCAGCTAAAAGTATGGCATAATTTGGTTTATTTTCATTTTCTCGGAAACTAGTAGGCCTAGAATTAAGATTTTTGGTTTAAAATGTTCGTAATGAATGCCTCTACAAATCTTGTTATGGTCAAAACCACGCCAGACATACCGTTTTTGAGAAAAAATATGTGCAACGCACAATAACATACATATTTTTACATATTTTCAGCTAAAAGTATGGCATAATTTGGTTTATTTTCATTTTCTCGGAAACTAGTAGGCCTAGAATTAAGATTTTTGGTTTAAAATGTTCGTAATGAATGCCTCTACAAATCTTGTTATGGTCAAAACCACGCCAGACTTACCGTTTTTGAGAAAAAATATGTGCATCGCACAATAACATACATATTTTCAGCTAAAAGTATGGCATAATTTGGTTTATTTTCATTTTCTCGGAAACTAGTAGGCCTAGAATTAAGATTTTTGGTTTAAAATGTTCGTAATGAATGCCTCTACAAATCTTGTTATGGTCAAAACCACGCCAGACTTACCGTTTTTGAGAAAAAATATGTGCATCGCACAATAACATACATATTTTCAGCTAAAAGTATGGCATAATTTGGTTTATTTTCATTTTCTCGGAAACTAGTAGGCCTAGAATTAAGATTTTTGGTTTAAAATGTTCGTAATGAATGCCTCTACAAATCTTGTTATGGTCAAAACCACGCCAGACTTACCGTTTTTGAGAAAAAATATGTGCATCGCACAATAACATACATATTTTCAGCTAAAAGTATGGCATAATTTGGTTTATTTTCATTTTCTCGGAAACTAGTAGGCCTAGAATTAAGATTTTTGGTTTAAAATGTTCGTAATGAATGCCTCTACAAATCTTGTTATGGTCAAAACCACGCCAGACTTACCGTTTTTGAGAAAAAATATGTGCAACGCACAATAACATACATATTTTTATATATTTTCAGCTAAAAGTATGGCATAATTTGGTTTATTTTCATTTTCTCGGAAACTAGTAGGCCTAGAATTAAGATTTTTGGTTTAAAATGTTCGTAATGAATGCCTCTACAAATCTTGTTATGGTCAAAACCACGCCAGACTTACCGTTTTTGAGAAAAAATATGTGCATCGCACAATAACATACATATTTTCAGCTAAAAGTATGGCATAATTTGGTTTATTTTCATTTTCTCGGAAACTAGTAGGCCTAGAATTAAGATTTTTGGTTTAAAATGTTCGTAATGAATGCCTCTACAAATCTTGTTATGGTCAAAACCACGCCAGACTTACCGTTTTTGAGAAAAAATATGTGCATCGCACAATAACATACATATTTTCAGCTAAAAGTATGGCATAATTTGGTTTATTTTCATTTTCTCGGAAACTAGTAGGCCTAGAATTAAGATTTTTGGTTTAAAATGTTCGTAATGAATGCCTCTACAAATCTTGTTATGGTCAAAACCACGCCAGACTTACCGTTTTTGAGAAAAAATATGTGCAACGCACAATAACATACATATCTTTACATATTTTCAGCTAAAAGTATGGCATAATTTGGTTTATTTTCATTTTCTCGGAAACTAGTAGGCCTAGAATTAAGATTTTTGGTTTAAAATGTTCGTAATGAATGCCTCTACAAATCTTGTTATGGTCAAAACCACGCCAGACTTACCGTTTTTGAGAAAAAATATGTGCATCGCACAATAACATACATATTTTCAGCTAAAAGTATGGCATAATTTGGTTTATTTTCATTTTCTCGGAAACTAGTAGGCCTAGAATTAAGATTTTTGGTTTAAAATGTTCGTAATGAATGCCTCTACAAATCTTGTTATGGTCAAAACCACGCCAGACTTACCGTTTTTGAGAAAAAATATGTGCATCGCACAATAACATACATATTTTCAGCTAAAAGTATGGCATAATTTGGTTTATTTTCATTTTCTCGGAAACTAGTAGGCCTAGAATTAAGATTTTTGGTTTAAAATGTTCGTAATGAATGCCTCTACAAATCTTGTTATGGTCAAAACCACGCCAGACTTACCGTTTTTGAGAAAAAATATGTGCATCGCACAATAACATACATATTTTCAGCTAAAAGTATGGCATAATTTGGTTTATTTTCATTTTCTCGGAAACTAGTAGGCCTAGAATTAAGATTTTTGGTTTAAAATGTTCGTAATGAATGCCTCTACAAATCTTGTTATGGTCAAAACCACGCCAGACTTACCGTTTTTGAGAAAAATATGTGCAACGCACAATAACATACATATTTTTACATATTTTCAGCTAAAAGTATGGCATAATTTGGTTTATTTTCATTTTCTCGGAAACTAGTAGGCCTAGAATTAAGATTTTTGGTTTAAAATGTTCGTAATGAATGCCTCTACAAATCTTGTTATGGTCAAAACCACGCCAGACTTACCGTTTTTGAGAAAAAATATGTGCATCGCACAATAACATACATATTTTCAGCTAAAAGTATGGCATAATTTGGTTTATTTTCATTTTCTCGGAAACTAGTAGGCCTAGAATTAAGATTTTTGGTTTAAAATGTTCGTAATGAATGCCTCTACAAATCTTGTTATGGTCAAAACCACGTCAGACTTACCGCTTTTGAGAAAAAATATGTGCAACGCACAATAACATACATATTTTTACATATTTTCAGCTAAAAGTATGGCATAATTTGGTTTATTTTCATTTTCTCGGAAACTAGTAGGCCTAGAATTAAGATTTTTGGTTTAAAATGTTCGTAATGAATGCCTCTACAAATCTTGTTATGGTCAAAACCACGGCAGACTTACCGTTTTTGAGAAAAAATATGTGCATCGCACAATAACATACATATTTTCAGCTAAAAGTATGGCATAATTTGGTTTATTTTCATTTTCTCGGAAACTAGTAGGCCTAGAATTAAGATTTTTGGTTTAAAATGTTCGTAATGAATGCCTCTACAAATCTTGTTATGGTCAAAACCACGCCAGACTTACCGTTTTTGAGAAAAAATATGTGCAACGCACAATAACATACATATTTTTACATATTTTCAGCTAAAAGTATGGCATAATTTGGTTTATTTTCATTTTCTCGGAAACTAGTAGGCCTAGAATTAAGATTTTTGGTTTAAAATGTTCGTAATGAATGCCTCTACAAATCTTGTTATGGTCAAAACCACGCCAGACTTACCGTTTTTGAGAAAAAATATGTGCATCGCACAATAACATACATATTTTCAGCTAAAAGTATGGCATAATTTGGTTTATTTTCATTTTCTCGGAAACTAGTAGGCCTAGAATTAAGATTTTTGGTTTAAAATGTTCGTAATGAATGCCTCTACAAATCTTGTTATGGTCAAAACCACGCCAGACTTACCGTTTTTGAGAAAAAATATGTGCAACGCACAATAACATACATATTTTCAGCTAAAAGTATGGCATAATTTGGTTTATTTTCATTTTCTCGGAAACTAGTAGGCCTAGAATTAAGATTTTTGGTTTAAAATGTTCGTAATGAATGCCTCTACAAATCTTGTTATGGTCAAAACCACGCCAGACTTACCGTTTTTGAGAAAAAATATGTGCATCGCACAATAACATACATATTTTCAGCTAAAAGTATGGCATAATTTGGTTTATTTTCATTTTCTCGGAAACTAGTAGGCCTAGAATTAAGATTTTTGGTTTAAAATGTTCGTAATGAATGCCTCTACAAATCTTGTTATGGTCAAAACCACGCCAGACTTACCGTTTTTGAGAAAAAATATGTGCAACGCACAATAACATACATATTTTTATATATTTTCAGCTAAAAGTATGGCATAATTTGGTTTATTTTCATTTTCTCGGAAACTAGTAGGCCTAGAATTAAGATTTTTGGTTTAAAATGTTCGTAATGAATGCCTCTACAAATCTTGTTATGGTCAAAACCACGCCAGACTTACCGTTTTTGAGAAAAAATATGTGCATCGCACAATAACATACATATTTTCAGCTAAAAGTATGGCATAATTTGGTTTATTTTCATTTTCTCGGAAACTAGTAGGCCTAGAATTAAGATTTTTGGTTTAAAATGTTCGTAATGAATGCCTCTACAAATCTTGTTATGGTCAAAACCACGCCAGACTTACCGTTTTTGAGAAAAAATATGTGCATCGCACAATAACATACATATTTTCAGCTAAAAGTATGGCATAATTTGGTTTATTTTCATTTTCTCGGAAACTAGTAGGCCTAGAATTAAGATTTTTGGTTTAAAATGTTCGTAATGAATGCCTCTACAAATCTTGTTATGGTCAAAACCACGCCAGACTTACCGTTTTTGAGAAAAAATATGTGCAACGCACAATAACATACATATCTTTACATATTTTCAGCTAAAAGTATGGCATAATTTGGTTTATTTTCATTTTCTCGGAAACTAGTAGGCCTAGAATTAAGATTTTTGGTTTAAAATGTTCGTAATGAATGCCTCTACAAATCTTGTTATGGTCAAAACCACGCCAGACTTACCGTTTTTGAGAAAAAATATGTGCATCGCACAATAACATACATATTTTCAGCTAAAAGTATGGCATAATTTGGTTTATTTTCATTTTCTCGGAAACTAGTAGGCCTAGAATTAAGATTTTTGGTTTAAAATGTTCGTAATGAATGCCTCTACAAATCTTGTTATGGTCAAAACCACGTCAGACTTACCGCTTTTGAGAAAAAATATGTGCATCGCACAATAACATACATATTTTCAGCTAAAAGTATGGCATAATTTGGTTTATTTTCATTTTCTCGGAAACTAGTAGGCCTAGAATTAAGATTTTTGGTTTAAAATGTTCGTAATGAATGCCTCTACAAATCTTGTTATGGTCAAAACCACGCCAGACTTACCGTTTTTGAGAAAAAATATGTGCATCGCACAATAACATACATATTTTCAGCTAAAAGTATGGCATAATTTGGTTTATTTTCATTTTCTCGGAAACTAGTAGGCCTAGAATTAAGATTTTTGGTTTAAAATGTTCGTAATGAATGCCTCTACAAATCTTGTTATGGTCAAAACCACGCCAGACTTACCGTTTTTGAGAAAAAATATGTGCAACGCACAATAACATACATATTTTTACATATTTTCAGCTAAAAGTATGGCATAATTTGGTTTATTTTCATTTTCTCGGAAACTAGTAGGCCTAGAATTAAGATTTTTGGTTTAAAATGTTCGTAATGAATGCCTCTACAAATCTTGTTATGGTCAAAACCACGCCAGACTTACCGTTTTTGAGAAAAAATATGTGCATCGCACAATAACATACATATTTTCAGCTAAAAGTATGGCATAATTTGGTTTATTTTCATTTTCTCGGAAACTAGTAGGCCTAGAATTAAGATTTTTGGTTTAAAATGTTCGTAATGAATGCCTCTACAAATCTTGTTATGGTCAAAACCACGCCAGACTTACCGTTTTTGAGAAAAAATATGTGCAACGCACAATAACATACATATTTTTACATATTTTCAGCTAAAAGTATGGCATAATTTGGTTTATTTTCATTTTCTCGGAAACTAGTAGGCCTAGAATTAAGATTTTTGGTTTAAAATGTTCGTAATGAATGCCTCTACAAATCTTGTTATGGTCAAAACCACGCCAGACTTACCGTTTTTGAGAAAAAATATGTGCAACGCACAATAACATACATATTTTTACATATTTTCAGCTAAAAGTATGGCATAATTTGGTTTATTTTCATTTTCTCGGAAACTAGTAGGCCTAGAATTAAGATTTTTGGTTTAAAATGTTCGTAATGAATGCCTCTACAAATCTTGTTATGGTCAAAACCACGCCAGACTTACCGTTTTTGAGAAAAATATGTGCAACGCACAATAACATACATATTTTTACATATTTTCAGCTAAAAGTATGGCATAATTTGGTTTATTTTCATTTTCTCGGAAACTAGTAGGCCTAGAATTAAGATTTTTGGTTTAAAATGTTCGTAATGAATGCCTCTACAAATCTTGTTATGGTCAAAACCACGCCAGACTTACCGTTTTTGAGAAAAAATATGTGCATCGCACAATAACATACATATTTTCAGCTAAAAGTATGGCATAATTTGGTTTATTTTCATTTTCTCGGAAACTAGTAGGCCTAGAATTAAGATTTTTGGTTTAAAATGTTCGTAATGAATGCCTCTACAAATCTTGTTATGGTCAAAACCACGTCAGACTTACCGCTTTTGAGAAAAAATATGTGCAACGCACAATAACATACATATTTTTACATATTTTCAGCTAAAAGTATGGCATAATTTGGTTTATTTTCATTTTCTCGGAAACTAGTAGGCCTAGAATTAAGATTTTTGGTTTAAAATGTTCGTAATGAATGCCTCTACAAATCTTGTTATGGTCAAAACCACGCCAGACTTACCGTTTTTGAGAAAAAATATGTGCATCGCACAATAACATACATATTTTCAGCTAAAAGTATGGCATAATTTGGTTTATTTTCATTTTCTCGGAAACTAGTAGGCCTAGAATTAAGATTTTTGGTTTAAAATGTTCGTAATGAATGCCTCTACAAATCTTGTTATGGTCAAAACCACGCCAGACTTACCGTTTTTGAGAAAAAATATGTGCAACGCACAATAACATACATATTTTTACATATTTTCAGCTAAAAGTATGGCATAATTTGGTTTATTTTCATTTTCTCGGAAACTAGTAGGCCTAGAATTAAGATTTTTGGTTTAAAATGTTCGTAATGAATGCCTCTACAAATCTTGTTATGGTCAAAACCACGCCAGACTTACCGTTTTTGAGAAAAAATATGTGCAACGCACAATAACATACATACATATTTTTACATATTTTCAGCTAAAAGTATGGCATAATTTGGTTTATTTTCATTTTCTCGGAAACTAGTAGGCCTAGAATTAAGATTTTTGGTTTAAAATGTTCGTAATGAATGCCTCTACAAATCTTGTTATTGTCAAAACCACGCCAGACTTACCGTTTTTGAGAAAAAATATGTGCATCGCACAATAACATACATATTTTCAGCTAAAAGTATGGCATAATTTGGTTTATTTTCATTTTCTCGGAAACTAGTAGGCCTAGAATTAAGATTTTTGGTTTAAAATGTTCGTAATGAATGCCTCTACAAATCTTGTTATGGTCAAAACCACGCCAGACTTACCGTTTTTGAGAAAAAATATGTGCATCGCACAATAACATACATATTTTCAGCTAAAAGTATGGCATAATTTGGTTTATTTTCATTTTCTCGGAAACTAGTAGGCCTAGAATTAAGATTTTTGGTTTAAAATGTTCGTAATGAATGCCTCTACAAATCTTGTTATGGTCAAAACCACGCCAGACTTACCGTTTTTGAGAAAAAATATGTGCAACGCACAATAACATACATATTTTTACATATTTTCAGCTAAAAGTATGGCATAATTTGGTTTATTTTCATTTTCTCGGAAACTAGTAGGCCTAGAATTAAGATTTTTGGTTTAAAATGTTCGTAATGAATGCCTCTACAAATCTTGTTATGGTCAAAACCACGCCAGACTTACCGTTTTTGAGAAAAAATATGTGCATCGCACAATAACATACATATTTTCAGCTAAAAGTATG
This sequence comes from Myathropa florea, assembly GCA_930367185.1. NCBI lineage: Eukaryota > Metazoa > Arthropoda > Insecta > Diptera > Syrphidae > Myathropa > Myathropa florea. Next base: position 189,068 of record CAKNEX010000080.1, on the reverse strand, counting down.
GCATAATTTGGTTTATTTTCATTTTCTCGGAAACTAGTAGGCCTAGAATTAAGATTTTTGGTTTAAAATGTTCGTAATGAATGCCTCTACAAATCTTGTTATGGTCAAAACCACGCCAGACTTACCGTTTTTGAGAAAAAATATGTGCAACGCACAATAACATACATATTTTTACATATTTTCAGCTAAAAGTATGGCATAATTTGGTTTATTTTCATTTTCTCGGAAACTAGTAGGCCTAGAATTAAGATTTTTGGTTTAAAATGTTCGTAATGAATGCCTCTACAAATCTTGTTATGGTCAAAACCACGCCAGACTTACCGTTTTTGAGAAAAAATATGTGCAACGCACAATAACATACATATTTTTACATATTTTCAGCTAAAAGTATGGCATAATTTGGTTTATTTTCATTTTCTCGGAAACTAGTAGGCCTAGAATTAAGATTTTTGGTTTAAAATGTTCGTAATGAATGCCTCTACAAATCTTGTTATGGTCAAAACCACGCCAGACTTACCGTTTTTGAGAAAAAATATGTGCATCGCACAATAACATACTTATTTTCAGCTAAAAGTATGGCATAATTTGGTTTATTTTCATTTTCTCGGAAACTAGTAGGCCTAGAATTAAGATTTTTGGTTTAAAATGTTCGTAATGAATGCCTCTACAAATCTTGTTATGGTCAAAACCACACCAGACTTACCGTTTTTGAGAAAAAATATGTGCATCGCACAATAACATACATATTTTCAGCTAAAAGTATGGCATAATTTGGTTTATTTTCATTTTCTCGGAAACTAGTAGGCCTAGAATTAAGATTTTTGGTTTAAAATGTTCGTAATGAATGCCTCTACAAATCTTGTTATGGTCAAAACCACGCCAGACATACCGTTTTTGAGAAAAAATATGTGCAACGCACAATAACATACATATTTTTACATATTTTCAGCTAAAAGTATGGCATAATTTGGTTTATTTTCATTTTCTCGGAAACTAGTAGGCCTAGAATTAAGATTTTTGGTTTAAAATGTTCGTAATGAATGCCTCTACAAATCTTGTTATGGTCAAAACCACGCCAGACTTACCGTTTTTGAGAAAAAATATGTGCAACGCACAATAACATACATATTTTTACATATTTTCAGCTAAAAGTATGGCATAATTTGGCTTATTTTCATTTTCTCGGAAACTAGTAGGCCTAGAATTAAGATTTTTGGTTTAAAATGTTCGTAATGAATGCCTCTACAAATCTTGTTATGGTCAAAACCACCCCAGACTTACCGTTTTTGAGAAAAAATATGTGCAACGCACAATAACATACATATTTTTACATATTTTCAGCTAAAAGTATGGCATAATTTGGTTTATTTTCATTTTCTCGGAAACTAGTAGGCCTAGAATTAAGATTTTTGGTTTAAAATGTTCGTAATGAATGCCTCTACAAATCTTGTTATGGTCAAAACCACGCCAGACTTACCGTTTTTGAGAAAAAATATGTGCATCGCACAATAACATACATATTTTTACATATTTTCAGCTAAAAGTATGGCATAATTTGGTTTATTTTCATTTTCTCGGAAACTAGTAGGCCTAGAATTAAGATTTTTGGTTTAAAATGTTCGTAATGAATGCCTCTACAAATCTTGTTATGGTCAAAACCACGCCAGACTTACCGTTTTTGAGAAAAAATATGTGCATCGCACAATAACATACATATTTTCAGCTAAAAGTATGGCATAATTTGGTTTATTTTCATTTTCTCGGAAACTAGTAGGCCTAGAATTAAGATTTTTGGTTTAAAATGTTCGTAATGAATGCCTCTACAAATCTTGTTATGGTCAAAACCACGCCAGACTTACCGTTTTTGAGAAAAAATATGTGCATCGCACAATAACATACATATTTTCAGCTAAAAGTATGGCATAATTTGGTTTATTTTCATTTTCTCGGAAACTAGTAGGCCTAGAATTAAGATTTTTGGTTTAAAATGTTCGTAATGAATGCCTCTACAAATCTTGTTATGGTCAAAACCACGCCAGACTTACCGTTTTTGAGAAAAAATATGTGCATCACACAATAACATACATATTTTCAGCTAAAAGTATGGCATAATTTGGTTTATTTTCATTTTCTCGGAAACTAGTAGGCCTAGAATTAAGATTTTTGGTTTAAAATGTTCGTAATGAATGCCTCTACAAATCTTGTTATGGTCAAAACCACGCCAGACTTACCGTTTTTGAGAAAAAATATGTGCAACGCACAATAACATACATATTTTTACATATTTTCAGCTAAAAGTATGGCATAATTTGGTTTATTTTCATTTTCTCGGAAACTAGTAGGCCTAGAATTAAGATTTTTGGTTTAAAATGTTCGTAATGAATGCCTCTACAAATCTTGTTATGGTCAAAACCACGCCAGACTTACCGTTTTTGAGAAAAAATATGTGCAACGCACAATAACATACATATTTTTACATATGTATTTTCAGCTAAAAGTATGGCATAATTTGGTTTATTTTCATTTTCTCGGAAACTAGTAGGCCTAGAATTAAGATTTTTGGTTTAAAATGTTCGTAATGAATGCCTCTACAAATCTTGTTATGGTCAAAACCACGCCAGACTTACCGTTTTTGAGAAAAAATATGTGCATCGCACAATAACATACATATTTTCAGCTAAAAGTATGGCATAATTTGGTTTATTTTCATTTTCTCGGAAACTAGTAGGCCTAGAATTAAGATTTTTGGTTTAAAATGTTCGTAATGAATGCCTCTACAAATCTTGTTATGGTCAAAACCACGCCAGACTTACCGTTTTTGAGAAAAAATATGTGCATCGCACAATAACATACATATTTTCAGCTAAAAGTATGGCATAATTTGGTTTATTTTCATTTTCTCGGAAACTAGTAGGCCTAGAATTAAGATTTTTGGTTTAAAATGTTCGTAATGAATGCCTCTACAAATCTTGTTATGGTCAAAACCACGCCAGACTTACCGTTTTTGAGAAAAAATATGTGCATCGCACAATAACATACATATTTTTACATATTTTCAGCTAAAAGTATGGCATAATTTGGTTTATTTTCATTTTCTCGGAAACTAGTAGGCCTAGAATTAAGATTTTTGGTTTAAAATGTTCGTAATGAATGCCTCTACAAATCTTGTTATGGTCAAAACCACGCCAGACTTACCATTTTTGAGAAAAATATGTGCAACGCACAATAACATACATATTTTTACATATTTTCAGCTAAAAGTATGGCATAATTTGGTTTATTTTCATTTTCTCGGAAACTAGTAGGCCTAGAATTAAGATTTTTGGTTTAAAATGTTCGTAATGAATGCCTCTACAAATCTTGTTATGGTCAAAACCACGCCAGACTTACCGTTTTTGAGAAAAAATATGTGCAACGCACAATAACATACATATTTTCAGCTAAAAGTATGGCATAATTTGGTTTATTTTCATTTTCTCGGAAACTAGTAGGCCTAGAATTAAGATTTTTGGTTTAAAATGTTCGTAATGAATGCCTCTACAAATCTTGTTATGGTCAAAACCACGCCAGACTTACCGTTTTTGAGAAAAAATATGTGCATCGCACAATAACATACATATTTTCAGCTAAAAGTATGGCATAATTTGGTTTATTTTCATTTTCTCGGAAACTAGTAGGCCTAGAATTAAGATTTTTGGTTTAAAATGTTCGTAATGAATGCCTCTACAAATCTTGTTATGGTCAAAACCACGCCAGACTTACCGTTTTTGAGAAAAAATATGTGCATCGCACAATAACATACATATTTTCAGCTAAAAGTATGGCATAATTTGGTTTATTTTCATTTTCTCGGAAACTAGTAGGCCTAGAATTAAGATTTTTGGTTTAAAATGTTCGTAATGAATGCCTCTACAAATCTTGTTATGGTCAAAACCACGCCAGACTTACCGTTTTTGAGAAAAAATATGTGCATCGCACAATAACATACATATTTTCAGCTAAAAGTATGGCATAATTTGGTTTATTTCCATTTTCTCGGAAACTAGTAGGCCTAGAATTAAGATTTTTGGTTTAAAATGTTCGTAATGAATGCCTCTACAAATCTTGTTATGGTCAAAACCACGCCAGACTTACCGTTTTTGAGAAAAAATATGTGCATCGCACAATAACATACATATTTTCAGCTAAAAGTATGGCATAATTTGGTTTATTTTCATTTTCTCGGAAACTAGTAGGCCTAGAATTAAGATTTTTGGTTTAAAATGTTCGTAATGAATGCCTCTACAAATCTTGTTATGGTCAAAACCACGCCAGACTTACCGTTTTTGAGAAAAAATATGTGCAACGCACAATAACATACATATTTTTACATATTTTCAGCTAAAAGTATGGCATAATTTGGTTTATTTTCATTTTCTCGGAAACTAGTAGGCCTAGAATTAAGATTTTTGGTTTAAAATGTTCGTAATGAATGCCTCTACAAATCTTGTTATGGTCAAAACCACGCCAGACTTACCGTTTTTGAGAAAAAATATGTGCAACGCACAATAACATACATATTTTTACATATGTATTTTCAGCTAAAAGTATGGCATAATTTGGTTTATTTTCATTTTCTCGGAAACTAGTAGGCCTAGAATTAAGATTTTTGGTTTAAAATGTTCGTAATGAATGCCTCTACAAATCTTGTTATGGTCAAAACCACGCCAGACTTACCGTTTTTGAGAAAAAATATGTGCATCGCACAATAACATACATATTTTCAGCTAAAAGTATGGCATAATTTGGTTTATTTTCATTTTCTCGGAAACTAGTAGGCCTAGAATTAAGATTTTTGGTTTAAAATGTTCGTAATGAATGCCTCTACAAATCTTGTTATGGTCAAAACCACGCCAGACTTACCGTTTTTGAGAAAAAATATGTGCATCGCACAATAACATACATATTTTCAGCTAAAAGTATGGCATAATTTGGTTTATTTTCATTTTCTCGGAAACTAGTAGGCCTAGAATTAAGATTTTTGGTTTAAAATGTTCGTAATGAATGCCTCTACAAATCTTGTTATGGTCAAAACCACGCCAGACTTACCGTTTTTGAGAAAATATATGTGCAACGCACAATAACATACATATTTTCAGCTAAAAGTATGGCATAATTTGGTTTATTTTCATTTTCTCGGAAACTAGTAGGCCTAGAATTAAGATTTTTGGTTTAAAATGTTCGTAATGAATGCCTCTACAAATCTTGTTATGGTCAAAACCACGCCAGACTTACCGTTTTTGAGAAAAAATATGTGCATCGCACAATAACATACATATTTTCAGCTAAAAGTATGGCATAATTTGGTTTATTTTCATTTTCTCGGAAACTAGTAGGCCTAGAATTAAGATTTTTGGTTTAAAATGTTCGTAATGAATGCCTCTACAAATCTTGTTATGGTCAAAACCACGCCAGACTTACCGTTTTTGAGAAAAAATATGTGCAACGCACAATAACATACATATTTTTACATATTTTCAGCTAAAAGTATGGCATAATTTGGTTTATTTTCATTTTCTCGGAAACTAGTAGGCCTAGAATTAAGATTTTTGGTTTAAAATGTTCGTAATGAATGCCTCTACAAATCTTGTTATGGTCAAAACCACGTCAGACTTACCGTTTTTGAGAAAAAATATGTGCATTGCACAATAACATACATATTTTCAGCTAAAAGTATGGCATAATTTGGTTTATTTTCATTTTCCCGGAAACTAGTAGGCCTAGAATTAAGATTTTTGGTTTAAAATGTTCGTAATGAATGCCTCTACAAATCTTGTTATGGTCAAAACCACGCCAGACTTACCGTTTTTGAGAAAAAATATGTGCAACGCACAATAACATACATATTTTTACATATTTTCAGCTAAAAGTATGGCATAATTTGGTTTATTTTCATTTTCTCGGAAACTAGTGGGCCTAGAATTAAGATTTTTGGTTTAAAATGTTCGTAATGAATGCCTCTACAAATCTTGTTATGGTCAAAACCACGCCAGACTTACCGTTTTTGAGAAAAAATATGTGCAACGCACAATAACATACATATTTTTACATATTTTCAGCTAAAAGTATGGCATAATTTGGTTTATTTTCATTTTCTCGGAAACTAGTAGGCCTAGAATTAAGATTTTTGGTTTAAAATGTTCGTAATGAATGCCTCTACAAATCTTGTTATGGTCAAAACCACGCCAGACTTACCGTTTTTGAGAAAAAATATGTGCATCGCACAATAACATACATATTTTCAGCTAAAAGTATGGCATAATTTGGTTTATTTTCATTTTCTCGGAAACTAGTAGGCCTAGAATTAAGATTTTTGGTTTAAAATGTTCGTAATGAATGCCTCTACAAATCTTGTTATGGTCAAAACCACGCCAGACTTACCGTTTTTGAGAAAAAATATGTGCAACGCACAATAACATACATATTTTTACATATTTTCAGCTAAAAGTATGGCATAATTTGGTTTATTTTCATTTTCTCGGAAACTAGTAGGCCTAGAATTAAGATTTTTGGTTTAAAATGTTCGTAATGAATGCCTCTACAAATCTTGTTATGGTCAAAACCACGCCAGACTTACCGTTTTTGAGAAAAAATATGTGCAACGCACAATAACATACATATTTTTACATATTTTCAGCTAAAAGTATGGCATAATTTGGTTTATTTTCATTTTCTCGGAAACTAGTAGGCCTAGAATTAAGATTTTTGGTTTAAAATGTTCGTAATGAATGCCTCTACAAATCTTGTTATGGTCAAAACCACGCCAGACTTACCGTTTTTGAGAAAAAATATGTGCATCGCACAATAACATACATATTTTCAGCTAAAAGTATGGCATAATTTGGTTTATTTTCATTTTCTCGGAAACTAGTAGGCCTAGAATTAAGATTTTTGGTTTAAAATGTTCGTAATGAATGCCTCTACAAATCTTGTTATGGTCAAAACCACGCCAGACTTACCGTTTTTGAGAAAAAATATGTGCAACGCACAATAACATACATATTTTTACATATTTTCAGCTAAAAGTATGGCATAATTTGGTTTATTTTCATTTTCTCGGAAACTAGTAGGCCTAGAATTAAGATTTTTGGTTTAAAATGTTCGTAATGAATGCCTCTACAAATCTTGTCATGGTCAAAACCACGCCAGACTTACCGTTTTTGAGAAAAATATGTGCAACGCACAATAACATACATATTTTTACATATTTTCAGCTAAAAGTATGGCATAATTTGGTTTATTTTCATTTTCTCGGAAACTAGTAGGCCTAGAATTAAGATTTTTGGTTTAAAATGTTCGTAATGAATGCCTCTACAAATCTTGTTATGGTCAAAACCACGCCAGACTTACCGTTTTTGAGAAAAAATATGTGCATCGCACAATAACATACATATTTTTACATATTTTCAGCTAAAAGTATGGCATAATTTGGTTTATTTTCATTTTCTCGGAAACTAGTAGGCCTAGAATTAAGATTTTTGGTTTAAAATGTTCGTAATGAATGCCTCTACAAATCTTGTTATGGTCAAAACCACGCCAGACTTACCGTTTTTGAGAAAAAATATGTGCATCGCACAATAACATACATATTTTTACATATTTTCAGCTAAAAGTATGGCATAATTTGGTTTATTTTCATTTTCTCGGAAACTAGTAGGCCTAGAATTAAGATTTTTGGTTTAAAATGTTCGTAATGAATGCCTCTACAAATCTTGTTATGGTCAAAACCACGTCAGACTTACCGTTTTTGAGAAAAAATATGTGCATCGCACAATAACATACATATTTTCAGCTAAAAGTATGGCATAATTTGGTTTATTTTCATTTTCTCGGAAACTAGTAGGCCTAGAATTAAGATTTTTGGTTTAAAATGTTCGTAATGAATACCTCTACAAATCTTGTTATGGTCAAAACCACGCCAGACTTACCGTTTTTGAGAAAAAATATGTGCAACGCACAATAACATACATATTTTTACATATTTTCAGCTAAAAGTATGGCATAATTTGGTTTATTTTCATTTTCTCGGAAACTAGTAGGCCTAGAATTAAGATTTTTGGTTTAAAATGTTCGTAATGAATGCCTCTACAAATCTTGTTATGGTCAAAACCACGCCAGACTTACCGTTTTTGAGAAAAAATATGTGCAACGCACAATAACATACATATTTTTACATATTTTCAGCTAAAAGTATGGCATAATTTGGTTTATTTTCATTTTCTCGGAAACTAGTAGGCCTAGAATTAAGATTTTTGGTTTAAAATGTTCGTAATGAATGCCTCTACAAATCTTGTTATGGTCAAAACCACGCCAGACTTACCGTTTTTGAGAAAAAATATGTGCAACGCACAATAACATACATATTTTTACATATTTTCAGCTAAAAGTATGGCATAATTTGGTTTATTTTCATTTTCTCGGAAACTAGTAGGCCTAGAATTAAGATTTTTGGTTTAAAATGTTCGTAATGAATGCCTCTACAAATCTTGTTATGGTCAAAACCACGCCAGACTTACCGTTTTTGAGAAAAAATATGTGCATCGCACAATAACATACATATTTTCAGCTAAAAGTATGGCATAATTTGGTTTATTTTCATTTTCTCGGAAACTAGTAGGCCTAGAATTAAGATTTTTGGTTTAAAATGTTCGTAATGAATGCCTCTACAAATCTTGTTATGGTCAAAACCACGCCAGACTTACCGTTTTTGAGAAAAAATATGTGCAACGCACAATAACATACATATTTTTACATATTTTCAGCTAAAAGTATGGCATAATTTGGTTTATTTTCATTTTCTCGGAAACTAGTAGGCCTAGAATTAAGATTTTTGGTTTAAAATGTTCGTAATGAATGCCTCTACAAATCTTGTTATGGTCAAAACCACGCCAGACTTACCGTTTTTGAGAAAAAATATGTGCAACGCACAGTAACATACATATTTTTACATATTTTCAGCTAAAAGTATGGCATAATTTGGTTTATTTTCATTTTCTCGGAAACTAGTAGGCCTAGAATTAAGATTTTTGGTTTAAAATGTTCGTAATGAATGCCTCTACAAATCTTGTTATGGTCAAAACCACGCCAGACTTACCGTTTTTGAGAAAAAATATGTGCATCGCACAATAACATACATATTTTTACATATTTTCAGCTAAAAGTATGGCATAATTTGGTTTATTTTCATTTTCTCGGAAACTAGTAGGCCTAGAATTAAGATTTTTGGTTTAAAATGTTCGTAATGAATGCCTCTACAAATCTTGTTATGGTCAAAACCACGTCAGACTTACCGTTTTTGAGAAAAAATATGTGCATCGCACAATAACATACATATTTTCAGCTAAAAGTATGGCATAATTTGGTTTATTTTCATTTTCTCGGAAACTAGTAGGCCTAGAATTAAGATTTTTGGTTTAAAATGTTCGTAATGAATACCTCTACAAATCTTGTTATGGTCAAAACCACGCCAGACTTACCGTTTTTGAGAAAAAATATGTGCAACGCACAATAACATACATATTTTTACATATTTTCAGCTAAAAGTATGGCATAATTTGGTTTATTTTCATTTTCTCGGAAACTAGTAGGCCTAGAATTAAGATTTTTGGTTTAAAATGTTCGTAATGAATGCCTCTACAAATCTTGTTATGGTCAAAACCACGCCAGACTTACCGTTTTTGAGAAAAATATGTGCAACGCACAATAACATACATATTTTTACATATTTTCAGCTAAAAGTATGGCATAATTTGGTTTATTTTCATTTTCTCGGAAACTAGTAGGCCTAGAATTAAGATTTTTGGTTTAAAATGTTCGTAATGAATGCCTCTACAAATCTTGTTATGGTCAAAACCACGCCAGACTTACCGTTTTTGAGAAAAAATATGTGCATCGCACAATAACATACATATTTTTACATATTTTCAGCTAAAAGTATGGCATAATTTGGTTTATTTTCATTTTCTCGGAAACTAGTAGGCCTAGAATTAAGATTTTTGGTTTAAAATGTTCGTAATGAATGCCTCTACAAATCTTGTTATGGTCAAAACCACGTCAGACTTACCGTTTTTGAGAAAAAATATGTGCATCGCACAATAACATACATATTTTCAGCTAAAAGTATGGCATAATTTGGTTTATTTTCATTTTCTCGGAAACTAGTAGGCCTAGAATTAAGATTTTTGGTTTAAAATGTTCGTAATGAATGCCTCTACAAATCTTGTTATGGTCAAAACCACGTCAGACTTACCGTTTTTGAGAAAAAATATGTGCAACGCACAATAACATACATATTTTTACATATTTTCAGCTAAAAGTATGGCATAATTTGGTTTATTTTCATTTTCTCGGAAACTGGTAGGCCTAGAATTAAGATTTTTGGTTTAAAATGTTCGTAATGAATGCCTCTACAAATCTTGTTATGGTCAAAACCACGCCAGACTTACCGTTTTTGAGAAAAAATATGTGCAACGCACAATAACATACATATTTTTACATATTTTCAGCTAAAAGTATGGCATAATTTGGTTTATTTTCATTTTCTCGGAAACTAGTAGGCCTAGAATTAAGATTTTTGGTTTAAAATGTTCGTAATGAATGCCTCTACAAATCTTGTTATGGTCAAAACCACGCCAGACTTACCGTTTTTGAGAAAAAATATGTGCATCGCACAATAACATACATATTTTTACATATTTTCAGCTAAAAGTATGGCATAATTTGGTTTATTTTCATTTTCTCGGAAACTAGTAGGCCTAGAATTAAGATTTTTGGTTTAAAATGTTCGTAATGAATGCCTCTACAAATCTTGTTATGGTCAAAACCACGTCAGACTTACCGTTTTTGAGAAAAAATATGTGCATCGCACAATAACATACATATTTTCAGCTAAAAGTATGGCATAATTTGGTTTATTTTCATTTTCTCGGAAACTAGTAGGCCTAGAATTAAGATTTTTGGTTTAAAATGTTCGTAATGAATGCCTCTACAAATCTTGTTATGGTCAAAACCACGCCAGACTTACCGTTTTTGAGAAAAAATATGTGCATCGCACAATAACATACATATTTTCAGCTAAAAGTATGGCATAATTTGGTTTATTTTCATTTTCTCGGAAACTAGTAGGCCTAGAATTAAGATTTTTGGTTTAAAATGTTCGTAATGAATGCCTCTACAAATCTTGTTATGGTCAAAACCACGCCAGACTTACCGTTTTTGAGAAAAAATATGTGCATCGCACAATAACATACATATTTTCACATATTTTCAGCTAAAAGTATGGCATAATTTGGTTTATTTTCATTTTCTCGGAAACTAGTAGGCCTAGAATTAAGATTTTTGGTTTAAAATGTTCGTAATGAATGCCTCTACAAATCTTGTTATGGTCAAAACCACGTCAGACTTACCGTTTTTGAGAAAAAATATGTGCATCGCACAATAACATACATATTTTCAGCTAAAAGTATGGCATAATTTGGTTTATTTTCATTTTCTCGGAAACTAGTAGGCCTAGAATTAAGATTTTTGGTCTAAAATGTTCGTAATGAATGCCTCTACAAATCTTGTTATGGTCAAAACCACGCCAGACTTACCGTTTTTGAGAAAAAATATGTGCATCGCACAATAACATACATATTTTCAGCTAAAAGTATGGCATAATTTGGTTTATTTTCATTTTCTCGGAAACTAGTAGGCCTAGAATTAAGATTTTTGGTTTAAAATGTTCGTAATGAATGCCTCTACAAATCTTGTTACGGTCAAAACCACGCCAGACTTACCGTTTTTGAGAAAAAATATGTGCATCGCACAATAACATACATATTTTCAGCTAAAAGTATGGCATAATTTGGTTTATTTTCATTTTCTCGGAAACTAGTAGGCCTAGAATTAAGATTTTTGGTTTAAAATGTTCGTAATGAATGCCTCTACAAATCTTGTTATGGTCAAAACCACGCCAGACTTACCGTTTTTGAGAATAAATATGTGCATCGCACAATAACATACATATTTTCAGCTAAAAGTATGGCATAATTTGGTTTATTTTCATTTTCTCGGAAACTAGTAGGCCTAGAATTAAGATTTTTGGTTTAAAATGTTCGTAATGAATGCCTCTACAAATCTTGTTATGGTCAAAACCACGCCAGACTTACCGTTTTTGAGAAAAAATATGTGCAACGCACAATAACATACATATTTTTACATATTTTCAGCTAAAAGTATGGCATAATTTGGTTTATTTTCATTTTCTCGGAAACTAGTAGGCCTAGAATTAAGATTTTTGGTTTAAAATGTTCGTAATGAATGCCTCTACAAATCTTGTTATGGTCAAAACCACGCCAGACTTACCGTTTTTGAGAAAAAATATGTGCATCGCACAATAACATACATATTTTCAGCTAAAAGTATGGCATAATTTGGTTTATTTTCATTTTCTCGGAAACTAGTAGGCCTAGAATTAAGATTTTTGGTTTAAAATGTTCGTAATGAATGCCTCTACAAATCTTGTTACGGTCAAAACCACGCCAGACTTACCGTTTTTGAGAAAAAATATGTGCATCGCACAATAACATACATATTTTCAGCTAAAAGTATGGCATAATTTGGTTTATTTTCATTTTCTCGGAAACTAGTAGGCCTAGAATTAAGATTTTTGGTTTAAAATGTTCGTAATGAATGCCTCTACAAATCTTGTTATGGTCAAAACCACGCCAGACTTACCGTTTTTGAGAAAAAATATGTGCATCGCACAATAACATACATATTTTCAGCTAAAAGTATGGCATAATTTGGTTTATTTTCATTTTCTCGGAAACTAGTAGGCTTAGAATTAAGATTTTTGGTTTAAAATGTTCGTAATGAATGCCTCTACAAATCTTGTTATGGTCAAAACCACGCCAGACCTACCGTTTTTGAGAAAAAATTTGTGCAACGCACAATAACATACATATTTTTACATATTTTCAGCTAAAAGTATGGCATAATTTGGTTTATTTTCATTTTCTCGGAAACTAGTAGGCCTAGAATTAAGATTTTTGGTTTAAAATGTTCGTAATGAATGCCTCTACAAATCTTGTTATGGTCAAAACCACGCCAGACTTACCGTTTTTGAGAAAAAATATGTGCATCGCACAATAACATACATATTTTCAGCTAAAAGTATGGCATAATTTGGTTTATTTTCATTTTCTCGGAAACTAGTAGGCCTAGAATTAAGATTTTTGGTTTAAAATGTTCGTAATGAATGCCTCTACAAATCTTGTTATGGTCAAAACCACGCCAGACTTACCGTTTTTGAGAAAAAATATGTGCATCGCACAATAACATACATATTTTCAGCTAAAAGTATGGCATAATTTGGTTTATTTTCATTTTCTCGGAAACTAGTAGGCCTAGAATTAAGATTTTTGGTTTAAAATGTTCGTAATGAATGCCTCTACAAATCTTGTTATGGTCAAAACCACGCCAGACTTACCGTTTTTGAGAAAAAATATGTGCATCGCACAATAACATACATATTTTCAGCTAAAAGTATGGCATAATTTGGTTTATTTTCATTTTCTCGGAAACTAGTAGGCCTAGAATTAAGATTTTTGGTTTAAAATGTTCGTAATGAATGCCTCTACAAATCTTGTTATGGTCAAAACCACGCCAGACTTACCGTTTTTGAGAAAAAATATGTGCATCGCACAATAACATACATATTTTCAGCTAAAAGTATGGCATAATTTGGTTTATTTTCATTTTCTCGGAAACTAGTAGGCCTAGAATTAAGATTTTTGGTTTAAAATGTTCGTAATGAATGCCTCTACAAATCTTGTTATGGTCAAAACCACGCCAGACTTACCGTTTTTGAGAAAAAATATGTGCATCGCACAATAACATACATATTTTTACATATTTTCAGCTAAAAGTATGGCATAATTTGGTTTATTTTCATTTTCTCGGAAACTAGTAGGCCTAGAATTAAGATTTTTCGTTTAAAATGTTCGTAATGAATGCCTCTACAAATCTTGTTATGGTCAAAACCACGCCAGACTTACCGTTTTTGAGAAAAAACATGTGCATCGCACAATAACATACATATTTTCAGCTAAAAGTATGGCATAATTTGGTTTATTTTCATTTTCTCGGAAACTAGTAGGCCTAGAATTAAGATTTTTGGTTTAAAATGTTCGTAATGAATGCCTCTACAAATCTTGTTATGGTCAAAACCACGCCAGACTTACCGTTTTTGAGAAAAAATATGTGCATCGCACAATAACATACATATTTTCACATATTTTCAGCTAAAAGTATGGCATAATTTGGTTTATTTTCATTTTCTCGGAAACTAGTAGGCCTAGAATTAAGATTTTTGGTTTAAAATGTTCGTAATGAATGCCTCTACAAATCTTGTTATGGTCAAAACCACGTCAGACTTACCGTTTTTGAGAAAAAATATGTGCATCGCACAATAACATACATATTTTCAGCTAAAAGTATGGCATAATTTGGTTTATTTTCATTTTATCGGAAACTAGTAGGCCTAGAATTAAGATTTTTGGTTTAAAATGTTCGTAATGAATGCCTCTACAAATCTTGTTATGGTCAAAACCACGCCAGACTTACCGTTTTTGAGAAAAAATATGTGCATCGCACAATAACATACATATTTTCAGCTAAAAGTATGGCATAATTTGGTTTATTTTCATTTTCTCGGAAACTAGTAGGCCTAGAATTAAGATTTTTGGTTTAAAATGTTCGTAATGAATGCCTCTACAAATCTTGTTACGGTCAAAACCACGCCAGACTTACCGTTTTTGAGAAAAAATATGTGCATCGCACAATAACATACATATTTTCAGCTAAAAGTATGGCATAATTTGGTTTATTTTCATTTTCTCGGAAACTAGTAGGCCTAGAATTAAGATTTTTGGTTTAAAATGTTCGTAATGAATGCCTCTACAAATCTTGTTATGGTCAAAACCACGCCAGACTTACCGTTTTTGAGAATAAATATGTGCATCGCACAATAACATACATATTTTCAGCTAAAAGTATGGCATAATTTGGTTTATTTTCATTTTCTCGGAAACTAGTAGGCCTAGAATTAAGATTTTTGGTTTAAAATGTTCGTAATGAATGCCTCTACAAATCTTGTTATGGTCAAAACCACGCCAGACTTACCGTTTTTGAGAAAAAATATGTGCAACGCACAATAACATACATATTTTTACATATTTTCAGCTAAAAGTATGGCATAATTTGGTTTATTTTCATTTTCTCGGAAACTAGTAGGCCTAGAATTAAGATTTTTGGTTTAAAATGTTCGTAATGAATGCCTCTACAAATCTTGTTATGGTCAAAACCACGCCAGACTTACCGTTTTTGAGAAAAAATATGTGCATCGCACAATAACATACATATTTTCAGCTAAAAGTATGGCATAATTTGGTTTATTTTCATTTTCTCGGAAACTAGTAGGCCTAGAATTAAGATTTTTGGTTTAAAATGTTCGTAATGAATGCCTCTACAAATCTTGTTACGGTCAAAACCACGCCAGACTTACCGTTTTTGAGAAAAAATATGTGCATCGCACAATAACATACATATTTTCAGCTAAAAGTATAGCATAATTTGGTTTATTTTCATTTTCTCGGAAACTAGTAGGCCTAGAATTAAGATTTTTGGTTTAAAATGTTCGTAATGAATGCCTCTACAAATCTTGTTATGGTCAAAACCACGCCAGACTTACCGTTTTTGAGAAAAAATATGTGCATCGCACAATAACATACATATTTTCAGCTAAAAGTATGGCATAATTTGGTTTATTTTCATTTTCTCGGAAACTAGTAGGCTTAGAATTAAGATTTTTGGTTTAAAATGTTCGTAATGAATGCCTCTACAAATCTTGTTATGGTCAAAACCACGCCAGACTTACCGTTTTTGAGAAAAAATATGTGCATCGCACAATAACATACATATTTTCAGCTAAAAGTATGGCATAATTTGGTTTATTTTCATTTTCTCGGAAACTAGTAGGCCTAGAATTAAGATTTTTGGTTTAAAATGTTCGTAATGAATGCGTCTACAAATCTTGTTATGTTCAAAACCACGCCAGACTTACCGTTTTTGAGAAAAAATATGTGCATCGCACAATAACATACATATTTTCAGCTAAAAGTATGGCATAATTTGGTTTATTTTCATTTTCTCGGAAACTAGTAGGCCTAGAATTAAGATTTTTGGTTTAAAATGTTCGTAATGAATGCCTCTACAAATCTTGTTATGGTCAAAACCACGCCAGACTTACCGTTTTTGAGAAAAAATATGTGCATCGCACAATAACATACATATTTTCAGCTAAAAGTATGGCATAATTTGGTTTATTTTCATTTTCTCGGAAACTAGTAGGCCTAGAATTAAGATTTTTGGTTTAAAATGTTCGTAATGAATGCCTCTACAAATCTTGTTATGGTCAAAACCACGCCAGACTTACCGTTTTTGAGAAAAAATATGTGCAACGCACAATAACATACATATTTTTACATATTTTCAGCTAAAAGTATGGCATAATTTGGTTTATTTTCATTTTCTCGGAAACTAGTAGGCCTAGAATTAAGATTTTTGGTTTAAAATGTTCGTAATGAATGCCTCTACAAATCTTGTTATGGTCAAAACCACGCCAGACTTACCGTTTTTGAGAAAAAATATGTGCATCGCACAATAACATACATATTTTCAGCTAAAAGTATGGCATAATTTGGTTTATTTTCATTTTCTCGGAAACTAGTAGGCCTAGAATTAAGATTTTTGGTTTAAAATGTTCGTAATGAATGCCTCTACAAATCTTGTTATGGTCAAAACCACGTCAGACTTACCGTTTTTGAGAAAAAATATGTGCATCGCACAATAACATACATATTTTCAGCTAAAAGTATGGCATAATTTGGTTTATTTTCATTTTCTCGGAAACTAGTAGGCCTAGAATTAAGATTTTTGGTTTAAAATGTTCGTAATGAATGCCTCTACAAATCTTGTTATGGTCAAAACCACGCCAGACTTACCGTTTTTGAGAAAAAATATGTGCAACGCACAATAACATACATATTTTTACATATTTTCAGCTAAAAGTATGGCATAATTTGGTTTATTTTCATTTTCTCGGAAACTAGTAGGCCTAGAATTAAGATTTTTGGTTTAAAATGTTCGTAATGAATGCCTCTACAAATCTTGTTATGGTCAAAACCACGCCAGACTTACCGTTTTTGAGAAAAAATATGTGCAACGCACAATAACATACATATTTTTACATATTTTCAGCTAAAAGTATGGCATAATTTGGTTTATTTTCATTTTCTCGGAAACTAGTAGGCCTAGAATTAAGATTTTTGGTTTAAAATGTTCGTAATGAATGCCTCTACAAATCTTGTTATGGTCAAAACCACGCCAGACTTACCGTTTTTGAGAAAAAATATGTGCATCGCACAATAACATACATATTTTCAGCTAAAAGTATGGCATAATTTGGTTTATTTTCATTTTCTCGGAAACTAGTAGGCCTAGAATTAAGATTTTTGGTTTAAAATGTTCGTAATGAATGCCTCTACAAATCTTGTTATGGTCAAAACCACGCCAGACTTACCGTTTTTGAGAAAAAATATGTGCAACGCACAATAACATACATATTTTTACATATTTTCAGCTAAAAGTATGGCATAATTTGGTTTATTTTCATTTTCTCGGAAACTAGTAGGCCTAGAATTAAGATTTTTGGTTTAAAATGTTCGTAATGAATGCCTCTACAAATCTTGTTATGGTCAAAACCACGCCAGACTTACCGTTTTTGAGAAAAAATATGTGCATCGCACAATAACATACATATTTTCAGCTAAAAGTATGGCATAATTTGGTTTATTTTTATTTTCTCGGAAACTAGTAGGCCTAGAATTAAGATTTTTGGTTTAAAATGTTCGTAATGAATGCCTCTACAAATCTTGTTATGGTCAAAACCACGTCAAACTTACCGTTTTTGAGAAAAAATATGTGCATCACACAATAACATACATATTTTCAGCTAAAAGTATGGCATAATTTGGTTTATTTTAATTTTCTCGGAAACTAGTAGGCCTAGAATTAAGATTTTTGGTTTAAAATGTTCGTAATGAATGCCTCTACAAATCTTGTTATGGTCAAAATCACGCCAGACTTACCGTTTTTGAGAAAAAATATGTGCAACGCACAATAACATACATATTTTTACATATTTTCAGCTAAAAGTATGGCATAATTTGGTTTATTTTCATTTTCTCGGAAACTAGTAGGCCTAGAATTAAGATTTTTGGTTTAAAATGTTCGTAATGAATGCCTCTACAAATCTTGTTATGGTCAAAACCACGCCAGACTTACCGTTTTTGAGAAAAAATATGTGCATCGCACAATAACATACATATTTTCAGATAAAATTATGGCATAATTTGGTTTATTTTCATTTTCTCGGAAACTAGTAGGCCTAGAATTAAGATTTTTGGTTTAAAATGTTCGTAATGAATGCCTCTACAAATCTTGTTATGGTCAAAACCACGTCAGACTTACCGTTTTTGAGAAAAAATATGTGCATCGCACAATAACATACATATTTTCAGCTAAAAGTATGGCATAATTTGGTTTATTTTCATTTTCTCGGAAACTAGTAGGCCTAGAATTAAGATTTTTGGTTTAAAATGTTCGTAATGAATGCCTCTACAAATCTTGTTATGGTCAAAACCACGCCAGACTTACCGTTTTTGAGAAAAAATATGTGCATCGCACAATAACATACATATTTTCAGCTAAAAGTATGGCATAATTTGGTTTATTTTCATTTTCTCGGAAACTAGTAGGCCTAGAATTAAGATTTTTGGTTTAAAATGTTCGTAATGAATGCCTCTACAAATCTTGTTATGGTCAAAACCACGTCAAACTTACCGTTTTTGAGAAAAAATATGTGCATCACACAATAACATACATATTTTCAGCTAAAAGTATGGCATAATTTGGTTTATTTTAATTTTCTCGGAAACTAGTAGGCCTAGAATTAAGATTTTTGGTTTAAAATGTTCGTAATGAATGCCTCTACAAATCTTGTTATGGTCAAAATCACGCCAGACTTACCGTTTTTGAGAAAAAATATGTGCAACGCACAATAACATACATATTTTTACATATTTTCAGCTAAAAGTATGGCATAATTTGGTTTATTTTCATTTTCTCGGAAACTAGTAGGCCTAGAATTAAGATTTTTGGTTTAAAATGTTCGTAATGAATGCCTCTACAAATCTTGTTATGGTCAAAACCACGCCAGACTTACCGTTTTTGAGAAAAAATATGTGCATCGCACAATAACATACATATTTTCAGATAAAATTATGGCATAATTTGGTTTATTTTCATTTTCTCGGAAACTAGTAGGCCTAGAATTAAGATTTTTGGTTTAAAATGTTCGTAATGAATGCCTCTACAAATCTTGTTATGGTCAAAACCACGTCAGACTTACCGTTTTTGAGAAAAAATATGTGCATCGCACAATAACATACATATTTTCAGCTAAAAGTATGGCATAATTTGGTTTATTTTCATTTTCTCGGAAACTAGTAGGCCTAGAATTAAGATTTTTGGTTTAAAATGTTCGTAATGAATGCCTCTACAAATCTTGTTATGGTCAAAACCACGCCAGACTTACCGTTTTTGAGAAAAAATATGTGCATCGCACAATAACATACATATTTTCAGCTAAAAGTATGGCATAATTTGGTTTATTTTCATTTTCTCGGAAACTAGTAGGCCTAGAATTAAGATTTTTGGTTTAAAATGTTCGTAATGAATGCCTCTACAAATCTTGTTACGGTCAAAACCACGCCAGACTTACCGTTTTTGAGAAAAAATATGTGCAACGCACAATAACATACATATTTTTACATATTTTCAGCTAAAAGTATGGCATAATTTGGTTTATTTTCATTTTCTCGGAAACTAGTAGGCCTAGAATTAAGATTTTTGGTTTAAAATGTTCGTAATGAATGCCTCTACAAATCTTGTTATGGTCAAAACCACGCCAGACTTACCGTTTTTGAGAAAAAATATGTGCATCGCACAATAACATACATATTTTCAGCTAAAAGTATGGCATAATTTGGTTTATTTTCATTTTCTCGGAAACTAGTAGGCCTAGAATTAAGATTTTTGGTTTAAAATGTTCGTAATGAATGCCTCTACAAATCTTGTTATGGTCAAAACCACGCCAGACTTACCGTTTTTGAGAAAAAATATGTGCATCGCACAATAACATACATATTTTCAGCTAAAAGTATGGCATAATTTGGTTTATTTTCATTTTCTCGGAAACTAGTAGGCCTAGAATTAAGATTTTTGGTTTAAAATGTTCGTAATGAATGCCTCTACAAATCTTGTTATGGTCAAAACAACGCCAGACTTACCGTTTTTGAGAAAAAATATGTGCATCGCACAATAACATACATATTTTCAGCTAAAAGTATGGCATAATTTGGTTTATTTTCATTTTCTCGGAAACTAGTAGGCCTAGAATTAAGATTTTTGGTTTAAAATGTTCGTAATGAATGCCTCTACAAATCTTGTTATGGTCAAAACCACGCCAGACTTACCGTTTTTGAGAAAAAATATGTGCATCGCACAATAACATACATATTTTTACATATTTTCAGCTAAAAGTATGGCATAATTTGGTTTATTTTCATTTTCTCGGAAACTAGTAGGCCTAGAATTAAGATTTTTGGTTTAAAATGTTCGTAATGAATGCCTCTACAAATCTTGTTATGGTCAAAACCACGCCAGACTTACCGTTTTTGAGAAAAAATATGTGCAACGCACAATAACATACATATTTTTACATATTTTCAGCTAAAAGTATGGCATAATTTGGTTTATTTTCATTTTCTCGGAAACTAGTAGGCCTAGAATTAAGATTTTTGGTTTAAAATGTTCGTAATGAATGCCTCTACAAATCTTGTTATGGTCAAAACAACGCCAGACTTACCGTTTTTGAGAAAAAATATGTGCATCGCACAATAACATACATATTTTCAGCTAAAAGTATGGCATAATTTGGTTTATTTTCATTTTCTCGGAAACTAGTAGGCCTAGAATTAAGATTTTTGGTTTAAAATGTTCGTAATGAATGCCTCTACAAATCTTGTTATGGTCAAAACCACGCCAGACTTACCGTTTTTGAGAAAAAATATGTGCATCGCACAATAACATACATATTTTTACATATTTTCAGCTAAAAGTATGGCATAATTTGGTTTATTTTCATTTTCTCGGAAACTAGTAGGCCTAGAATTAAGATTTTTGGTTTAAAATGTTCGTAATGAATGCCTCTACAAATCTTGTTATGGTCAAAACCACGCCAGACTTACCGTTTTTGAGAAAAAATATGTGCAACGCACAATAACATACATATTTTTACATATTTTCAGCTAAAAGTATGGCATAATTTGGTTTATTTTCATTTTCTCGGAAACTAGTAGGCCTAGAATTAAGATTTTTGGTTTAAAATGTTCGTAATGAATGCCTCTACAAATCTTGTTATGGTCAAAACCACGCCAGACTTACCGTTTTTGAGAAAAAATATGTGCATCGCACAATAACATACATATTTTCAGCTAAAAGTATGGCATAATTTGGTTTATTTTCATTTTCTCGGAAACTAGTAGGCCTAGAATTAAGATTTTTGGTTTAAAATGTTCGTAATGAATGCCTCTACAAATCTTGTTATGGTCAAAACAACGCCAGACTTACCGTTTTTGAGAAAAAATATGTGCATCGCACAATAACATACATATTTTCAGCTAAAAGTATGGCATAATTTGGTTTATTTTCATTTTCTCGGAAACTAGTAGGCCTAGAATTAAGATTTTTGGTTTAAAATGTTCGTAATGAATGCCTCTACAAATCTTGTTATGGTCAAAACCACGCCAGACTTACCGTTTTTGAGAAAAAATATGTGCATCGCACAATAACATACATATTTTTACATATTTTCAGCTAAAAGTATGGCATAATTTGGTTTATTTTCATTTTCTCGGAAACTAGTAGGCCTAGAATTAAGATTTTTGGTTTAAAATGTTCGTAATGAATGCCTCTACAAATCTTGTTATGGTCAAAACCACGCCAGACTTACCGTTTTTGAGAAAAAATATGTGCAACGCACAATAACATACATATTTTTAAATATTTTCAGCTAAAAGTATGGCATAATTTGGTTTATTTTCATTTTCTCGGAAACTAGTAGGCCTAGAATTAAGATTTTTGGTTTAAAATGTTCGTAATGAATGCCTCTACAAATCTTGTTATGGTCAAAACCACGCCAGACTTACCGTTTTGGAGAAAAAATATGTGCATCGCACAATAACATACATATTTTCAGCTAAAAGTATGGCATAATTTGGTTTATTTTCATTTTCTCGGAAACTAGTAGGCCTAGAATTAAGATTTTTGGTTTAAAATGTTCGTAATGAATGCCTCTACAAATCTTGTTATGGTCAAAACCACGCCAGACTTACCGTTTTTGAGAAAAAATATGTGCATCGCACAATAACATACATATTTTCAGCTAAAAGTATGGCATAATTTGGTTTATTTTCATTTTCTCGGAAACTAGTAGGCCTAGAATTAAGATTTTTGGTTTAAAATGTTCGTAATGAATGCCTCTACAAATCTTGTTACGGTCAAAACCACGCCAGACTTACCGTTTTTGAGAAAAAATATGTGCAACGCACAATAACATACATATTTTCAGCTAAAAGTATGGCATAATTTGGTTTATTTTCATTTTCTCGGAAACTAGTAGGCCTAGAATTAAGATTTTTGGTTTAAAATGTTCGTAATGAATGCCTCTACAAATCTTGTTATGGTCAAAACCACGCCAGACTTACCGTTTTTGAGAAAAAATATGTGCATCGCACAATAACATACATATTTTCAGCTAAAAGTATGGCATAATTTGGTTTATTTTCATTTTCTCGGAAACTAGTAGGCCTAGAATTAAGATTTTTGGTTTAAAATGTTCGTAATGAATGCCTCTACAAATCTTGTTATGGTCAAAACCACGCCAGACTTACCGTTTTTGAGAAAAAATATGTGCAACGCACAATAACATACATATTTTTAAATATTTTCAGCTAAAAGTATGGCATAATTTGGTTTATTTTCATTTTCTCGGAAACTAGTAGGCCTAGAATTAAGATTTTTGGTTTAAAATGTTCGTAATGAATGCCTCTACAAATCTTGTTATGGTCAAAACCACGCCAGACTTACCGTTTTTGAGAAAAAATATGTGCATCGCACAATAACATACATATTTTCAGCTAAAAGTATGGCATAATTTGGTTTATTTTCATTTTCTCGGAAACTAGTAGGCCTAGAATTAAGATTTTTGGTTTAAAATGTTCGTAATGAATGCCTCTACAAATCTTGTTATGGTCAAAACCACGCCAGACTTACCGTTTTTGAGAAAAAATATGTGCATCGCACAATAACATACATATTTTTACATATTTTCAGCTAAAAGTATGGCATAATTTGGTTTATTTTCATTTTCTCGGAAACTAGTAGGCCTAGAATTAAGATTTTTGGTTTAAAATGTTCGTAATGAATGCCTCTACAAATCTTGTTATGGTCAAAACCACGCCAGACTTACCGTTTTTGAGAAAAAATATGTGCAACGCACAATAACATACATATTTTTAAATATTTTCAGCTAAAAGTATGGCATAATTTGGTTTATTTTCATTTTCTCGGAAACTAGTAGGCCTAGAATTAAGATTTTTGGTTTAAAATGTTCGTAATGAATGCCTCTACAAATCTTGTTATGGTCAAAACCACGCCAGACTTACCGTTTTGGAGAAAAAATATGTGCATCGCACAATAACATACATATTTTCAGCTAAAAGTATGGCATAATTTGGTTTATTTTCATTTTCTCGGAAACTAGTAGGCCTAGAATTAAGATTTTTGGTTTAAAATGTTCGTAATGAATGCCTCTACAAATCTTGTTATGGTCAAAACCACGCCAGACTTACCGTTTTTGAGAAAAAATATGTGCATCGCACAATAACATACATATTTTCAGCTAAAAGTATGGCATAATTTGGTTTATTTTCATTTTCTCGGAAACTAGTAGGCCTAGAATTAAGATTTTTGGTTTAAAATGTTCGTAATGAATGCCTCTACAAATCTTGTTACGGTCAAAACCACGCCAGACTTACCGTTTTTGAGAAAAAATATGTGCAACGCACAATAACATACATATTTTCAGCTAAAAGTATGGCATAATTTGGTTTATTTTCATTTTCTCGGAAACTAGTAGGCCTAGAATTAAGATTTTTGGTTTAAAATGTTCGTAATGAATGCCTCTACAAATCTTGTTATGGTCAAAACCACGCCAGACTTACCGTTTTTGAGAAAAAATATGTGCATCGCACAATAACATACATATTTTCAGCTAAAAGTATGGCATAATTTGGTTTATTTTCATTTTCTCGGAAACTAGTAGGCCTAGAATTAAGATTTTTGGTTTAAAATGTTCGTAATGAATGCCTCTACAAATCTTGTTATGGTCAAAACCACGCCAGACTTACCGTTTTTGAGAAAAAATATGTGCATCGCACAATAACATACATATTTTCAGCTAAAAGTATGGCATAATTTGGTTTATTTTCATTTTCTCGGAAACTAGTAGGCCTAGAATTAAGATTTTTGGTTTAAAATGTTCGTAATGAATGCCTCTACAAATCTTGTTATGGTCAAAACCACGCCAGACTTACCGTTTTTGAGAAAAAATATGTGCATCGCACAATAACATACATATTTTCAGCTAAAAGTATGGCATAATTTGGTTTATTTTCATTTTCTCGGAAACTAGTAGGCCTAGAATTAAGATTTTTGGTTTAAAATGTTCGTAATGAATGCCTCTACAAATCTTGTTATGGTCAAAACCACGCCAGACTTACCGTTTTTGAGAAAAAATATGTGCAACGCACAATAACATACATATTTTTAATATTTTCAGCTAAAAGTATGGCATAATTTGGTTTATTTTCATTTTCTCGGAAACTAGTAGGCCTAGAATTAAGATTTTTGGTTTAAAATGTTCGTAATGAATGCCTCTACAAATCTTGTTATGGTCAAAACCACGCCAGACTTACCGTTTTTGAGAAAAAATATGTGCATCGCACAATAACATACATATTTTCAGCTAAAAGTATGGCATAATTTGGTTTATTTTCATTTTCTCGGAAACTAGTAGGCCTAGAATTAAGATTTTTGGTTTAAAATGTTCGTAATGAATGCCTCTACAAATCTTGTTATGGTCAAAACCACGCCAGACTTACCGTTTTTGAGAAAAAATATGTGCATCGCACAATAACATACATATTTTCAGCTAAAAGTATGGCATAATTTGGTTTATTTTCATTTTCTCGGAAACTAGTAGGCCTAGAATTAAGATTTTTGGTTTAAAATGTTCGTAATGAATGCCTCTACAAATCTTGTTACGGTCAAAACCACGCCAGACTTACCGTTTTTGAGAAAAAATATGTGCAACGCACAATAACATACATATTTTCAGCTAAAAGTATGGCATAATTTGGTTTATTTTCATTTTCTCGGAAACTAGTAGGCCTAGAATTAAGATTTTTGGTTTAAAATGTTCGTAATGAATGCCTCTACAAATCTTGTTATGGTCAAAACCACGCCAGACTTACCGTTTTTGAGAAAAAATATGTGCATCGCACAATAACATACATATTTTCAGCTAAAAGTATGGCATAATTTGGTTTATTTTCATTTTCTCGGAAACTAGTAGGCCTAGAATTAAGATTTTTGGTTTAAAATGTTCGTAATGAATGCCTCTACAAATCTTGTTATGGTCAAAACCACGCCAGACTTACCGTTTTTGAGAAAAAATATGTGCAACGCACAATAACATACATATTTTCAGCTAAAAGTATGGCATAATTTGGTTTATTTTCATTTTCTCGGAAACTAGTAGGCCTAGAATTAAGATTTTTGGTTTAAAATGTTCGTAATGAATGCCTCTACAAATCTTGTTATGGTCAAAACCACGCCAGACTTACCGTTTTTGAGAAAAAATATGTGCATCGCACAATAACATACATATTTTCAGCTAAAAGTATGGCATAATTTGGTTTATTTTCATTTTCTCGGAAACTAGTAGGCCTAGAATTAAGATTTTTGGTTTAAAATGTTCGTAATGAATGCCTCTACAAATCTTGTTATGGTCAAAACCACGCCAGACTTACCGTTTTTGAGAAAAAAATATGTGCAACGCACAATAACATACATATTTTTACATATTTTCAGCTAAAAGTATGGCATAATTTGGTTTATTTTCATTTTCTCGGAAACTAGTAGGCCTAGAATTAAGATTTTTGGTTTAAAATGTTCGTAATGAATGCCTCTACAAATCTTGTTATGGTCAAAACCACGCCAGACTTACCGTTTTTGAGAAAAAATATGTGCAACGCACAATAACATACATATTTTTAAATATTTTCAGCTAAAAGTATGGCATAATTTGGTTTATTTTCATTTTCTCGGAAACTAGTAGGCCTAGAATTAAGATTTTTGGTTTAAAATGTTCGTAATGAATGCCTCTACAAATCTTGTTATGGTCAAAACCACGCCAGACTTACCGTTTTTGAGAAAAAATATGTGCATCGCACAATAACATACATATTTTCAGCTAAAAGTATGGCATAATTTGGTTTATTTTCATTTTCTCGGAAACTAGTAGGCCTAGAATTAAGATTTTTGGTTTAAAATGTTCGTAATGAATGCCTCTACAAATCTTG
This sequence comes from Myathropa florea, assembly GCA_930367185.1. Taxonomy (NCBI): domain Eukaryota; kingdom Metazoa; phylum Arthropoda; class Insecta; order Diptera; family Syrphidae; genus Myathropa; species Myathropa florea. The sequence goes on along the minus strand of CAKNEX010000080.1, from coordinate 162,159 downwards.
TTATGGTCAAAACCACGCCAGACTTACCGTTTTTGAGAAAAAATATGTGCATCGCACAATAACATACATATTTTCAGCTAAAAGTATGGCATAATTTGGTTTATTTTCATTTTCTCGGAAACTAGTAGGCCTAGAATTAAGATTTTTGGTTTAAAATGTTCGTAATGAATGCCTCTACAAATCTTGTTACGGTCAAAACCACGCCAGACTTACCGTTTTTGAGAAAAAATATGTGCAACGCACAATAACATACATATTTTCAGCTAAAAGTATGGCATAATTTGGTTTATTTTCATTTTCTCGGAAACTAGTAGGCCTAGAATTAAGATTTTTGGTTTAAAATGTTCGTAATGAATGCCTCTACAAATCTTGTTATGGTCAAAACCACGCCAGACTTACCGTTTTTGAGAAAAAATATGTGCATCGCACAATAACATACATATTTTCAGCTAAAAGTATGGCATAATTTGGTTTATTTTCATTTTCTCGGAAACTAGTAGGCCTAGAATTAAGATTTTTGGTTTAAAATGTTCGTAATGAATGCCTCTACAAATCTTGTTATGGTCAAAACCACGCCAGACTTACCGTTTTTGAGAAAAAATATGTGCAACGCACAATAACATACATATTTTCAGCTAAAAGTATGGCATAATTTGGTTTATTTTCATTTTCTCGGAAACTAGTAGGCCTAGAATTAAGATTTTTGGTTTAAAATGTTCGTAATGAATGCCTCTACAAATCTTGTTATGGTCAAAACCACGCTAGACTTACCGTTTTTGAGAAAAAATATGTGCATCGCACAATAACATACATATTTTCAGCTAAAAGTATGGCATAATTTGGTTTATTTTCATTTTCTCGGAAACTAGTAGGCCTAGAATTAAGATTTTTGGTTTAAAATGTTCGTAATGAATGCCTCTACAAATCTTGTTATTGTCAAAACCACGCCAGACTTACCGTTTTTGAGAAAAAAATATGTGCAACGCACAATAACATACATATTTTTACATATTTTCAGCTAAAAGTATGGCATAATTTGGTTTATTTTCATTTTCTCGGAAACTAGTAGGCCTAGAATTAAGATTTTTGGTTTAAAATGTTCGTAATGAATGCCTCTACAAATCTTGTTATGGTCAAAACCACGCCAGACTTACCGTTTTTGAGAAAAAATATATGCATCGCACAATAACATACATATTTTCAGCTAAAAGTATGGCATAATTTGGTTTATTTTCATTTTCTCGGAAACTAGTAGGCCTAGAATTAAGATTTTTGGTTTAAAATGTTCGTAATGAATGCCTCTACAAATCTTGTTGTGGTCAAAACCACGCCAGACTTACCGTTTTTGAGAAAAAATATGTGCAACGCACAATAACATACATATTTTCAGCTAAAAGTATGGCATAATTTGGTTTATATTCATTTTCTCGGAAACTAGTAGGCCTAGAATTAAGATTTTTGGTTTAAAATGTTCGTAATGAATGCCTCTACAAATCTTGTTGTGGTCAAAACCACGCCAGACTTACCGTTTTTGAGAAAAAATATGTGCATCGCACAATAACATACATATTTTCAGCTAAAAGTATGGCATAATTTGGTTTATTTTCATTTTCTCGGAAACTAGTAGGCCTAGAATTAAGATTTTTGGTTTAAAATGTTCGTAATGAATGCCTCTACAAATCTTGTTATGGTCAAAACCACGCCAGACTTACCGTTTTTGAGAAAAAATATGTGCATCGCACAATAACATACATATTTTCAGCTAAAAGTATGGCATAATTTGGTTTATTTTCATTTTCTCGGAAACTAGTAGGCCTAGAATTAAGATTTTTGGTTTAAAATGTTCGTAATGAATGCCTCTACAAATCTTGTTATGGTCAAAACCACGCCAGACTTACCGTTTTTGAGAAAAAATATGTGCAACGCACAATAATATACATATTTTTACATATTTTCAGCTAAAAGTATGGCATAATTTGGTTTATTTTCATTTTCTCGGAAACTAGTAGGCCTAGAATTAAGATTTTTGGTTTAAAATGTTCGTAATGAATGCCTCTACAAATCTTGTTATGGTCAAAACCACGCCAGACTTACCGTTTTTGAGAAAAAATATGTGCATCGCACAATAACATACATATTTTCAGCTAAAAGTATGGCATAATTTGGTTTATTTTCATTTTCTCGGAAACTAGTAGGCCTAGAATTAAGATTTTTGGTTTAAAATGTTCGTAATGAATGCCTCTACAAATCTTGTTATGGTCAAAACCACGCCAGACTTACCGTTTTTGAGAAAAAATATGTGCAACGCACAATAACATACATATTTTTACATATTTTCAGCTAAAAGTATGGCATAATTTGGTTTATTTTCATTTTCTCGGAAACTAGTAGGCCTAGAATTAAGATTTTTGGTTTAAAATGTTCGTAATGAATGCCTCTACAAATCTTGTTATGGTCAAAACCACGCCAGACTTACCGTTTTTGAGAAAAAATATGTGCATCGCACAATAACATACATATTTTCAGCTAAAAGTATGGCATAATTTGGTTTATTTTCATTTTCTCGGAAACTAGTAGGCCTAGAATTAAGATTTTTGGTTTAAAATGTTCGTAATGAATGCCTCTACAAATCTTGTTATGGTCAAAACCACGCCAGACTTACCGTTTTTGAGAAAAAATATGTGCATCGCACAATAACATACATATTTTCAGCTAAAAGTATGGCATAATTTGGTTTATTTTCATTTTCTCGGAAACTAGTAGGCCTAGAATTAAGATTTTTGGTTTAAAATGTTCGTAATGAATGCCTCTACAAATCTTGTTATGGTCAAAACCACGCCAGACTTACCGTTTTTGAGAAAAAATATGTGCAACGCACAATAACATACATATTTTTACATATTTTCAGCTAAAAGTATGGCATAATTTGGTTTATTTTCATTTTCTCGGAAACTAGTAGGCCTAGAATTAAGATTTTTGGTTTAAAATGTTCGTAATGAATGCCTCTACAAATCTTGTTATGGTCAAAACCACGCCAGACTTACCGTTTTTGAGAAAAAATATGTGCAACGCACAATAACATACATATTTTTACATATTTTCAGCTAAAAGTATGGCATAATTTGGTTTATTTTCATTTTCTCGGAAACTAGTAGGCCTAGAATTAAGATTTTTGGTTTAAAATGTTCGTAATGAATGCCTCTACAAAACTTGTTATGGTCAAAACCACGTCAGACTTACCGTTTTTGAGAAAAAATATGTGCATCGCACAATAACATACATATTTTCAGCTAAAAGTATGGCATAATTTGGTTTATTTTCATTTTCTCGGAAACTAGTAGGCCTAGAATTAAGATTTTTGGTTTAAAATGTTCGTAATGAATGCCTCTACAAATCTTGTTATGGTCAAAACCACGCCAGACTTACCGTTTTTGAGAAAAAATATGTGCAACGCACAATAACATACATATTTTTACATATTTTCAGCTAAAAGTATGGCATAATTTGGTTTATTTTCATTTTCTCGGAAACTAGTAGGCCTAGAATTAAGATTTTTGGTTTAAAATGTTCGTAATGAATGCCTCTACAAAACTTGTTATGGTCAAAACCACGTCAGACTTACCGTTTTTGAGAAAAAATATGTGCATCGCACAATAACATACATATTTTCAGCTAAAAGTATGGCATAATTTGGTTTATTTTCATTTTCTCGGAAACTAGTAGGCCTAGAATTAAGATTTTTGGTTTAAAATGTTCGTAATGAATGCCTCTACAAAACTTGTTATGGTCAAAACCACGTCAGACTTACCGTTTTTGAGAAAAAATATGTGCATCGCACAATAACATACATATTTTCAGCTAAAAGTATGGCATAATTTGGTTTATTTTCATTTTCTCGGAAACTAGTAGGCCTAGAATTAAGATTTTTGGTTTAAAATGTTCGTAATGAATGCCTCTACAAATCTTGTTATGGTCAAAACCACGCCAGACTTACCGTTTTTGAGAAAAAATATGTGCATCGCACAATAACATACATATTTTCAGCTAAAAGTATGGCATAATTTGGTTTATTTTCATTTTCTCGGAAACTAGTAGGCCTAGAATTAAGATTTTTGGTTTAAAATGTTCGTAATGAATGCCTCTACAAATCTTGTTATGGTCAAAACCACGCCAGACTTACCGTTTTTGAGAAAAAATATGTGCATCGCACAATAACATACATATTTTCAGCTAAAAGTATGGCATAATTTGGTTTATTTTCATTTTCTCGGAAACTAGTAGGCCTAGAATTAAGATTTTTGGTTTAAAATGTTCGTAATGAATGCCTCTACAAATCTTGTTATGGTCAAAACCACGCCAGACTTACCGTTTTTGAGAAAAAATATGTGCATCGCACAATAACATACATATTTTCAGCTAAAAGTATGGCATAATTTGGTTTATTTTCATTTTCTCGGAAACTAGTAGGCCTAGAATTAAGATTTTTGGTTTAAAATGTTCGTAATGAATGCCTCTACAAATCTTGTTATGGTCAAAACCACGTCAGACTTACCGTTTTTGAGAAAAAATATGTGCATCGCACAATAACATACATATTTTCAGCTAAAAGTATGGCATAATTTGGTTTATTTTCATTTTCTCGGAAACTAGTAGGCCTAGAATTAAGATTTTTGGTTTAAAATGTTCGTAATGAATGCCTCTACAAATCTTGTTATGGTCAAAACCACGCCAGACTTACCGTTTTTGAGAAAAAATATGTGCATCGCACAATAACATACATATTTTCAGCTAAAAGTATGGCATAATTTGGTTTATTTTCATTTTCTCGGAAACTAGTAGGCCTAGAATTAAGATTTTTGGTTTAAAATGTTCGTAATGAATGCCTCTACAAATCTTGTTATGGTCAAAACCACGCCAGACTTACCGTTTTTGAGAAAAAATATGTGCATCGCACAATAACATACATATTTTCAGCTAAAAGTATGGCATAATTTGGTTTATTTTCATTTTCTCGGAAACTAGTAGGCCTAGAATTAAGATTTTTGGTTTAAAATGTTCGTAATGAATGCCTCTACAAATCTTGTTATGGTCAAAACCACGCCAGACTTACCGTTTTTGAGAAAAAATATGTGCAACGCACAATAACATACATATTTTCAGCTAAAAGTATGGCATAATTTGGTTTATTTTCATTTTCTCGGAAACTAGTAGGCCTAGAATTAAGATTTTTGGTTTAAAATGTTCGTAATGAATGCCTCTACAAATCTTGTTATGGTCAAAACCACGCCAGACTTACCGTTTTTGAGAAAAAATATGTGCATCGCACAATAACATACATATTTTCAGCTAAAAGTATGGCATAATTTGGTTTATTTTCATTTTCTCGGAAACTAGTAGGCCTAGAATTAAGATTTTTGGTTTAAAATGTTCGTAATGAATGCCTCTACAAATCTTGTTATGGTCAAAACCACGCCAGACTTACCGTTTTTGAGAAAAAATATGTGCAACGCACAATAACATACATATTTTTACATATTTTCAGCTAAAAGTATGGCATAATTTGGTTTATTTTCATTTTCTCGGAAACTAGTAGGCCTAGAATTAAGATTTTTGGTTTAAAATGTTCGTAATGAATGCCTCTACAAATCTTGTTATGGTCAAAACCACGCCAGACTTACCGTTTTTGAGAAAAAATATGTGCATCGCACAATAACATACATATTTTCAGCTAAAAGTATGGCATAATTTGGTTTATTTTCATTTTCTCGGAAACTAGTAGGCCTAGAATTAAGATTTTTGGTTTAAAATGTTCGTAATGAATGCCTCTACAAATCTTGTTATGGTCAAAACCACGCCAGACTTACCGTTTTTGAGAAAAAATATGTGCATCGCACAATAACATACATATTTTCAGCTAAAAGTATGGCATAATTTGGTTTATTTTCATTTTCTCGGAAACTAGTAGGCCTAGAATTAAGATTTTTGGTTTAAAATGTTCGTAATGAATGCCTCTACAAATCTTGTTATGGTCAAAACCACGCCAGACTTACCGTTTTTGAGAAAAAATATGTGCATCGCACAATAACATACATATTTTCAGCTAAAAGTATGGCATAATTTGGTTTATTTTCATTTTCTCGGAAACTAGTAGGCCTAGAATTAAGATTTTTGGTTTAAAATGTTCGTAATGAATGCCTCTACAAATCTTGTTATGGTCAAAACCACGCCAGACTTACCGTTTTTGAGAAAAAATATGTGCATCGCACAATAACATACATATTTTCAGCTAAAAGTATGGCATAATTTGGTTTATTTTCATTTTCTCGGAAACTAGTAGGCCTAGAATTAAGATTTTTGGTTTAAAATGTTCGTAATGAATGCCTCTACAAATCTTGTTATGGTCAAAACCACGCCAGACTTACCGTTTTTGAGAAAAAATATGTGCAACGCACAATAACATACATATTTTTACATATTTTCAGCTAAAAGTATGGCATAATTTGGTTTATTTTCATTTTCTCGGAAACTAGTAGGCCTAGAATTAAGATTTTTGGTTTAAAATGTTCGTAATGAATGCCTCTACAAATCTTGTTATGGTCAAAACCACGCCAGACTTACCGTTTTTGAGAAAAAATATGTGCATCGCACAATAACATACATATTTTCAGCTAAAAGTATGGCATAATTTGGTTTATTTTCATTTTCTCGGAAACTAGTAGGCCTAGAATTAAGATTTTTGGTTTAAAATGTTCGTAATGAATGCCTCTACAAATCTTGTTATGGTCAAAACCACGCCAGACTTACCGTTTTTGAGAAAAAATATGTGCATCGCACAATAACATACATATTTTCAGCTAAAAGTATGGCATAATTTGGTTTATTTTCATTTTCTCGGAAACTAGTAGGCCTAGAATTAAGATTTTTGGTTTAAAATGTTCGTAATGAATGCCTCTACAAATCTTGTTATGGTCAAAACCACGCCAGACTTACCGTTTTTGAGAAAAAATATGTGCAACGCACAATAACATACATATTTTTACATATTTTCAGCTAAAAGTATGGCATAATTTGGTTTATTTTCATTTTCTCGGAAACTAGTAGGCCTAGAATTAAGATTTTTGGTTTAAAATGTTCGTAATGAATGCCTCTACAAATCTTGTTATGGTCAAAACCACGCCAGACTTACCGTTTTTGAGAAAAATATGTGCATCGCACAATAACATACATATTTTCAGCTAAAAGTATGGCATAATTTGGTTTATTTTCATTTTCTCGGAAACTAGTAGGCCTAGAATTAAGATTTTTGGTTTAAAATGTTCGTAATGAATGCCTCTACAAATCTTGTTATGGTCAAAACCACGCCAGACTTACCGTTTTTGAGAAAAAATATGTGCATCGCACAATAACATACATATTTTCAGCTAAAAGTATGGCATAATTTGGTTTATTTTCATTTTCTCGGAAACTAGTAGGCCTAGAATTAAGATTTTTGGTTTAAAATGTTCGTAATGAATGCCTCTACAAATCTTGTTATGGTCAAAACCACGCCAGACTTACCGTTTTTGAGAAAAAATATGTGCAACGCACAATAACATACATATTTTTACATATTTTCAGCTAAAAGTATGGCATAATTTGGTTTATTTTCATTTTCTCGGAAACTAGTAGGCCTAGAATTAAGATTTTTGGTTTAAAATGTTCGTAATGAATGCCTCTACAAATCTTGTTATGGTCAAAACCACGCCAGACTTACCGTTTTTGAGAAAAAATATGTGCATCGCACAATAACATACATATTTTCAGCTAAAAGTATGGCATAATTTGGTTTATTTTCATTTTCTCGGAAACTAGTAGGCCTAGAATTAAGATTTTTGGTTTAAAATGTTCGTAATGAATGCCTCTACAAATCTTGTTATGGTCAAAACCACGCCAGACTTACCGTTTTTGAGAAAAAATATGTGCATCGCACAATAACATACATATTTTCAGCTAAAAGTATGGCATAATTTGGTTTATTTTCATTTTCTCGGAAACTAGTAGGCCTAGAATTAAGATTTTTGGTTTAAAATGTTCGTAATGAATGCCTCTACAAATCTTGTTATGGTCAAAACCACGCCAGACTTACCGTTTTTGAGAAAAAACATGTGCAACGCACAATAACATACATATTTTTACATATTTTCAGCTAAAAGTATGGCATAATTTGGTTTATTTTCATTTTCTCGGAAACTAGTAGGCCTAGAATTAAGATTTTTGGTTTAAAATGTTCGTAATGAATGCCTCTACAAATCTTGTTATGGTCAAAACCACGCCAGACTTACCGTTTTTGAGAAAAAATATGTGCAACGCACAATAACATACATATTTTTACATATTTTCAGCTAAAAGTATGGCATAATTTGGTTTATTTTCATTTTCTCGGAAACTAGTAGGCCTAGAATTAAGATTTTTGGTTTAAAATGTTCGTAATGAATGCCTCTACAAATCTTGTTATGGTCAAAACCACGCCAGACTTACCGTTTTTGAGAAAAAATATGTGCATCGCACAATAACATACATATTTTCAGCTAAAAGTATGGCATAATTTGGTTTATTTTCATTTTCTCGGAAACTAGTAGGCCTAGAATTAAGATTTTTGGTTTAAAATGTTCGTAATGAATGCCTCTACAAATCTTGTTATGGTCAAAACCACGCCAGACTTACCGTTTTTGAGAAAAAATATGTGCATCGCACAATAACATACATATTTTCAGCTAAAAGTATGGCATAATTTGGTTTATTTTCATTTTCTCGGAAACTAGTAGGCCTAGAATTAAGATTTTTGGTTTAAAATGTTCGTAATGAATGCCTCTACAAATCTTGTTATGGTCAAAACCACGCCAGACTTACCGTTTTTGAGAAAAAATATGTGCATCGCACAATAACATACATATTTTCAGCTAAAAGTATGGCATAATTTGGTTTATTTTCATTTTCTCGGAAACTAGTAGGCCTAGAATTAAGATTTTTGGTTTAAAATGTTCGTAATGAATGCCTCTACAAATCTTGTTATGGTCAAAACCACGCCAGACTTACCGTTTTTGAGAAAAAATATGTGCATCGCACAATAACATACATATTTTCAGCTAAAAGTATGGCATAATTTGGTTTATTTTCATTTTCTCGGAAACTAGTAGGCCTAGAATTAAGATTTTTGGTTTAAAATGTTCGTAATGAATGCCTCTACAAATCTTGTTATGGTCAAAACCACGCCAGACTTACCGTTTTTGAGAAAAAATATGTGCATCGCACAATAACATACATATTTTCAGCTAAAAGTATGGCATAATTTGGTTTATTTTCATTTTCTCGGAAACTAGTAGGCCTAGAATTAAGATTTTTGGTTTAAAATGTTCGTAATGAATGCCTCTACAAATCTTGTTATGGTCAAAACCACGCCAGACTTACCGTTTTTGAGAAAAAATATGTGCATCGCACAATAACATACATATTTTCAGCTAAAAGTATGGCATAATTTGGTTTATTTTCATTTTCTCGGAAACTAGTAGGCCTAGAATTAAGATTTTTGGTTTAAAATGTTCGTAATGAATGCCTCTACAAATCTTGTTATGGTCAAAACCACGCCAGACTTACCGTTTTTGAGAAAAAATATGTGCAACGCACAATAACATACATATTTTTACATATTTTCAGCTAAAAGTATGGCATAATTTGGTTTATTTTCATTTTCTCGGAAACTAGTAGGCCTAGAATTAAGATTTTTGGTTTAAAATGTTCGTAATGAATGCCTCTACAAATCTTGTTATGGTCAAAACCACGCCAGACTTACCGTTTTTGAGAAAAAATATGTGCATCGCACAATAACATACATATTTTCAGCTAAAAGTATGGCATAATTTGGTTTATTTTCATTTTCTCGGAAACTAGTAGGCCTAGAATTAAGATTTTTGGTTTAAAATGTTCGTAATGAATGCCTCTACAAATCTTGTTATGGTCAAAACCACGCCAGACTTACCGATTTTGAGAAAAAATATGTGCAACGCACAATAACATACATATTTTTACATATTTTCAGCTAAAAGTATGGCATAATTTGGTTTATTTTCATTTTCTCGGAAACTAGTAGGCCTAGAATTAAGATTTTTGGTTTAAAATGTTCGTAATGAATGCCTCTACAAATCTTGTTATGGTCAAAACCACGCCAGACTTACCGTTTTTGAGAAAAAATATGTGCATCGCACAATAACATACATATTTTTACATATTTTCAGCTAAAAGTATGGCATAATTTGGTTTATTTTCATTTTCTCGGAAACTAGTAGGCCTAGAATTAAGATTTTTGGTTTAAAATGTTCGTAATGAATGCCTCTACAAATCTTGTTATGGTCAAAACCACGCCAGACTTACCGTTTTTGAGAAAAAATATGTGCATCGCACAATAACATACATATTTTCAGCTAAAAGTATGGCATAATTTGGTTTATTTTCATTTTCTCGGAAACTAGTAGGCCTAGAATTAAGATTTTTGGTTTAAAATGTTCGTAATGAATGCCTCTACAAATCTTGTTATGGTCAAAACCACGCCAGACTTACCGTTTTTGAGAAAAAATATGTGCATCGCACAATAACATACATATTTTCAGCTAAAAGTATGGCATAATTTGGTTTATTTTCATTTTCTCGGAAACTAGTAGGCCTAGAATTAAGATTTTTGGTTTAAAATGTTCGTAATGAATGCCTCTACAAATCTTGTTATGGTCAAAACCACGCCAGACTTACCGTTTTTGAGAAAAAATATGTGCATCGCACAATAACATACATATTTTCAGCTAAAAGTATGGCATAATTTGGTTTATTTTCATTTTCTCGGAAACTAGTAGGCCTAGAATTAAGATTTTTGGTTTAAAATGTTCGTAATGAATGCCTCTACAAATCTTGTTATGGTCAAAACCACGCCAGACTTACCGTTTTTGAGAAAAAATATGTGCATCGCACAATAACATACATATTTTCAGCTAAAAGTATGGCATAATTTGGTTTATTTTCATTTTCTCGGAAACTAGTAGGCCTAGAATTAAGATTTTTGGTTTAAAATGTTCGTAATGAATGCCTCTACAAATCTTGTTATGGTCAAAACCACGCCAGACTTACCGTTTTTGAGAAAAAATATGTGCAACGCACAATAACATACATATTTTTACATATTTTCAGCTAAAAGTATGGCATAATTTGGTTTATTTTCATTTTCTCGGAAACTAGTAGGCCTAGAATTAAGATTTTTGGTTTAAAATGTTCGTAATGAATGCCTCTACAAATCTTGTTATGGTCAAAACCACGCCAGACTTACCGTTTTTGAGAAAAAATATGTGCAACGCACAATAACATACATATTTTCAGCTAAAAGTATGGCATAATTTGGTTTATTTTCATTTTCTCGATATTTTCAGCTAAAAGTATGGCATAATTTGGTTTATTTTCATTTTCTCGGAAACTAGTAGGCCTAGAATTAAGATTTTTGGTTTAAAATGTTCGTAATGAATGCCTCTACAAATCTTGTTATGGTCAAAACCACGCCAGACTTACCGTTTTTGAGAAGAAATATGTGCATCGCACAATAACATACATATTTTCAGCTAAAAGTATGGCATAATTTGGTTTATTTTAATTTTCTCGGAAACTAGTAGGCCTAGAATTAAGATTTTTGGTTTAAAATGTTCGTAATGAATGCCTCTACAAATCTTGTTATGGTCAAAACCACGCCAGACTTACCGTTTTTGAGAAAAAATATGTGCATCGCACAATAACATACATATTTTCAGCTAAAAGTATGGCATAATTTGGTTTATTTTCATTTTCTCGGAAACTAGTAGGCCTAGAATTAAGATTTTTGGTTTAAAATGTTCGTAATGAATGCCTCTACAAATCTTGTTATGGTCAAAACCACGCCAGACTTACCGTTTTTGAGAAAAAATATGTGCAACGCACAATAACATACATATTTTTACATATTTTCAGCTAAAAGTATGGCATAATTTGGTTTATTTTAATTTTCTCGGAAACTAGTAGGCCTAGAATTAAGATTTTTGGTTTAAAATGTTCGTAATGAATGCCTCTACAAATCTTGTTATGGTCAAAACCACGCCAGACTTACCGTTTTTGAGAAAAAATATGTGCATCGCACAATAACATACATATTTTCAGCTAAAAGTATGGCATAATTTGGTTTATTTTCATTTTCTCGGAAACTAGTAGGCCTAGAATTAAGATTTTTGGTTTAAAATGTTCGTAATGAATGCCTCTACAAATCTTGTTATGGTCAAAACCACGCCAGACTTACCGTTTTTGAGAAAAAATATGTGCAACGCACAATAACATACATATTTTTACATATTTTCAGCTAAAAGTATGGCATAATTTGGTTTATTTTCATTTTCTCGGAAACTAGTAGGCCTAGAATTAAGATTTTTGGTTTAAAATGTTCGTAATGAATGCCTCTACAAATCTTGTTATGGTCAAAACCACGCCAGACTTACCGTTTTTGAGAAAAAATATGTGCAACGCACAATAACATACATATTTTTACATATTTTCAGCTAAAAGTATGGCATAATTTGGTTTATTTTCATTTTCTCGGAAACTAGTAGGCCTAGAATTAAGATTTTTGGTTTAAAATGTTCGTAATGAATGCCTCTACAAATCTTGTTATGGTCAAAACCACGCCAGACTTACCGTTTTTGAGAAAAAATATGTGCATCGCACAATAACATACATATTTTCAGCTAAAAGTATGGCATAATTTGGTTTATTTTCATTTTCTCGGAAACTAGTAGGCCTAGAATTAAGATTTTTGGTTTAAAATGTTCGTAATGAATGCCTCTACAAATCTTGTTATGGTCAAAACCACGCCAGACTTACCGTTTTTGAGAAAAAATATGTGCATCGCACAATAACATACATATTTTCAGCTAAAAGTATGGCATAATTTGGTTTATTTTCATTTTCTCGGAAACTAGTAGGCCTAGAATTAAGATTTTTGGTTTAATATGTTCGTAATGAATGCCTCTACAAATCTTGTTATGGTCAAAACCACGCCAGACTTACCGTTTTTGAGAAAAAATATGTGCATCGCACAATAACATACATATTTTCAGCTAAAAGTATGGCATAATTTGGTTTATTTTCATTTTCTCGGAAACTAGTAGGCCTAGAATTAAGATTTTTGGTTTAAAATGTTCGTAATGAATGCCTCTACAAATCTTGTTATGGTCAAAACCACGCCAGACTTACCGTTTTTGAGAAAAAATATGTGCATCGCACAATAACATACATATTTTCAGCTAAAAGTATGGCATAATTTGGTTTATTTTCATTTTCTCGGAAACTAGTAGGCCTAGAATTAAGATTTTTGGTTTAAAATGTTCGTAATGAATGCCTCTACAAATCTTGTTATGGTCAAAACCACGCCAGACTTACCGTTTTTGAGAAAAAATATGTGCAACGCACAATAACATACATATTTTTACATATTTTCAGCTAAAAGTATGGCATAATTTGGTTTATTTTCATTTTCTCGGAAACTAGTAGGCCTAGAATTAAGATTTTTGGTTTAAAATGTTCGTAATGAATGCCTCTACAAATCTTGTTATGGTCAAAACCACGCCAGACTTACCGTTTTTGAGAAAAAATATGTGCATCGCACAATAACATACATATTTTTACATATTTTCAGCTAAAAGTATGGCATAATTTGGTTTATTTTCATTTTCTCGGAAACTAGTAGGCCTAGAATTAAGATTTTTGGTTTAAAATGTTCGTAATGAATGCCTCTACAAATCTTGTTATGGTCAAAACCACGCCAGACTTACCGTTTTTGAGAAAAAATATGTGCATCGCACAATAACATACATATTTTCAGCTAAAAGTATGGCATAATTTGGTTTATTTTCATTTTCTCGGAAACTAGTAGGCCTAGAATTAAGATTTTTGGTTTAAAATGTTCGTAATGAATGCCTCTACAAATCTTGTTATGGTCAAAACCACGCCAGACTTACCGTTTTTGAGAAAAAATATGTGCAACGCACAATAACATACATATTTTTACATATTTTCAGCTAAAAGTATGGCATAATTTGGTTTATTTTCATTTTCTCGGAAACTAGTAGGCCTAGAATTAAGATTTTTGGTTTAAAATGTTCGTAATGAATGCCTCTACAAATCTTGTTATGGTCAAAACCACGCCAGACTTACCGTTTTTGAGAAAAAATATGTGCATCGCACAATAACATACATATTTTCAGCTAAAAGTATGGCATAATTTGGTTTATTTTCATTTTCTCGGAAACTAGTAGGCCTAGAATTAAGATTTTTGGTTTAAAATGTTCGTAATGAATGCCTCTACAAATCTTGTTATGGTCAAAACCACGCCAGACTTACCGTTTTTGAGAAAAAATATGTGCATCGCACAATAACATACATATTTTCAGCTAAAAGTATGGCATAATTTGGTTTATTTTCATTTTCTCGGAAACTAGTAGGCCTAGAATTAAGATTTTTGGTTTAAAATGTTCGTAATGAATGCCTCTACAAATCTTGTTATGGTCAAAACCACGCCAGACTTACCGTTTTTGAGAAAAAATATGTGCATCGCACAATAACATACATATTTTCAGCTAAAAGTATGGCATAATTTGGTTTATTTTCATTTTCTCGGAAACTAGTAGGCCTAGAATTAAGATTTTTGGTTTAAAATGTTCGTAATGAATGCCTCTACAAATCTTGTTATGGTCAAAACCACGCCAGACTTACCGTTTTTGAGAAAAAATATGTGCATCGCACAATAACATACATATTTTCAGCTAAAAGTATGGCATAATTTGGTTTATTTTCATTTTCTCGGAAACTAGTAGGCCTAGAATTAAGATTTTTGGTTTAAAATGTTCGTAATGAATGCCTCTACAAATCTTGTTATGGTCAAAACCACGCCAGACTTACCGTTTTTGAGAAAAAATATGTGCAACGCACAATAACATACATATTTTTACATATTTTCAGCTAAAAGTATGGCATAATTTGGTTTATTTTCATTTTCTCGGAAACTAGTAGGCCTAGAATTAAGATTTTTGGTTTAAAATGTTCGTAATGAATGCCTCTACAAATCTTGTTATGGTCAAAACCACGCCAGACTTACCGTTTTTGAGAAAAAATATGTGCATCGCACAATAACATACATATTTTCAGCTAAAAGTATGGCATAATTTGGTTTATTTTCATTTTCTCGGAAACTAGTAGGCCTAGAATTAAGATTTTTGGTTTAAAATGTTCGTAATGAATGCCTCTACAAATCTTGTTATGGTCAAAACCACGCCAGACTTACCGTTTTTGAGAAAAAATATGTGCAACGCACAATAACATACATATTTTTACATATTTTCAGCTAAAAGTATGGCATAATTTGGTTTATTTTCATTTTCTCGGAAACTAGTAGGCCTAGAATTAAGATTTTTGGTTTAAAATGTTCGTAATGAATGCCTCTACAAATCTTGTTATGGTCAAAACCACGCCAGACTTACCGTTTTTGAGAAAAAATATGTGCATCGCACAATAACATACATATTTTCAGCTAAAAGTATGGCATAATTTGGTTTATTTTCATTTTCTCGGAAACTAGTAGGCCTAGAATTAAGATTTTTGGTTTAAAATGTTCGTAATGAATGCCTCTACAAATCTTGTTATGGTCAAAACCACGCCAGACTTACCGTTTTTGAGAAAAAATATGTGCATCGCACAATAACATACATATTTTCAGCTAAAAGTATGGCATAATTTGGTTTATTTTCATTTTCTCGGAAACTAGTAGGCCTAGAATTAAGATTTTTGGTTTAAAATGTTCGTAATGAATGCCTCTACAAATCTTGTTATGGTCAAAACCACGCCAGACTTACCGTTTTTGAGAAAAAATATGTGCATCGCACAATAACATACATATTTTCAGCTAAAAGTATGGCATAATTTGGTTTATTTTCATTTTCTCGGAAACTAGTAGGCCTAGAATTAAGATTTTTGGTTTAAAATGTTCGTAATGAATGCCTCTACAAATCTTGTTATGGTCAAAACCACGCCAGACTTACCGTTTTTGAGAAAAAATATGTGCATCGCACAATAACATACATATTTTCAGCTAAAAGTATGGCATAATTTGGTTTATTTTCATTTTCTCGGAAACTAGTAGGCCTAGAATTAAGATTTTTGGTTTAAAATGTTCGTAATGAATGCCTCTACAAATCTTGTTATGGTCAAAACCACGCCAGACTTACCGTTTTTGAGAAAAAATATGTGCATCGCACAATAACATACATATTTTCAGCTAAAAGTATGGCATAATTTGGTTTATTTTCATTTTCTCGGAAACTAGTAGGCCTAGAATTAAGATTTTTGGTTTAAAATGTTCGTAATGAATGCCTCTACAAATCTTGTTATGGTCAAAACCACGCCAGACTTACCGTTTTTGAGAAAAAATATGTGCATCGCACAATAACATACATATTTTCAGCTAAAAGTATGGCATAATTTGGTTTATTTTCATTTTCTCGGAAACTAGTAGGCCTAGAATTAAGATTTTTGGTTTAAAATGTTCGTAATGAATGCCTCTACAAATCTTGTTATGGTCAAAACCACGCCAGACTTACCGTTTTTGAGAAAAAATGTGTGCAACGCACAATAACATACATATTTTTACATATTTTCAGCTAAAAGTATGGCATAATTTGGTTTATTTTCATTTTCTCGGAAACTAGTAGGCCTAGAATTAAGATTTTTGGTTTAAAATGTTCGTAATGAATGCCTCTACAAATCTTGTTATGGTCAAAACCACGCCAGACTTACCGTTTTTGAGAAAAAATATGTGCATCGCACAATAACATACATATTTTCAGCTAAAAGTATGGCATAATTTGGTTTATTTTCATTTTCTCGGAAACTAGTAGGCCTAGAATTAAGATTTTTGGTTTAAAATGTTCGTAATGAATGCCTCTACAACTCTTGTTATGGTCAAAACCACGCCAGACTTACCGTTTTTGAGAAAAAATATGTGCATCGCACAATAACATACATATTTTCAGCTAAAAGTATGGCATAATTTGGTTTATTTTCATTTTCTCGGAAACTAGTAGGCCTAGAATTAAGATTTTTGGTTTAAAATGTTCGTAATGAATGCCTCTACAAATCTTGTTATGGTCAAAACCACGCCAGACTTACCGTTTTTGAGAAAAAATATGTGCATCGCACAATAACATACATATTTTCAGCTAAAAGTATGGCATAATTTGGTTTATTTTCATTTTCTCGGAAACTAGTAGGCCTAGAATTAAGATTTTTGGTTTAAAATGTTCGTAATGAATGCCTCTACAAATCTTGTTATGGTCAAAACCACGCCAGACTTACCGTTTTTGAGAAAAAATATGTGCATCGCACAATAACATACATATTTTCAGCTAAAAGTATGGCATAATTTGGTTTATTTTCATTTTCTCGGAAACTAGTAGGCCTAGAATTAAGATTTTTGGTTTAAAATGTTCGTAATGAATGCCTCTACAAATCTTGTTATGGTCAAAACCACGCCAGACTTACCGTTTTTGAGAAAAAATATGTGCAACGCACAATAACATACATATTTTTACATATTTTCAGCTAAAAGTATGGCATAATTTGGTTTATTTTCATTTTCTCGGAAACTAGTAGGCCTAGAATTAAGATTTTTGGTTTAAAATGTTCGTAATGAATGCCTCTACAAATCTTGTTATGGTCAAAACCACGCCAGACTTACCGTTTTTGAGAAAAAATATGTGCATCGCACAATAACATACATATTTTCAGCTAAAAGTATGGCATAATTTGGTTTATTTTCATTTTCTCGGAAACTAGTAGGCCTAGAATTAAGATTTTTGGTTTAAAATGTTCGTAATGAATGCCTCTACAAATCTTGTTATGGTCAAAACCACGCCAGACTTACCGTTTTTGAGAAAAAATATGTGCATCGCACAATAACATACATATTTTCAGCTAAAAGTATGGCATAATTTGGTTTATTTTCATTTTCTCGGAAACTAGTAGGCCTAGAATTAAGATTTTTGGTTTAAAATGTTCGTAATGAATGCCTCTACAAATCTTGTTATGGTCAAAACCACGCCAGACTTACCGTTTTTGAGAAAAAATATGTGCATCGCACAATAACATACATATTTTCAGCTAAAAGTATGGCATAATTTGGTTTATTTTCATTTTCTCGGAAACTAGTAGGCCTAGAATTAAGATTTTTGGTTTAAAATGTTCGTAATGAATGCCTCTACAAATCTTGTTATGGTCAAAACCACGCCAGACTTACCGTTTTTGAGAAAAAATATGTGCATCGCACAATAACATACATATTTTCAGCTAAAAGTATGGCATAATTTGGTTTATTTTCATTTTCTCGGAAACTAGTAGGCCTAGAATTAAGATTTTTGGTTTAAAATGTTCGTAATGAATGCCTCTACAAATCTTGTTATGGTCAAAACCACGCCAGACTTACCGTTTTTGAGAAAAAATATGTGCATCGCACAATAACATACATATTTTCAGCTAAAAGTATGGCATAATTTGGTTTATTTTCATTTTCTCGGAAACTAGTAGGCCTAGAATTAAGATTTTTGGTTTAAAATGTTCGTAATGAATGCCTCTACAAATCTTGTTATGGTCAAAACCACGCCAGACTTACCGTTTTTGAGAAAAAATATGTGCATCGCACAATAACATACATATTTTCAGCTAAAAGTATGGCATAATTTGGTTTATTTTCATTTTCTCGGAAACTAGTAGGCCTAGAATTAAGATTTTTGGTTTAAAATGTTCGTAATGAATGCCTCTACAAATCTTGTTATGGTCAAAACCACGCCAGACTTACCGTTTTTGAGAAAAAATATGTGCATCGCACAATAACATACATATTTTCAGCTAAAAGTATGGCATAATTTGGTTTATTTTCATTTTCTCGGAAACTAGTAGGCCTAGAATTAAGATTTTTGGTTTAAAATGTTCGTAATGAATGCCTCTACAAATCTTGTTATGGTCAAAACCACGCCAGACTTACCGTTTTTGAGAAAAAATATGTGCATCGCACAATAACATACATATTTTCAGCTAAAAGTATGGCATAATTTGGTTTATTTTCATTTTCTCGGAAACTAGTAGGCCTAGAATTAAGATTTTTGGTTTAAAATGTTCGTAATGAATGCCTCTACAAATCTTGTTATGGTCAAAACCACGCCAGACTTACCGTTTTTGAGAAAAAATATGTGCAACGCACAATAACATACATATTTTTACATATTTTCAGCTAAAAGTATGGCATAATTTGGTTTATTTTCATTTTCTCGGAAACTAGTAGGCCTAGAATTAAGATTTTTGGTTTAAAATGTTCGTAATGAATGCCTCTACAACTCTTGTTATGGTCAAAACCACGCCAGACTTACCGTTTTTGAGAAAAAATATGTGCATCGCACAATAACATACATATTTTCAGCTAAAAGTATGGCATAATTTGGTTTATTTTCATTTTCTCGGAAACTAGTAGGCCTAGAATTAAGATTTTTGGTTTAAAATGTTCGTAATGAATGCCTCTACAAATCTTGTTATGGTCAAAACCACGCCAGACTTACCGTTTTTGAGAAAAAATATGTGCATCGCACAATAACATACATATTTTCAGCTAAAAGTATGGCATAATTTGGTTTATTTTCATTTTCTCGGAAACTAGTAGGCCTAGAATTAAGATTTTTGGTTTAAAATGTTCGTAATGAATGCCTCTACAAATCTTGTTATGGTCAAAACCACGCCAGACTTACCGTTTTTGAGAAAAAATATGTGCATCGCACAATAACATACATATTTTCAGCTAAAAGTATGGCATAATTTGGTTTATTTTCATTTTCTCGGAAACTAGTAGGCCTAGAATTAAGATTTTTCGTTTAAAATGTTCGTAATGAATGCCTCTACAAATCTTGTTATGGTCAAAACCACGCCAGACTTACCGTTTTTGAGAAAAAATATGTGCATCGCACAATAACATACATATTTTCAGCTAAAAGTATGGCATAATTTGGTTTATTTTCATTTTCTCGGAAACTAGTAGGCCTAGAATTAAGATTTTTGGTTTAAAATGTTCGTAATGAATGCCTCTACAAATCTTGTTATGGTCAAAACCACGCCAGACTTACCGTTTTTGAGAAAAAATATGTGCATCGCACAATAACATACATATTTTTACAT
The DNA here is from genome assembly GCA_930367185.1 of Myathropa florea. Classification (NCBI taxonomy): domain Eukaryota; kingdom Metazoa; phylum Arthropoda; class Insecta; order Diptera; family Syrphidae; genus Myathropa; species Myathropa florea. Next base: position 141,858 of record CAKNEX010000080.1, on the reverse strand, counting down.
ATTTTCAGCTAAAAGTATGGCATAATTTGGTTTATTTTCATTTTCTCGGAAACTAGTAGGCCTAGAATTAAGATTTTTGGTTTAAAATGTTCGTAATGAATGCCTCTACAAATCTTGTTATGGTCAAAACCACGCCAGACTTACCGTTTTTGAGAAAAAATATGTGCATCGCACAATAACATACATATTTTCAGCTAAAAGTATGGCATAATTTGGTTTATTTTCATTTTCTCGGAAACTAGTAGGCCTAGAATTAAGATTTTTGGTTTAAAATGTTCGTAATGAATGCCTCTACAACTCTTGTTATGGTCAAAACCACGCCAGACTTACCGTTTTTGAGAAAAAATATGTGCATCGCACAATAACATACATATTTTCAGCTAAAAGTATGGCATAATTTGGTTTATTTTCATTTTCTCGGAAACTAGTAGGCCTAGAATTAAGATTTTTGGTTTAAAATGTTCGTAATGAATGCCTCTACAAATCTTGTTATGGTCAAAACCACGCCAGACTTACCGTTTTTGAGAAAAAATATGTGCATCGCACAATAACATACATATTTTCAGCTAAAAGTATGGCATAATTTGGTTTATTTTCATTTTCTCGGAAACTAGTAGGCCTAGAATTAAGATTTTTGGTTTAAAATGTTCGTAATGAATGCCTCTACAAATCTTGTTATGGTCAAAACCACGCCAGACTTACCGTTTTTGAGAAAAAATATGTGCATCGCACAATAACATACATATTTTCAGCTAAAAGTATGGCATAATTTGGTTTATTTTCATTTTCTCGGAAACTAGTAGGCCTAGAATTAAGATTTTTGGTTTAAAATGTTCGTAATGAATGCCTCTACAAATCTTGTTATGGTCAAAACCACGCCAGACTTACCGTTTTTGAGAAAAAATATGTGCAACGCACAATAACATACATATTTTTACATATTTTCAGCTAAAAGTATGGCATAATTTGGTTTATTTTCATTTTCTCGGAAACTAGTAGGCCTAGAATTAAGATTTTTGGTTTAAAATGTTCGTAATGAATGCCTCTACAAATCTTGTTATGGTCAAAACCACGCCAGACTTACCGTTTTTGAGAAAAAATATGTGCATCGCACAATAACATACATATTTTCAGCTAAAAGTATGGCATAATTTGGTTTATTTTCATTTTCTCGGAAACTAGTAGGCCTAGAATTAAGATTTTTGGTTTAAAATGTTCGTAATGAATGCCTCTACAAATCTTGTTATGGTCAAAACCACGCCAGACTTACCGTTTTTGAGAAAAAATATGTGCATCGCACAATAACATACATATTTTCAGCTAAAAGTATGGCATAATTTGGTTTATTTTCATTTTCTCGGAAACTAGTAGGCCTAGAATTAAGATTTTTGGTTTAAAATGTTCGTAATGAATGCCTCTACAAATCTTGTTATGGTCAAAACCACGCCAGACTTACCGTTTTTGAGAAAAAATATGTGCATCGCACAATAACATACATATTTTCAGCTAAAAGTATGGCATAATTTGGTTTATTTTCATTTTCTCGGAAACTAGTAGGCCTAGAATTAAGATTTTTGGTTTAAAATGTTCGTAATGAATGCCTCTACAAATCTTGTTATGGTCAAAACCACGCCAGACTTACCGTTTTTGAGAAAAAATATGTGCATCGCACAATAACATACATATTTTCAGCTAAAAGTATGGCATAATTTGGTTTATTTTCATTTTCTCGGAAACTAGTAGGCCTAGAATTAAGATTTTTGGTTTAAAATGTTCGTAATGAATGCCTCTACAAATCTTGTTATGGTCAAAACCACGCCAGACTTACCGTTTTTGAGAAAAAATATGTGCATCGCACAATAACATACATATTTTTACATATTTTCAGCTAAAAGTATGGCATAATTTGGTTTATTTTCATTTTCTCGGAAACTAGTAGGCCTAGAATTAAGATTTTTGGTTTAAAATGTTCGTAATGAATGCCTCTACAAATCTTGTTATGGTCAAAACCACGCCAGACTTACCGTTTTTGAGAAAAAATATGTGCATCGCACAATAACATACATATTTTCAGCTAAAAGTATGGCATAATTTGGTTTATTTTCATTTTCTCGGAAACTAGTAGGCCTAGAATTAAGATTTTTGGTTTAAAATGTTCGTAATGAATGCCTCTACAAATCTTGTTATGGTCAAAACCACGCCAGACTTACCGTTTTTGAGAAAAAATATGTGCATCGCACAATAACATACATATTTTTACATATTTTCAGCTAAAAGTATGGCATAATTTGGTTTATTTTCATTTTCTCGGAAACTAGTAGGCCTAGAATTAAGATTTTTGGTTTAAAATGTTCGTAATGAATGCCTCTACAAATCTTGTTATGGTCAAAACCACGCCAGACTTACCGTTTTTGAGAAAAAATATGTGCATCGCACAATAACATACATATTTTCAGCTAAAAGTATGGCATAATTTGGTTTATTTTCATTTTCTCGGAAACTAGTAGGCCTAGAATTAAGATTTTTGGTTTAAAATGTTCGTAATGAATGCCTCTACAAATCTTGTTATGGTCAAAACCACGCCAGACTTACCGTTTTTGAGAAAAAATATGTGCATCGCACAATAACATACATATTTTTACATATTTTCAGCTAAAAGTATGGCATAATTTGGTTTATTTTCATTTTCTCGGAAACTAGTAGGCCTAGAATTAAGATTTTTGGTTTAAAATGTTCGTAATGAATGCCTCTACAAATCTTGTTATGGTCAAAACCACGCCATACTTACCGTTTTTGAGAAAAAATATGTGCATCGCACAATAACATACATATTTTCAGCTAAAAGTATGGCATAATTTGGTTTATTTTCATTTTCTCGGAAACTAGTAGGCCTAGAATTAAGATTTTTGGTTTAAAATGTTCGTAATGAATGCCTCTACAAATCTTGTTATGGTCAAAACCACGCCAGACTTACCGTTTTTGAGAAAAAATATGTGCATCGCACAATAACATACATATTTTCAGCTAAAAGTATGGCATAATTTGGTTTATTTTCATTTTCTCGGAAACTAGTAGGCCTAGAATTAAGATTTTTGGTTTAAAATGTTCGTAATGAATGCCTCTACAAATCTTGTTATGGTCAAAACCACGCCAGACTTACCGTTTTTGAGAAAAAATATGTGCATCGCACAATAACATACATATTTTCAGCTAAAAGTATGGCATAATTTGGTTTATTTTCATTTTCTCGGAAACTAGTAGGCCTAGAATTAAGATTTTTGGTTTAAAATGTTCGTAATGAATGCCTCTACAAATCTTGTTATGGTCAAAACCACGCCAGACTTACCGTTTTTGAGAAAAAATATGTGCATCGCACAATAACATACATATTTTCAGCTAAAAGTATGGCATAATTTGGTTTATTTTCATTTTCTCGGAAACTAGTAGGCCTAGAATTAAGATTTTTGGTTTAAAATGTTCGTAATGAATGCCTCTACAAATCTTGTTATGGTCAAAACCACGCCAGACTTACCGTTTTTGAGAAAAAATATGTGCATCGCACAATAACATACATATTTTCAGCTAAAAGTATGGCATAATTTGGTTTATTTTCATTTTCTCGGAAACTAGTAGGCCTAGAATTAAGATTTTTGGTTTAAAATGTTCGTAATGAATGCCTCTACAAATCTTGTTATGGTCAAAACCACGCCAGACTTACCGTTTTTGAGAAAAAATATGTGCATCGCACAATAACATACATATTTTCAGCTAAAAGTATGGCATAATTTGGTTTATTTTCATTTTCTCGGAAACTAGTAGGCCTAGAATTAAGATTTTTGGTTTAAAATGTTCGTAATGAATGCCTCTACAAATCTTGTTATGGTCAAAACCACGCCAGACTTACCGTTTTTGAGAAAAAATATGTGCATCGCACAATAACATACATATTTTCAGCTAAAAGTATGGCATAATTTGGTTTATTTTCATTTTCTCGGAAACTAGTAGGCCTAGAATTAAGATTTTTGGTTTAAAATGTTCGTAATGAATGCCTCTACAAATCTTGTTATGGTCAAAACCACGCCAGACTTACCGTTTTTGAGAAAAAATATGTGCATCGCACAATAACATACATATTTTCAGCTAAAAGTATGGCATAATTTGGTTTATTTTCATTTTCTCGGAAACTAGTAGGCCTAGAATTAAGATTTTTGGTTTAAAATGTTCGTAATGAATGCCTCTACAAATCTTGTTATGGTCAAAACCACGCCAGACTTACCGTTTTTGAGAAAAAATATGTGCATCGCACAATAACATACATATTTTCAGCTAAAAGTATGGCATAATTTGGTTTATTTTCATTTTCTCGGAAACTAGTAGGCCTAGAATTAAGATTTTTGGTTTAAAATGTTCGTAATGAATGCCTCTACAAATCTTGTTATGGTCAAAACCACGCCAGACTTACCGTTTTTGAGAAAAAATATGTGCATCGCACAATAACATACATATTTTCAGCTAAAAGTATGGCATAATTTGGTTTATTTTCATTTTCTCGGAAACTAGTAGGCCTAGAATTAAGATTTTTGGTTTAAAATGTTCGTAATGAATGCCTCTACAAATCTTGTTATGGTCAAAACCACGCCAGACTTACCGTTTTTGAGAAAAAATATGTGCATCGCACAATAACATACATATTTTCAGCTAAAAGTATGGCATAATTTGGTTTATTTTCATTTTCTCGGAAACTAGTAGGCCTAGAATTAAGATTTTTGGTTTAAAATGTTCGTAATGAATGCCTCTACAAATCTTGTTATGGTCAAAACCACGCCAGACTTACCGTTTTTGAGAAAAAATATGTGCAACGCACAATAACATACATATTTTTACATATTTTCAGCTAAAAGTATGGCATAATTTGGTTTATTTTCATTTTCTCGGAAACTAGTAGGCCTAGAATTAAGATTTTTGGTTTAAAATGTTCGTAATGAATGCCTCTACAAATCTTGTTATGGTCAAAACCACGCCAGACTTACCGTTTTTGAGAAAAAATATGTGCATCGCACAATAACATACATATTTTCAGCTAAAAGTATGGCATAATTTGGTTTATTTTCATTTTCTCGGAAACTAGTAGGCCTAGAATTAAGATTTTTGGTTTAAAATGTTCGTAATGAATGCCTCTACAAATCTTGTTATGGTCAAAACCACGCCAGACTTACCGTTTTTGAGAAAAAATATGTGCAACGCACAATAACATACATATTTTTACATATTTTCAGCTAAAAGTATGGCATAATTTGGTTTATTTTCATTTTCTCGGAAACTAGTAGGCCTAGAATTAAGATTTTTGGTTTAAAATGTTCGTAATGAATGCCTCTACAAATCTTGTTATGGTCAAAACCACGCCAGATTTACCGTTTTTGAGAAAAAATATGTGCATCGCACAATAACATACATATTTTCAGCTAAAAGTATGGCATAATTTGGTGTATTTTCATTTTCTCGGAAACTAGTAGGCCTAGAATTAAGATTTTTGGTTTAAAATGTTCGTAATGAATGCCTCTACAAATCTTGTTATGGTCAAAACCACGCCAGACTTACCGTTTTTGAGAAAAAATATGTGCATCGCACAATAACATACATATTTTCAGCTAAAAGTATGGCATAATTTGGTTTATTTTCATTTTCTCGGAAACTAGTAGGCCTAGAATTAAGATTTTTGGTTTAAAATGTTCGTAATGAATGCCTCTACAAATCTTGTTATGGTCAAAACCACGCCAGACTTACCGCTTTTGAGAAAAAATATGTGCAACGCACAATAACATACATATTTTTACATATTTTCAGCTAAAAGTATGGCATAATTTGGTTTATTTTCATTTTCTCGGAAACTAGTAGGCCTAGAATTAAGATTTTTGGTTTAAAATGTTCGTAATGAATGCCTCTACAAATCTTGTTATGGTCAAAACCACGCCAGACTTACCGTTTTTGAGAAAAAATATGTGCAACGCACAATAACATACATATTTTTACATATTTTCAGCTAAAAGTATGGCATAATTTGGTTTATTTTCATTTTCTCGGAAACTAGTAGGCCTAGAATTAAGATTTTTGGTTTAAAATGTTCGTAATGAATGCCTCTACAAATCTTGTTATGGTCAAAACCACGCCAGACTTACCGTTTTTGAGAAAAAATATGTGCAACGCACAATAACATACATATTTTTACATATTTTCAGCTAAAAGTATGGCATAATTTGGTTTATTTTCATTTTCTCGGAAACTAGTAGGCCTAGAATTAAGATTTTTGGTTTAAAATGTTCGTAATGAATGCCTCTACAAATCTTGTTATGGTCAAAACCACGCCAGACTTACCGTTTTTGAGAAAAAATATGTGCATCGCACAATAACATACATATTTTCAGCTAAAAGTATGGCATAATTTGGTTTATTTTCATTTTCTCGGAAACTAGTAGGCCTAGAATTAAGATTTTTGGTTTAAAATGTTCGTAATGAATGCCTCTACAAATCTTGTTATGGTCAAAACCACGCCAGACTTACCGTTTTTGAGAAAAAATATGTGCAACGCACAATAACATACATATTTTTACATATTTTCAGCTAAAAGTATGGCATAATTTGGTTTATTTTCATTTTCTCGGAAACTAGTAGGCCTAGAATTAAGATTTTTGGTTTAAAATGTTCGTAATGAATGCCTCTACAAATCTTGTTATGGTCAAAACCACGCCAGACTTACCGTTTTTGAGAAAAAATATGTGCATCGCACAATAACATACATATTTTCAGCTAAAAGTATGGCATAATTTGGTTTATTTTCATTTTCTCGGAAACTAGTAGGCCTAGAATTAAGATTTTTGGTTTAAAATGTTCGTAATGAATGCCTCTACAAATCTTGTTATGGTCAAAACCACGCCAGACTTACCGTTTTTGAGAAAAAATATGTGCATCGCACAATAACATACATATTTTCAGCTAAAAGTATGGCATAATTTGGTTTATTTTCATTTTCTCGGAAACTAGTAGGCCTAGAATTAAGATTTTTGGTTTAAAATGTTCGTAATGAATGCCTCTACAAATCTTGTTATGGTCAAAACCACGCCAGACTTACCGTTTTTGAGAAAAAATATGTGCATCGCACAATAACATACATATTTTCAGCTAAAAGTATGGCATAATTTGGTTTATTTTCATTTTCTCGGAAACTAGTAGGCCTAGAATTAAGATTTTTGGTTTAAAATGTTCGTAATGAATGCCTCTACAAATCTTGTTATGGTCAAAACCACGCCAGACTTACCGTTTTTGAGAAAAAATATGTGCATCGCACAATAACATACATATTTTCAGCTAAAAGTATGGCATAATTTGGTTTATTTTCATTTTCTCGGAAACTAGTAGGCCTAGAATTAAGATTTTTGGTTTAAAATGTTCGTAATGAATGCCTCTACAAATCTTGTTATGGTCAAAACCACGCCAGACTTACCGTTTTTGAGAAAAAATATGTGCAACGCACAATAACATACATATTTTTACATATTTTCAGCTAAAAGTATGGCATAATTTGGTTTATTTTCATTTTCTCGGAAACTAGTAGGCCTAGAATTAAGATTTTTGGTTTAAAATGTTCGTAATGAATGCCTCTACAAATCTTGTTATGGTCAAAACCACGCCAGACTTACCGTTTTTGAGAAAAAATATGTGCATCGCACAATAACATACATATTTTCAGCTAAAAGTATGGCATAATTTGGTTTATTTTCATTTTCTCGGAAACTAGTAGGCCTAGAATTAAGATTTTTGGTTTAAAATGTTCGTAATGAATGCCTCTACAAAACTTGTTATGGTCAAAACCACGCCAGACTTACCGTTTTTGAGAAAAAATATGTGCATCGCACAATAACATACATATTTTCAGCTAAAAGTATGGCATAATTTGGTTTATTTTCATTTTCTCGGAAACTAGTAGGCCTAGAATTAAGATTTTTGGTTTAAAATGTTCGTAATGAATGCCTCTACAAATCTTGTTATGGTCAAAACCACGCCAGACTTACCGTTTTTGAGAAAAAATATGTGCATCGCACAATAACATACATATTTTCAGCTAAAAGTATGGCATAATTTGGTTTATTTTCATTTTCTCGGAAACTAGTAGGCCTAGAATTAAGATTTTTGGTTTAAAATGTTCGTAATGAATGCCTCTACAAATCTTGTTATGGTCAAAACCACGCCAGACTTACCGTTTTTGAGAAAAAATATGTGCAACGCACAATAACATACATATTTTTACATATTTTCAGCTAAAAGTATGGCATAATTTGGTTTATTTTCATTTTCTCGGAAACTAGTAGGCCTAGAATTAAGATTTTTGGTTTAAAATGTTCGTAATGAATGCCTCTACAAATCTTGTTATGGTCAAAACCACGCCAGACTTACCGTTTTTGAGAAAAAATATGTGCATCGCACAATAACATACATATTTTCAGCTAAAAGTATGGCATAATTTGGTTTATTTTCATTTTCTCGGAAACTAGTAGGCCTAGAATTAAGATTTTTGGTTTAAAATGTTCGTAATGAATGCCTCTACAAATCTTGTTATGGTCAAAACCTCGCCAGACTTACCGTTTTTGAGAAAAAATATGTGCAACGCACAATAACATACATATTTTTACATATTTTCAGCTAAAAGTATGGCATAATTTGGTTTATTTTCATTTTCTCGGAAACTAGTAGGCCTAGAATTAAGATTTTTGGTTTAAAATGTTCGTAATGAATGCCTCTACAAATCTTGTTATGGTCAAAACCACGCCAGACTTACCGTTTTTGAGAAAAAATATGTGCAACGCACAATAACATACATATTTTTACATATTTTCAGCTAAAAGTATGGCATAATTTGGTTTATTTTCATTTTCTCGGAAACTAGTAGGCCTAGAATTAAGATTTTTGGTTTAAAATGTTCGTAATGAATGCCTCTACAAATCTTGTTATGGTCAAAACCACGCCAGACTTACCGTTTTTGAGAAAAAATATGTGCATCGCACAATAACATACATATTTTCAGCTAAAAGTATGGCATAATTTGGTTTATTTTCATTTTCTCGGAAACTAGTAGGCCTAGAATTAAGATTTTTGGTTTAAAATGTTCGTAATGAATGCCTCTACAAATCTTGTTATGGTCAAAACCACGCCAGACTTACCGTTTTTGAGAAAAAATATGTGCATCGCACAATAACATACATATTTTCAGCTAAAAGTATGGCATAATTTGGTTTATTTTCATTTTCTCGGAAACTAGTAGGCCTAGAATTAAGATTTTTGGTTTAAAATGTTCGTAATGAATGCCTCTACAAATCTTGTTATGGTCAAAACCACGCCAGACTTACCGTTTTTGAGAAAAAATATGTGCATCGCACAATAACATACATATTTTCAGCTAAAAGTATGGCATAATTTGGTTTATTTTCATTTTCTCGGAAACTAGTAGGCCTAGAATTAAGATTTTTGGTTTAAAATGTTCGTAATGAATGCCTCTACAAATCTTGTTATGGTCAAAACCACGCCAGACTTACCGTTTTTGAGAAAAAATATGTGCATCGCACAATAACATACATATTTTCAGCTAAAAGTATGGCATAATTTGGTTTATTTTCATTTTCTCGGAAACTAGTAGGCCTAGAATTAAGATTTTTGGTTTAAAATGTTCGTAATGAATGCCTCTACAAATCTTGTTATGGTCAAAACCACGCCAGACTTACCGTTTTTGAGAAAAAATATGTGCATCGCACAATAACATACATATTTTCAGCTAAAAGTATGGCATAATTTGGTTTATTTTCATTTTCTCGGAAACTAGTAGGCCTAGAATTAAGATTTTTGGTTTAAAATGTTCGTAATGAATGCCTCTACAAATCTTGTTATGGTCAAAACCACGCCAGACTTACCGTTTTTGAGAAAAAATATGTGCAACGCACAATAACATACATATTTTTACATATTTTCAGCTAAAAGTATGGCATAATTTGGTTTATTTTCATTTTCTCGGAAACTAGTAGGCCTAGAATTAAGATTTTTGGTTTAAAATGTTCGTAATGAATGCCTCTACAAATCTTGTTATGGTCAAAACCACGCCAGACTTACCGTTTTTGAGAAAAAATATGTGCATCGCACAATAACATACATATTTTCAGCTAAAAGTATGGCATAATTTGGTTTATTTTCATTTTCTCGGAAACTAGTAGGCCTAGAATTAAGATTTTTGGTTTAAAATGTTCGTAATGAATGCCTCTACAAATCTTGTTATGGTCAAAACCACGCCAGACTTACCGTTTTTGAGAAAAAATATGTGCATCGCACAATAACATACATATTTTCAGCTAAAAGTATGGCATAATTTGGTTTATTTTCATTTTCTCGGAAACTAGTAGGCCTAGAATTAAGATTTTTGGTTTAAAATGTTCGTAATGAATGCCTCTACAAATCTTGTTATGGTCAAAACCACGCCAGACTTACCGTTTTTGAGAAAAAATATGTGCATCGCACAATAACATACATATTTTCAGCTAAAAGTATGGCATAATTTGGTTTATTTTCATTTTCTCGGAAACTAGTAGGCCTAGAATTAAGATTTTTGGTTTAAAATGTTCGTAATGAATGCCTCTACAAATCTTGTTATGGTCAAAACCACGCCAGACTTACCGTTTTTGAGAAAAAATATGTGCATCGCACAATAACATACATATTTTCAGCTAAAAGTATGGCATAATTTGGTTTATTTTCATTTTCTCGGAAACTAGTAGGCCTAGAATTAAGATTTTTGGTTTAAAATGTTCGTAATGAATGCCTCTACAAATCTTGTTATGGTCAAAACCACGCCAGACTTACCGTTTTTGAGAAAAAATATGTGCATCGCACAATAACATACATATTTTCAGCTAAAAGTATGGCATAATTTGGTTTATTTTCATTTTCTCGGAAACTAGTAGGCCTAGAATTAAGATTTTTGGTTTAAAATGTTCGTAATGAATGCCTCTACAAATCTTGTTATGGTCAAAACCTCGCCAGACTTACCGTTTTTGAGAAAAAATATGTGCATCGCACAATAACATACATATTTTCAGCTAAAAGTATGGCATAATTTGGTTTATTTTCATTTTCTCGGAAACTAGTAGGCCTAGAATTAAGATTTTTGGTTTAAAATGTTCGTAATGAATGCCTCTACAAATCTTGTTATGGTCAAAACCACGCCAGACTTACCGTTTTTGAGAAAAAATATGTGCAACGCACAATAACATACATATTTTTACATATTTTCAGCTAAAAGTATGGCATAATTTGGTTTATTTTCATTTTCTCGGAAACTAGTAGGCCTAGAATTAAGATTTTTGGTTTAAAATGTTCGTAATGAATGCCTCTACAAATCTTGTTATGGTCAAAACCACGCCAGACTTACCGTTTTTGAGAAAAAATATGTGCAACGCACAATAACATACATATTTTTACATATTTTCAGCTAAAAGTATGGCATAATTTGGTTTATTTTCATTTTCTCGGAAACTAGTAGGCCTAGAATTAAGATTTTTGGTTTAAAATGTTCGTAATGAATGCCTCTACAAATCTTGTTATGGTCAAAACCACGCCAGACTTACCGTTTTTGAGAAAAAATATGTGCATCGCACAATAACATACATATTTTCAGCTAAAAGTATGGCATAATTTGGTTTATTTTCATTTTCTCGGAAACTAGTAGGCCTAGAATTAAGATTTTTGGTTTAAAATGTTCGTAATGAATGCCTCTACAAATCTTGTTATGGTCAAAACCACGCCAGACTTACCGTTTTTGAGAAAAAATATGTGCATCGCACAATAACATACATATTTTCAGCTAAAAGTATGGCATAATTTGGTTTATTTTCATTTTCTCGGAAACTAGTAGGCCTAGAATTAAGATTTTTGGTTTAAAATGTTCGTAATGAATGCCTCTACAAATCTTGTTATGGTCAAAACCACGCCAGACTTACCGTTTTTGAGAAAAAATATGTGCATCGCACAATAACATACATATTTTCAGCTAAAAGTATGGCATAATTTGGTTTATTTTCATTTTCTCGGAAACTAGTAGGCCTAGAATTAAGATTTTTGGTTTAAAATGTTCGTAATGAATGCCTCTACAAATCTTGTTATGGTCAAAACCACGCCAGACTTACCGTTTTTGAGAAAAAATATGTGCATCGCACAATAACATACATATTTTCAGCTAAAAGTATGGCATAATTTGGTTTATTTTCATTTTCTCGGAAACTAGTAGGCCTAGAATTAAGATTTTTAGTTCAAAATGTTCGTAATGAATGCCTCTACAAATCTTGTTATGGTCAAAACCACGCCAGACTTACCGTTTTTGAGAAAAAATATGTGCATCGCACAATAACATACATATTTTCAGCTAAAAGTATGGCATAATTTGGTTTATTTTCATTTTCTCGGAAACTAGTAGGCCTAGAATTAAGATTTTTGGTTTAAAATGTTCGTAATGAATGCCTCTACAAATCTTGTTATGGTCAAAACCACGCCAGACTTACCGTTTTTGAGAAAAAATATGTGCATCGCACAATAACATACATATTTTCAGCTAAAAGTATGGCATAATTTGGTTTATTTTCATTTTCTCGGAAACTAGTAGGCCTAGAATTAAGATTTTTGGTTTAAAATGTTCGTAATGAATGCCTCTACAAATCTTGTTATGGTCAAAACCACGCCAGACTTACCGTTTTTGAGAAAAAATATGTGCATCGCACAATAACATACATATTTTCAGCTAAAAGTATGGCATAATTTGGTTTATTTTCATTTTCTCGGAAACTAGTAGGCCTAGAATTAAGATTTTTGGTTTAAAATGTTCGTAATGAATGCCTCTACAAATCTTGTTATGGTCAAAACCACGCCAGACTTACCGTTTTTGAGAAAAAATATGTGCATCGCACAATAACATACATATTTTCAGCTAAAAGTATGGCATAATTTGGTTTATTTTCATTTTCTCGGAAACTAGTAGGCCTAGAATTAAGATTTTTGGTTTAAAATGTTCGTAATGAATGCCTCTACAAATCTTGTTATGGTCAAAACCACGCCAGACTTACCGTTTTTGAGAAAAAATATGTGCATCGCACAATAACATACATATTTTCAGCTAAAAGTATGGCATAATTTGGTTTATTTTCATTTTCTCGGAAACTAGTAGGCCTAGAATTAAGATTTTTGGTTTAAAATGTTCGTAATGAATGCCTCTACAAATCTTGTTATGGTCAAAACCACGCCAGACTTACCGTTTTTGAGAAAAAATATGTGCATCGCACAATAACATACATATTTTCAGCTAAAAGTATGGCATAATTTGGTTTATTTTCATTTTCTCGGAAACTAGTAGGCCTAGAATTAAGATTTTTGGTTTAAAATGTTCGTAATGAATGCCTCTACAAATCTTGTTATGGTCAAAACCTCGCCAGACTTACCGTTTTTGAGAAAAAATATGTGCATCGCACAATAACATACATATTTTCAGCTAAAAGTATGGCATAATTTGGTTTATTTTCATTTTCTCGGAAACTAGTAGGCCTAGAATTAAGATTTTTGGTTTAAAATGTTCGTAATGAATGCCTCTACAAATCTTGTTATGGTCAAAACCACGCCAGACTTACCGTTTTTGAGAAAAAATATGTGCAACGCACAATAACATACATATTTTTACATATTTTCAGCTAAAAGTATGGCATAATTTGGTTTATTTTCATTTTCTCGGAAACTAGTAGGCCTAGAATTAAGATTTTTGGTTTAAAATGTTCGTAATGAATGCCTCTACAAATCTTGTTATGGTCAAAACCACGCCAGACTTACCGTTTTTGAGAAAAAATATGTGCAACGCACAATAACATACATATTTTTACATATTTTCAGCTAAAAGTATGGCATAATTTGGTTTATTTTCATTTTCTCGGAAACTAGTAGGCCTAGAATTAAGATTTTTGGTTTAAAATGTTCGTAATGAATGCCTCTACAAATCTTGTTATGGTCAAAACCACGCCAGACTTACCGTTTTTGAGAAAAAATATGTGCATCGCACAATAACATACATATTTTCAGCTAAAAGTATGGCATAATTTGGTTTATTTTCATTTTCTCGGAAACTAGTAGGCCTAGAATTAAGATTTTTGGTTTAAAATGTTCGTAATGAATGCCTCTACAAATCTTGTTATGGTCAAAACCACGCCAGACTTACCGTTTTTGAGAAAAAATATGTGCATCGCACAATAACATACATATTTTCAGCTAAAAGTATGGCATAATTTGGTTTATTTTCATTTTCTCGGAAACTAGTAGGCCTAGAATTAAGATTTTTGGTTTAAAATGTTCGTAATGAATGCCTCTACAAATCTTGTTATGGTCAAAACCACGCCAGACTTACCGTTTTTGAGAAAAAATATGTGCATCGCACAATAACATACATATTTTCAGCTAAAAGTATGGCATAATTTGGTTTATTTTCATTTTCTCGGAAACTAGTAGGCCTAGAATTAAGATTTTTGGTTTAAAATGTTCGTAATGAATGCCTCTACAAATCTTGTTATGGTCAAAACCACGCCAGACTTACCGTTTTTGAGAAAAAATATGTGCATCGCACAATAACATACATATTTTCAGCTAAAAGTATGGCATAATTTGGTTTATTTTCATTTTCTCGGAAACTAGTAGGCCTAGAATTAAGATTTTTGGTTTAAAATGTTCGTAATGAATGCCTCTACAAATCTTGTTATGGTCAAAACCACGCCAGACTTACCGTTTTTGAGAAAAAATATGTGCATCGCACAATAACATACATATTTTCAGCTAAAAGTATGGCATAATTTGGTTTATTTTCATTTTCTCGGAAACTAGTAGGCCTAGAATTAAGATTTTTAGTTCAAAATGTTCGTAATGAATGCCTCTACAAATCTTGTTATGGTCAAAACCACGCCAGACTTACCGTTTTTGAGAAAAAATATGTGCATCGCACAATAACATACATATTTTCAGCTAAAAGTATGGCATAATTTGGTTTATTTTCATTTTCTCGGAAACTAGTAGGCCTAGAATTAAGATTTTTGGTTTAAAATGTTCGTAATGAATGCCTCTACAAATCTTGTTATGGTCAAAACCACGCCAGACTTACCGTTTTTGAGAAAAAATATGTGCATCGCACAATAACATACATATTTTCAGCTAAAAGTATGGCATAATTTGGTTTATTTTCATTTTCTCGGAAACTAGTAGGCCTAGAATTAAGATTTTTGGTTTAAAATGTTCGTAATGAATGCCTCTACAAATCTTGTTATGGTCAAAACCACGCCAGACTTACCGTTTTTGAGAAAAAATATGTGCATCGCACAATAACATACATATTTTCAGCTAAAAGTATGGCATAATTTGGTTTATTTTCATTTTCTCGGAAACTAGTAGGCCTAGAATTAAGATTTTTGGTTTAAAATGTTCGTAATGAATGCCTCTACAAATCTTGTTATGGTCAAAACCTCGCCAGACTTACCGTTTTTGAGAAAAAATATGTGCATCGCACAATAACATACATATTTTCAGCTAAAAGTATGGCATAATTTGGTTTATTTTCATTTTCTCGGAAACTAGTAGGCCTAGAATTAAGATTTTTGGTTTAAAATGTTCGTAATGAATGCCTCTACAAATCTTGTTATGGTCAAAACCACGCCAGACTTACCGTTTTTGAGAAAAAATATGTGCAACGCACAATAACATACATATTTTTACATATTTTCAGCTAAAAGTATGGCATAATTTGGTTTATTTTCATTTTCTCGGAAACTAGTAGGCCTAGAATTAAGATTTTTGGTTTAAAATGTTCGTAATGAATGCCTCTACAAATCTTGTTATGGTCAAAACCACGCCAGACTTACCGTTTTTGAGAAAAAATATGTGCAACGCACAATAACATACATATTTTTACATATTTTCAGCTAAAAGTATGGCATAATTTGGTTTATTTTCATTTTCTCGGAAACTAGTAGGCCTAGAATTAAGATTTTTGGTTTAAAATGTTCGTAATGAATGCCTCTACAAATCTTGTTATGGTCAAAACCACGCCAGACTTACCGTTTTTGAGAAAAAATATGTGCATCGCACAATAACATACATATTTTCAGCTAAAAGTATGGCATAATTTGGTTTATTTTCATTTTCTCGGAAACTAGTAGGCCTAGAATTAAGATTTTTGGTTTAAAATGTTCGTAATGAATGCCTCTACAAATCTTGTTATGGTCAAAACCACGCCAGACTTACCGTTTTTGAGAAAAAATATGTGCATCGCACAATAACATACATATTTTCAGCTAAAAGTATGGCATAATTTGGTTTATTTTCATTTTCTCGGAAACTAGTAGGCCTAGAATTAAGATTTTTGGTTTAAAATGTTCGTAATGAATGCCTCTACAAATCTTGTTATGGTCAAAACCACGCCAGACTTACCGTTTTTGAGAAAAAATATGTGCATCGCACAATAACATACATATTTTCAGCTAAAAGTATGGCATAATTTGGTTTATTTTCATTTTCTCGGAAACTAGTAGGCCTAGAATTAAGATTTTTGGTTTAAAATGTTCGTAATGAATGCCTCTACAAATCTTGTTATGGTCAAAACCACGCCAGACTTACCGTTTTTGAGAAAAAATATGTGCATCGCACAATAACATACATATTTTCAGCTAAAAGTATGGCATAATTTGGTTTATTTTCATTTTCTCGGAAACTAGTAGGCCTAGAATTAAGATTTTTGGTTTAAAATGTTCGTAATGAATGCCTCTACAAATCTTGTTATGGTCAAAACCACGCCAGACTTACCGTTTTTGAGAAAAAATATGTGCATCGCACAATAACATACATATTTTCAGCTAAAAGTATGGCATAATTTGGTTTATTTTCATTTTCTCGGAAACTAGTAGGCCTAGAATTAAGATTTTTAGTTCAAAATGTTCGTAATGAATGCCTCTACAAATCTTGTTATGGTCAAAACCACGCCAGACTTACCGTTTTTGAGAAAAAATATGTGCATCGCACAATAACATACATATTTTCAGCTAAAAGTATGGCATAATTTGGTTTATTTTCATTTTCTCGGAAACTAGTAGGCCTAGAATTAAGATTTTTGGTTTAAAATGTTCGTAATGAATGCCTCTACAAATCTTGTTATGGTCAAAACCACGCCAGACTTACCGTTTTTGAGAAAAAATATGTGCATCGCACAATAACATACATATTTTCAGCTAAAAGTATGGCATAATTTGGTTTATTTTCATTTTCTCGGAAACTAGTAGGCCTAGAATTAAGATTTTTGGTTTAAAATGTTCGTAATGAATGCCTCTACAAATCTTGTTATGGTCAAAACCACGCCAGACTTACCGTTTTTGAGAAAAAATATGTGCATCGCACAATAACATACATATTTTCAGCTAAAAGTATGGCATAATTTGGTTTATTTTCATTTTCTCGGAAACTAGTAGGCCTAGAATTAAGATTTTTGGTTTAAAATGTTCGTAATGAATGCCTCTACAAATCTTGTTATGGTCAAAACCACGCCAGACTTACCGTTTTTGAGAAAAAATATGTGCATCGCACAATAACATACATATTTTCAGCTAAAAGTATGGCATAATTTGGTTTATTTTCATTTTCTCGGAAACTAGTAGGCCTAGAATTAAGATTTTTGGTTTAAAATGTTCGTAATGAATGCCTCTACAAATCTCGTTATGGTCAAAACCACGCCAGACTTACCGTTTTTGAGAAAAAATATGTGCAACGCACAATAACATACATATTTTTACATATTTTCAGCTAAAAGTATGGCATAATTTGGTTTATTTTCATTTTCTCGGAAACTAGTAGGCCTAGAATTAAGATTTTTGGTTTAAAATGTTCGTAATGAATGCCTCTACAAATCTTGTTATGGTCAAAACCACGCCAGACTTACCGTTTTTGAGAAAAAATATGTGCAACGCACAATAACATACATATTTTTACATATTTTCAGCTAAAAGTATGGCATAATTTGGTTTATTTTCATTTTCTCGGAAACTAGTAGGCCTAGAATTAAGATTTTTGGTTTAAAATGTTCGTAATGAATGCCTCTACAAATCTTGTTATGGTCAAAACCACGCCAGACTTACCGTTTTTGAGAAAAAATATGTGCATCGCACAATAACATACATATTTTCAGCTAAAAGTATGGCATAATTTGGTTTATTTTCATTTTCTCGGAAACTAGTAGGCCTAGAATTAAGATTTTTGGTTTAAAATGTTCGTAATGAATGCCTCTACAAATCTTGTTATGGTCAAAACCACGCCAGACTTACCGTTTTTGAGAAAAAATATGTGCAACGCACAATAACATACATATTTTTACATATTTTCAGCTAAAAGTATGGCATAATTTGGTTTATTTTCATTTTCTCGGAAACTAGTAGGCCTAGAATTAAGATTTTTGGTTTAAAATGTTCGTAATGAATGCCTCTACAAATCTTGTTATGGTCAAAACCACGCCAGACTTACCGTTTTTGAGAAAAAATATGTGCATCGCACAATAACATACATATTTTCAGCTAAAAGTATGGCATAATTTGGTTTATTTTCATTTTCTCGGAAACTAGTAGGCCTAGAATTAAGATTTTTGGTTTAAAATGTTCGTAATGAATGCCTCTACAAATCTTGTTATGGTCAAAACCACGCCAGACTTACCGTTTTTGAGAAAAAATATGTGCAACGCACAATAACATACATATTTTTACATATTTTCAGCTAAAAGTATGGCATAATTTGGTTTATTTTCATTTTCTCGGAAACTAGTAGGCCTAGAATTAAGATTTTTGGTTTAAAATGTTCGTAATGAATGCCTCTACAAATCTTGTTATGGTCAAAACCACGCCAGACTTACCGTTTTTGAGAAAAAATATGTGCATCGCACAATAACATACATATTTTCAGCTAAAAGTATGGCATAATTTGGTTTATTTTCATTTTCTCGGAAACTAGTAGGCCTAGAATTAAGATTTTTGGTTTAAAATGTTCGTAATGAATGCCTCTACAAATCTTGTTATGGTCAAAACCACGCCAGACTTACCGTTTTTGAGAAAAAATATGTGCATCGCACAATAACATACATATTTTCAGCTAAAAGTATGGCATAATTTGGTTTATTTTCATTTTCTCGGAAACTAGTAGGCCTAGAATTAAGATTTTTGGTTTAAAATGTTCGTAATGAATGCCTCTACAAATCTTGTTATGGTCAAAACCACGCCAGACTTACCGTTTTTGAGAAAAAATATGTGCAACGCACAATAACATACATATTTTTACATATTTTCAGCTAAAAGTATGGCATAATTTGGTTTATTTTCATTTTCTCGGAAACTAGTAGGCCTAGAATTAAGATTTTTGGTTTAAAATGTTCGTAATGAATGCCTCTACAAATCTTGTTATGGTCAAAACCACGCCAGACTTACTGTTTTTGAGAAAAAATATGTGCAACGCACAATAACATACATATTTTTACATATTTTCAGCTAAAAGTATGGCATAATTTGGTTTATTTTCATTTTCTCGGAAACTAGTAGGCCTAGAATTAAGATTTTTAGTTTAAAATGTTCGTAATGAATGCCTCTACAAATCTTGTTATGGTCAAAACCACGCCAGACTTACCGTTTTTGAGAAAAAATATGTGCATCGCACAATAACATACATATTTTCAGCTAAAAGTATGGCATAATTTGGTTTATTTTCATTTTCTCGGAAACTAGTAGGCCTAGAATTAAGATTTTTGGTTTAAAATGTTCGTAATGAATGCCTCTACAAATCTTGTTATGGTCAAAACCACGCCAGACTTACCGTTTTTGAGAAAAAATATGTGCAACGCACAATAACATACATATTTTTACATATTTTCAGCTAAAAGTATGGCATAATTTGGTTTATTTTCATTTTCTCGGAAACTAGTAGGCCTAGAATTAAGATTTTTGGTTTAAAATGTTCGTAATGAATGCCTCTACAAATCTTGTTATGGTCAAAACCACGCCAGACTTACCGTTTTTGAGAAAAAATATGTGCATCGCACAATAACATACATATTTTCAGCTAAAAGTATGGCATAATTTGGTTTATTTTCATTTTCTCGGAAACTAGTAGGCCTAGAATTAAGATTTTTGGTTTAAAATGTTCGTAATGAATGCCTCTACAAATCTTGTTATGGTCAAAACCACGCCAGACTTACCGTTTTTGAGAAAAAATATGTGCATCGCACAATAACATACATATTTTCAGCTAAAAGTATGGCATAATTTGGTTTATTTTCATTTTCTCGGAAACTAGTAGGCCTAGAATTAAGATTTTTGGTTTAAAATGTTCGTAATGAATGCCTCTACAAATCTTGTTATGGTCAAAACCACGCCAGACTTACCGTTTTTGAGAAAAAATATGTGCAACGCACAATAACATACATATTTTTACATATTTTCAGCTAAAAGTATGGCATAATTTGGTTTATTTTCATTTTCTCGGAAACTAGTAGGCCTAGAATTAAGATTTTTGGTTTAAAATGTTCGTAATGAATGCCTCTACAAATCTTGTTATGGTCAAAACCACGCCAGACTTACCGTTTTTGAGAAAAAATATGTGCATCGCACAATAACATACATATTTTCAGCTAAAAGTATGGCATAATTTGGTTTATTTTCATTTTCTCGGAAACTAGTAGGCCTAGAATTAAGATTTTTGGTTTAAAATGTTCGTAATGAATGCCTCTACAAATCTTGTTATGGTCAAAACCACGCCAGACTTACCGTTTTTGAGAAAAAATATGTGCATCGCACAATAACATACATATTTTCAGCTAAAAGTATGGCATAATTTGGTTTATTTTCATTTTCTCGGAAACTAGTAGGCCTAGAATTAAGATTTTTGGTTTAAAATGTTCGTAATGAATGCCTCTACAAATCTTGTTATGGTCAAAACCACGCCAGACTTACCGTTTTTGAGAAAAAATATGTGCAACGCACAATAACATACATATTTTTACATATTTTCAGCTAAAAGTATGGCATAATTTGGTTTATTTTCATTTTCTCGGAAACTAGTAGGCCTAGAATTAAGATTTTTGGTTTAAAATGTTCGTAATGAATGCCTCTACAAATCTTGTTATGGTCAAAACCACGCCAGACTTACCGTTTTTGAGAAAAAATATGTGCAACGCACAATAACATACATATTTTTACATATTTTCAGCTAAAAGTATGGCATAATTTGGTTTATTTTCATTTTCTCGGAAACTAGTAGGCCTAGAATTAAGATTTTTGGTTTAAAATGTTCGTAATGAATGCCTCTACAAATCTTGTTATGGTCAAAACCACGCCAGACTTACCGTTTTTGAGAAAAAATATGTGCATCGCACAATAACATACATATTTTCAGCTAAAAGTATGGCATAATTTGGTTTATTTTCATTTTCTCGGAAACTAGTAGGCCTAGAATTAAGATTTTTGGTTTAAAATGTTCGTAATGAATGCCTCTACAAATCTTGTTATGGTCAAAACCACGCCAGACTTACCGTTTTTGAGAAAAAATATGTGCATCGCACAATAACATACATATTTTCAGCTAAAAGTATGGCATAATTTGGTTTATTTTCATTTTCTCGGAAACTAGTAGGCCTAGAATTAAGATTTTTGGTTTAAAATGTTCGTAATGAATGCCTCTACAAATCTTGTTATGGTCAAAACCACGCCAGACTTACCGTTTTTGAGAAAAAATATGTGCATCGCACAATAACATACATATTTTTACATATTTTCAGCTAAAAGTATGGCATAATTTGGTTTATTTTCATTTTCTCGGAAACTAGTAGGCCTAGAATTAAGATTTTTGGTTTAAAATGTTCGTAATGAATGCCTCTACAAATCTTGTTATGGTCAAAACCACGCCAGACTTACCGTTTTTGAGAAAAAATATGTGCATCGCACAATAACATACATATTTTCAGCTAAAAGTATGGCATAATTTGGTTTATTTTCATTTTCTCGGAAACTAGTAGGCCTAGAATTAAGATTTTTGGTTTAAAATGTTCGTAATGAATGCCTCTACAAATCTTGTTATGGTCAAAACCACGCCAGACTTACCGTTTTTGAGAAAAAATATGTGCAACGCACAATAACATACATATTTTTACATATTTTCAGCTAAAAGTATGGCATAATTTGGTTTATTTTCATTTTCTCGGAAACTAGTAGGCCTAGAATTAAGATTTTTGGTTTAAAATGTTCGTAATGAATGCCTCTACAAATCTTGTTATGGTCAAAACCACGCCAGACGACTTACCGTTTTTGAGAAAAAATATGTGCAACGCACAATAACATACATATTTTTACATATTTTC
Source organism: Myathropa florea (assembly GCA_930367185.1). Taxonomy (NCBI): domain Eukaryota; kingdom Metazoa; phylum Arthropoda; class Insecta; order Diptera; family Syrphidae; genus Myathropa; species Myathropa florea. Next base: position 119,375 of record CAKNEX010000080.1, on the reverse strand, counting down.
AGCTAAAAGTATGGCATAATTTGGTTTATTTTCATTTTCTCGGAAACTAGTAGGCCTAGAATTAAGATTTTTGGTTTAAAATGTTCGTAATGAATGCCTCTACAAATCTTGTTATGGTCAAAACCACGCCAGACTTACCGTTTTTGAGAAAAAATATGTGCATCGCACAATAACATACATATTTTCAGCTAAAAGTATGGCATAATTTGGTTTATTTTCATTTTCTCGGAAACTAGTAGGCCTAGAATTAAGATTTTTGGTTTAAAATGTTCGTAATGAATGCCTCTACAAATCTTGTTATGGTCAAAACCACGCCAGACTTACCGTTTTTGAGAAAAAATATGTGCATCGCACAATAACATACATATTTTCAGCTAAAAGTATGGCATAATTTGGTTTATTTTCATTTTCTCGGAAACTAGTAGGCCTAGAATTAAGATTTTTGGTTTAAAATGTTCGTAATGAATGCCTCTACAAATCTTGTTATGGTCAAAACCACGCCAGACTTACCGTTTTTGAGAAAAAATATGTGCAACGCACAATAACATACATATTTTTACATATTTTCAGCTAAAAGTATGGCATAATTTGGTTTATTTTCATTTTCTCGGAAACTAGTAGGCCTAGAATTAAGATTTTTGGTTTAAAATGTTCGTAATGAATGCCTCTACAAATCTTGTTATGGTCAAAACCACGCCAGACTTACCGTTTTTGAGAAAAAATATGTGCAACGCACAATAACATACATATTTTTACATATTTTCAGCTAAAAGTATGGCATAATTTGGTTTATTTTCATTTTCTCGGAAACTAGTAGGCCTAGAATTAAGATTTTTGGTTTAAAATGTTCGTAATGAATGCCTCTACAAATCTTGTTATGGTCAAAACCACGCCAGACTTACCGTTTTTGAGAAAAAATATGTGCATCGCACAATAACATACATATTTTCAGCTAAAAGTATGGCATAATTTGGTTTATTTTCATTTTCTCGGAAACTAGTAGGCCTAGAATTAAGATTTTTGGTTTAAAATGTTCGTAATGAATGCCTCTACAAATCTTGTTATGGTCAAAACCACGCCAGACTTACCGTTTTTGAGAAAAAATATGTGCAACGCACAATAACATACATATTTTTACATATTTTCAGCTAAAAGTATGGCATAATTTGGTTTATTTTCATTTTCTCGGAAACTAGTAGGCCTAGAATTAAGATTTTTGGTTTAAAATGTTCGTAATGAATGCCTCTACAAATCTTGTTATGGTCAAAACCACGCCAGACTTACCGTTTTTGAGAAAAAATATGTGCATCGCACAATAACATACATATTTTCAGCTAAAAGTATGGCATAATTTGGTTTATTTTCATTTTCTCGGAAACTAGTAGGCCTAGAATTAAGATTTTTGGTTTAAAATGTTCGTAATGAATGCCTCTACAAATCTTGTTATGGTCAAAACCACGCCAGACTTACCGTTTTTGAGAAAAAATATGTGCAACGCACAATAACATACATATTTTTACATATTTTCAGCTAAAAGTATGGCATAATTTGGTTTATTTTCATTTTCTCGGAAACTAGTAGGCCTAGAATTAAGATTTTTGGTTTAAAATGTTCGTAATGAATGCCTCTACAAATCTTGTTATGGTCAAAACCACGCCAGACTTACCGTTTTTGAGAAAAAATATGTGCAACGCACAATAACATACATATTTTTACATATTTTCAGCTAAAAGTATGGCATAATTTGGTTTATTTTCATTTTCTCGGAAACTAGTAGGCCTAGAATTAAGATTTTTGGTTTAAAATGTTCGTAATGAATGCCTCTACAAATCTTGTTATGGTCAAAACCACGCCAGACTTACCGTTTTTGAGAAAAAATATGTGCATCGCACAATAACATACATATTTTCAGCTAAAAGTATGGCATAATTTGGTTTATTTTCATTTTCTCGGAAACTAGTAGGCCTAGAATTAAGATTTTTGGTTTAAAATGTTCGTAATGAATGCCTCTACAAATATTGTTATGGTCAAAACCACGCCAGACTTACCGTTTTTGAGAAAAAATATGTGCATCGCACAATAACATACATATTTTCAGCTAAAAGTATGGCATAATTTGGTTTATTTTCATTTTCTCGGAAACTAGTAGGCCTAGAATTAAGATTTTTGGTTTAAAATGTTCGTAATGAATGCCTCTACAAATCTTGTTATGCTCAAAACCACGCCAGACTTACCGTTTTTGAGAAAAAATATGTGCAACGCACAATAACATACATATTTTTACATATTTTCAGCTAAAAGTATGGCATAATTTGGTTTATTTTCATTTTCTCGGAAACTAGTAGGCCTAGAATTAAGATTTTTGGTTTAAAATGTTCGTAATGAATGCCTCTACAAATCTTGTTATGGTCAAAACCACGCCAGACTTACCGTTTTTGAGAAAAAATATGTGCATCGCACAATAACATACATATTTTCAGCTAAAAGTATGGCATAATTTGGTTTATTTTCATTTTCTCGGAAACTAGTAGGCCTAGAATTAAGATTTTTGGTTTAAAATGTTCGTAATGAATGCCTCTACAAATCTTGTTATGGTCAAAACCACGCCAGACTTACCGTTTTTGAGAAAAAATATGTGCATCGCACAATAACATACATATTTTCAGCTAAAAGTATGGCATAATTTGGTTTATTTTCATTTTCTCGGAAACTAGTAGGCCTAGAATTAAGATTTTTGGTTTAAAATGTTCGTAATGAATGCCTCTACAAATCTTGTTATGGTCAAAACCACGCCAGACTTACCGTTTTTGAGAAAAAATATGTGCATCGCACAATAACATACATATTTTCAGCTAAAAGTATGGCATAATTTGGTTTATTTTCATTTTCTCGGAAACTAGTAGGCCTAGAATTAAGATTTTTGGTTTAAAATGTTCGTAATGAATGCCTCTACAAATCTTGTTATTGTCAAAACCACGCCAGACTTACCGTTTTTGAGAAAAAATATGTGCATCGCACAATAACATACATATTTTTACATATTTTCAGCTAAAAGTATGGCATAATTTGGTTTATTTTCATTTTCTCGGAAACTAGTAGGCCTAGAATTAAGATTTTTGGTTTAAAATGTTCGTAATGAATGCCTCTACAAATCTTGTTATGGTCAAAACCACGCCAGACTTACCGTTTTTGAGAAAAAATATGTGCAACGCACAATAACATACATATTTTTACATATTTTCAGCTAAAAGTATGGCATAATTTGGTTTATTTTCATTTTCTCGGAAACTAGTAGGCCTAGAATTAAGATTTTTGGTTTAAAATGTTCGTAATGAATGCCTCTACAAATCTTGTTATGGTCAAAACCACGCCAGACTTACCGTTTTTGAGAAAAAATATGTGCATCGCACAATAACATACATATTTTCAGCTAAAAGTATGGCATAATTTGGTTTATTTTCATTTTCTCGGAAACTAGTAGGCCTAGAATTAAGATTTTTGGTTTAAAATGTTCGTAATGAATGCCTCTACAAATCTTGTTATGGTCAAAACCACGCCAGACTTACCGTTTTTGAGAAAAAATATGTGCATCGCACAATAACATACATATTTTCAGCTAAAAGTATGGCATAATTTGGTTTATTTTCATTTTCTCGGAAACTAGTAGGCCTAGAATTAAGATTTTTGGTTTAAAATGTTCGTAATGAATGCCTCTACAAATCTTGTTATGGTCAAAACCACGCCAGACTTACCGTTTTTGAGAAAAAATATGTGCAACGCACAATAACATACATATTTTTACATATTTTCAGCTAAAAGTATGGCATAATTTGGTTTATTTTCATTTTCTCGGAAACTAGTAGGCCTAGAATTAAGATTTTTGGTTTAAAATGTTCGTAATGAATGCCTCTACAAATCTTGTTATGGTCAAAACCACGCCAGACTTACCGTTTTTGAGAAAAAATATGTGCATCGCACAATAACATACATATTTTCAGCTAAAAGTATGGCATAATTTGGTTTATTTTCATTTTCTCGGAAACTAGTAGGCCTAGAATTAAGATTTTTGGTTTAAAATGTTCGTAATGAATGCCTCTACAAATCTTGTTATGGTCAAAACCACGCCAGACTTACCGTTTTTGAGAAAAAATATGTGCAACGCACAATAACATACATATTTTTACATATTTTCAGCTAAAAGTATGGCATAATTTGGTTTATTTTCATTTTCTCGGAAACTAGTAGGCCTAGAATTAAGATTTTTGGTTTAAAATGTTCGTAATGAATGCCTCTACAAATCTTGTTATGGTCAAAACCACGCCAGACTTACCGTTTTTGAGAAAAAATATGTGCATCGCACAATAACATACATATTTTCAGCTAAAAGTATGGCATAATTTGGTTTATTTTCATTTTCTCGGAAACTAGTAGGCCTAGAATTAAGATTTTTGGTTTAAAATGTTCGTAATGAATGCCTCTACAAATCTTGTTATGGTCAAAACCACGCCAGACTTACCGTTTTTGAGAAAAAATATGTGCAACGCACAATAACATACATATTTTCAGCTAAAAGTATGGCATAATTTGGTTTATTTTCATTTTCTCGGAAACTAGTAGGCCTAGAATTAAGATTTTTGGTTTAAAATGTTCGTAATGAATGCCTCTACAAATCTTGTTATGGTCAAAACCACGCCAGACTTACCGTTTTTGAGAAAAAATATGTGCATCGCACAATAACATACATATTTTCAGCTAAAAGTATGGCATAATTTGGTTTATTTTCATTTTCTCGGAAACTAGTAGGCCTAGAATTAAGATTTTTGGTTTAAAATGTTCGTAATGAATGCCTCTACAAATCTTGTTATGGTCAAAACCACGCCAGACTTACCGTTTTTGAGAAAAAATATGTGCATCGCACAATAACATACATATTTTCAGCTAAAAGTATGGCATAATTTGGTTTATTTTCATTTTCTCGGAAACTAGTAGGCCTAGAATTAAGATTTTTGGTTTAAAATGTTCGTAATGAATGCCTCTACAAATCTTGTTATGGTCAAAACCACGCCAGACTTACCGTTTTTGAGAAAAAATATGTGCAACGCACAATAACATACATATTTTTACATATTTTCAGCTAAAAGTATGGCATAATTTGGTTTATTTTCATTTTCTCGGAAACTAGTAGGCCTAGAATTAAGATTTTTGGTTTAAAATGTTCGTAATGAATGCCTCTACAAATCTTGTTATGGTCAAAACCACGCCAGACTTACCGTTTTTGAGAAAAAATATGTGCATCGCACAATAACATACATATTTTCAGCTAAAAGTATGGCATAATTTGGTTTATTTTCATTTTCTCGGAAACTAGTAGGCCTAGAATTAAGATTTTTGGTTTAAAATGTTCGTAATGAATGCCTCTACAAATCTTGTTATGGTCAAAACCACGCCAGACTTACCGTTTTTGAGAAAAAATATGTGCAACGCACAATAACATACATATTTTTACATATTTTCAGCTAAAAGTATGGCATAATTTGGTTTATTTTCATTTTCTCGGAAACTAGTAGGCCTAGAATTAAGATTTTTGGTTTAAAATGTTCGTAATGAATGCCTCTACAAATCTTGTTATGGTCAAAACCACGCCAGACTTACCGTTTTTGAGAAAAAATATGTGCAACGCACAATAACATACATATTTTTACATATTTTCAGCTAAAAGTATGGCATAATTTGGTTTATTTTCATTTTCTCGGAAACTAGTAGGCCTAGAATTAAGATTTTTGGTTTAAAATGTTCGTAATGAATGCCTCTACAAATCTTGTTATGGTCAAAACCACGCCAGACTTACCGTTTTTGAGAAAAAATATGTGCATCGCACAATAACATACATATTTTCAGCTAAAAGTATGGCATAATTTGGTTTATTTTCATTTTCTCGGAAACTAGTAGGCCTAGAATTAAGATTTTTGGTTTAAAATGTTCGTAATGAATGCCTCTACAAATATTGTTATGGTCAAAACCACGCCAGACTTACCGTTTTTGAGAAAAAATATGTGCATCGCACAATAACATACATATTTTCAGCTAAAAGTATGGCATAATTTGGTTTATTTTCATTTTCTCGGAAACTAGTAGGCCTAGAATTAAGATTTTTGGTTTAAAATGTTCGTAATGAATGCCTCTACAAATCTTGTTATGCTCAAAACCACGCCAGACTTACCGTTTTTGAGAAAAAATATGTGCAACGCACAATAACATACATATTTTTACATATTTTCAGCTAAAAGTATGGCATAATTTGGTTTATTTTCATTTTCTCGGAAACTAGTAGGCCTAGAATTAAGATTTTTGGTTTAAAATGTTCGTAATGAATGCCTCTACAAATCTTGTTATGGTCAAAACCACGCCAGACTTACCGTTTTTGAGAAAAAATATGTGCATCGCACAATAACATACATATTTTCAGCTAAAAGTATGGCATAATTTGGTTTATTTTCATTTTCTCGGAAACTAGTAGGCCTAGAATTAAGATTTTTGGTTTAAAATGTTCGTAATGAATGCCTCTACAAATCTTGTTATGGTCAAAACCACGCCAGACTTACCGTTTTTGAGAAAAAATATGTGCATCGCACAATAACATACATATTTTCAGCTAAAAGTATGGCATAATTTGGTTTATTTTCATTTTCTCGGAAACTAGTAGGCCTAGAATTAAGATTTTTGGTTTAAAATGTTCGTAATGAATGCCTCTACAAATCTTGTTATGGTCAAAACCACGCCAGACTTACCGTTTTTGAGAAAAAATATGTGCATCGCACAATAACATACATATTTTCAGCTAAAAGTATGGCATAATTTGGTTTATTTTCATTTTCTCGGAAACTAGTAGGCCTAGAATTAAGATTTTTGGTTTAAAATGTTCGTAATGAATGCCTCTACAAATCTTGTTATGGTCAAAACCACGCCAGACTTACCGTTTTTGAGAAAAAATATGTGCATCGCACAATAACATACATATTTTTACATATTTTCAGCTAAAAGTATGGCATAATTTGGTTTATTTTCATTTTCTCGGAAACTAGTAGGCCTAGAATTAAGATTTTTGGTTTAAAATGTTCGTAATGAATGCCTCTACAAATCTTGTTATGGTCAAAACCACGCCAGACTTACCGTTTTTGAGAAAAAATATGTGCAACGCACAATAACATACATATTTTTACATATTTTCAGCTAAAAGTATGGCATAATTTGGTTTATTTTCATTTTCTCGGAAACTAGTAGGCCTAGAATTAAGATTTTTGGTTTAAAATGTTCGTAATGAATGCCTCTACAAATCTTGTTATGGTCAAAACCACGCCAGACTTACCGTTTTTGAGAAAAAATATGTGCATCGCACAATAACATACATATTTTCAGCTAAAAGTATGGCATAATTTGGTTTATTTTCATTTTCTCGGAAACTAGTAGGCCTAGAATTAAGATTTTTGGTTTAAAATGTTCGTAATGAATGCCTCTACAAATCTTGTTATGGTCAAAACCACGCCAGACTTACCGTTTTTGAGAAAAAATATGTGCATCGCACAATAACATACATATTTTCAGCTAAAAGTATGGCATAATTTGGTTTATTTTCATTTTCTCGGAAACTAGTAGGCCTAGAATTAAGATTTTTGGTTTAAAATGTTCGTAATGAATGCCTCTACAAATCTTGTTATGGTCAAAACCACGCCAGACTTACCGTTTTTGAGAAAAAATATGTGCAACGCACAATAACATACATATTTTTACATATTTTCAGCTAAAAGTATGGCATAATTTGGTTTATTTTCATTTTCTCGGAAACTAGTAGGCCTAGAATTAAGATTTTTGGTTTAAAATGTTCGTAATGAATGCCTCTACAAATCTTGTTATGGTCAAAACCACGCCAGACTTACCGTTTTTGAGAAAAAATATGTGCATCGCACAATAACATACATATTTTCAGCTAAAAGTATGGCATAATTTGGTTTATTTTCATTTTCTCGGAAACTAGTAGGCCTAGAATTAAGATTTTTGGTTTAAAATGTTCGTAATGAATGCCTCTACAAATCTTGTTATGGTCAAAACCACGCCAGACTTACCGTTTTTGAGAAAAAATATGTGCAACGCACAATAACATACATATTTTTACATATTTTCAGCTAAAAGTATGGCATAATTTGGTTTATTTTCATTTTCTCGGAAACTAGTAGGCCTAGAATTAAGATTTTTGGTTTAAAATGTTCGTAATGAATGCCTCTACAAATCTTGTTATGGTCAAAACCACGCCAGACTTACCGTTTTTGAGAAAAAATATGTGCAACGCACAATAACATACATATTTTTACATATTTTCAGCTAAAAGTATGGCATAATTTGGTTTATTTTCATTTTCTCGGAAACTAGTAGGCCTAGAATTAAGATTTTTGGTTTAAAATGTTCGTAATGAATGCCTCTACAAATCTTGTTATGGTCAAAACCACGCCAGACTTACCGTTTTTGAGAAAAAATATGTGCATCGCACAATAACATACATATTTTCAGCTAAAAGTATGGCATAATTTGGTTTATTTTCATTTTCTCGGAAACTAGTAGGCCTAGAATTAAGATTTTTGGTTTAAAATGTTCGTAATGAATGCCTCTACAAATCTTGTTATGGTCAAAACCACGCCAGACTTACCGTTTTTGAGAAAAAATATGTGCATCGCACAATAACATACATATTTTCAGCTAAAAGTATGGCATAATTTGGTTTATTTTCATTTTCTCGGAAACTAGTAGGCCTAGAATTAAGATTTTTGGTTTAAAATGTTCGTAATGAATGCCTCTACAAATCTTGTTATGGTCAAAACCACGCCAGACTTACCGTTTTTGAGAAAAAATATGTGCAACGCACAATAACATACATATTTTTACATATTTTCAGCTAAAAGTATGGCATAATTTGGTTTATTTTCATTTTCTCGGAAACTAGTAGGCCTAGAATTAAGATTTTTGGTTTAAAATGTTCGTAATGAATGCCTCTACAAATCTTGTTATGGTCAAAACCACGCCAGACTTACCGTTTTTGAGAAAAAATATGTGCAACGCACAATAACATACATATTTTTACATATTTTCAGCTAAAAGTATGGCATAATTTGGTTTATTTTCATTTTCTCGGAAACTAGTAGGCCTAGAATTAAGATTTTTGGTTTAAAATGTTCGTAATGAATGCCTCTACAAATCTTGTTATGGTCAAAACCACGCCAGACTTACCGTTTTTGAGAAAAAATATGTGCATCGCACAATAACATACATATTTTCAGCTAAAAGTATGGCATAATTTGGTTTATTTTCATTTTCTCGGAAACTAGTAGGCCTAGAATTAAGATTTTTGGTTTAAAATGTTCGTAATGAATGCCTCTACAAATCTTGTTATGGTCAAAACCACACCAGACTTACCGTTTTTGAGAAAAAATATGTGCATCGCACAATAACATACATATTTTCAGCTAAAAGTATGGCATAATTTGGTTTATTTTCATTTTCTCGGAAACTAGTAGGCCTAGAATTAAGATTTTTGGTTTAAAATGTTCGTAATGAATGCCTCTACAAATCTTGTTATGGTCAAAACCACGCCAGACTTACCGTTTTTGAGAAAAAATATGTGCAACGCACAATAACATACATATTTTTACATATTTTCAGCTAAAAGTATGGCATAATTTGGTTTATTTTCATTTTCTCGGAAACTAGTAGGCCTAGAACTAAGATTTTTGGTTTAAAATGTTCGTAATGAATGCCTCTACAAATCTTGTTATGGTCAAAACCACGCCAGACTTACCGTTTTTGAGAAAAAATATGTGCATCGCACAATAACATACATATTTTCAGCTAAAAGTATGGCATAATTTGGTTTATTTTCATTTTCTCGGAAACTAGTAGGCCTAGAATTAAGATTTTTGGTTTAAAATGTTCGTAATGAATGCCTCTACAAATCTTGTTATGGTCAAAACCACGCCAGACTTACCGTTTTTGAGAAAAAATATGTGCATCGCACAATAACATACATATTTTCAGCTAAAAGTATGGCATAATTTGGTTTATTTTCATTTTCTCGGAAACTAGTAGGCCTAGAATTAAGATTTTTGGTTTAAAATGTTCGTAATGAATGCCTCTACAAATCTTGTTATGGTCAAAACCACGCCAGACTTACCGTTTTTGAGAAAAAATATGTGCATCGCACAATAACATACATATTTTCAGCTAAAAGTATGGCATAATTTGGTTTATTTTCATTTTCTCGGAAACTAGTAGGCCTAGAATTAAGATTTTTGGTTTAAAATGTTCGTAATGAATGCCTCTACAAATCTTGTTATGGTCAAAACAACGCCAGACTTACCGTTTTTGAGAAAAAATATGTGCAACGCACAATAACATACATATTTTTACATATTTTCAGCTAAAAGTATGGCATAATTTGGTTTATTTTCATTTTCTCGGAAACTAGTAGGCCTAGAATTAAGATTTTTGGTTTAAAATGTTCGTAATGAATGCCTCTACAAATCTTGTTATGGTCAAAACCACGCCAGACTTACCGTTTTTGAGAAAAAATATGTGCATCGCACAATAACATACATATTTTTACATATTTTCAGCTAAAAGTATGGCATAATTTGGTTTATTTTCATTTTCTCGGAAACTAGTAGGCCTAGAATTAAGATTTTTGGTTTAAAATGTTCGTAATGAATGCCTCTACAAATCTTGTTATGGTCAAAACCACGCCAGACTTACCGTTTTTGAGAAAAAATATGTGCAACGCACAATAACATACATATTTTTACATATTTTCAGCTAAAAGTATGGCATAATTTGGTTTATTTTCATTTTCTCGGAAACTAGTAGGCCTAGAATTAAGATTTTTGGTTTAAAATGTTCGTAATGAATGCCTCTACAAATCTTGTTATGGTCAAAACCACGCCAGACTTACCGTTTTTGAGAAAAAATATGTGCATCGCACAATAACATACATATTTTCAGCTAAAAGTATGGCATAATTTGGTTTATTTTCATTTTCTCGGAAACTAGTAGGCCTAGAATTAAGATTTTTGGTTTAAAATGTTCGTAATGAATGCCTCTACAAATCTTGTTATGGTCAAAACCACGCCAGACTTACCGTTTTTGAGAAAAAATATGTGCATCGCACAATAACATACATATTTTCAGCTAAAAGTATGGCATAATTTGGTTTATTTTCATTTTCTCGGAAACTAGTAGGCCTAGAATTAAGATTTTTGGTTTAAAATGTTCGTAATGAATGCCTCTACAAATCTTGTTATGGTCAAAACCACGCCAGACTTACCGTTTTTGAGAAAAAATATGTGCAACGCACAATAACATACATATTTTTACATATTTTCAGCTAAAAGTATGGCATAATTTGGTTTATTTTCATTTTCTCGGAAACTAGTAGGCCTAGAATTAAGATTTTTGGTTTAAAATGTTCGTAATGAATGCCTCTACAAATCTTGTTATGGTCAAAACCACGCCAGACTTACCGTTTTTGAGAAAAAATATGTGCATCGCACAATAACATACATATTTTCAGCTAAAAGTATGGCATAATTTGGTTTATTTTCATTTTCTCGGAAACTAGTAGGCCTAGAATTAAGATTTTTGGTTTAAAATGTTCGTAATGAATGCCTCTACAAATCTTGTTATGGTCAAAACCACGCCAGACTTACCGTTTTTGAGAAAAAATATGTGCAACGCACAATAACATACATATTTTTACATATTTTCAGCTAAAAGTATGGCATAATTTGGTTGATTTTCATTTTCTCGGAAACTAGTAGGCCTAGAATTAAGATTTTTGGTTTAAAATGTTCGTAATGAATGCCTCTACAAATCTTGTTATGGTCAAAACCACGCCAGACTTACCGTTTTTGAGAAAAAATATGTGCAACGCACAATAACATACATATTTTTACATATTTTCAGCTAAAAGTATGGCATAATTTGGTTTATTTTCATTTTCTCGGAAACTAGTAGGCCTAGAATTAAGATTTTTGGTTTAAAATGTTCGTAATGAATGCCTCTACAAATCTTGTTATGGTCAAAACCACGCCAGACTTACCGTTTTTGAGAAAAAATATGTGCATCGCACAATAACATACATATTTTCAGCTAAAAGTATGGCATAATTTGGTTTATTTTCATTTTCTCGGAAACTAGTAGGCCTAGAATTAAGATTTTTGGTTTAAAATGTTCGTAATGAATGCCTCTACAAATCTTGTTATGGTCAAAACCACGCCAGACTTACCGTTTTTGAGAAAAAATATGTGCATCGCACAATAACATACATATTTTCAGCTAAAAGTATGGCATAATTTGGTTTATTTTCATTTTCTCGGAAACTAGTAGGCCTAGAATTAAGATTTTTGGTTTAAAATGTTCGTAATGAATGCCTCTACAAATCTTGTTATGGTCAAAACCACGCCAGACTTACCGTTTTTGAGAAAAAATATGTGCATCGCACAATAACATACATATTTTCAGCTAAAAGTATGGCATAATTTGGTTTATTTTCATTTTCTCGGAAACTAGTAGGCCTAGAATTAAGATTTTTGGTTTAAAATGTTCGTAATGAATGCCTCTACAAATCTTGTTATGGTCAAAACCACGCCGGACTTACCGCTTTTGAGAAAAAATATGTGCAACGCACAATAACATACATATTTTTACATATTTTCAGCTAAAAGTATGGCATAATTTGGTTTATTTTCATTTTCTCGGAAACTAGTAGGCCTAGAATTAAGATTTTTGGTTTAAAATGTTCGTAATGAATGCCTCTACAAATCTTGTTATGGTCAAAACCACGCCAGACTTACCGTTTTTGAGAAAAAATATGTGCATCGCACAATAACATACATATTTTCAGCTAAAAGTATGGCATAATTTGGTTTATTTTCATTTTCTCGGAAACTAGTAGGCCTAGAATTAAGATTTTTGGTTTAAAATGTTCGTAATGAATGCCTCTACAAATCTTGTTATGGTCAAAACCACGCCAGACTTACCGTTTTTGAGAAAAAATATGTGCAACGCACAATAACATACATATTTTTACATATTTTCAGCTAAAAGTATGGCATAATTTGGTTTATTTTCATTTTCTCGGAAACTAGTAGGCCTAGAATTAAGATTTTTGGTTTAAAATGTTCGTAAAGAATGCCTCTACAAATCTTGTTATGGTCAAAACCAGGCCAGACTTACCGTTTTTGAGAAAAAATATGTGCATCGCACAATAACATACATATTTTCAGCTAAAAGTATGGCATAATTTGGTTTATTTTCATTTTCTCGGAAACTAGTAGGCCTAGAATTAAGATTTTTGGTTTAAAATGTTCGTAATGAATGCCTCTACAAATCTTGTTATGGTCAAAACCACGCCAGACTTACCGTTTTTGAGAAAAAATATGTGCATCGCACAATAACATACATATTTTCAGCTAAAAGTATGGCATAATTTGGTTTATTTTCATTTTCTCGGAAACTAGTAGGCCTAGAATTAAGATTTTTGGTTTAAAATGTTCGTAATGAATGCCTCTACAAATCTTGTTATGGTCAAAACCACGCCAGACTTACCGTTTTTGAGAAAAAATATGTGCAACGCACAATAACATACATATTTTTACATATTTTCAGCTAAAAGTATGGCATAATTTGGTTTATTTTCATTTTCTCGGAAACTAGTAGGCCTAGAATTAAGATTTTTGGTTTAAAATGTTCGTAATGAATGCCTCTACAAATCTTGTTATGGTCAAAACCACGCCAGACTTACCGTTTTTGAGAAAAAATATGTGCATCGCACAATAACATACATATTTTCAGCTAAAAGTATGGCATAATTTGGTTTATTTTCATTTTCTCGGAAACTAGTAGGCCTAGAATTAAGATTTTTGGTTTAAAATGTTCGTAATGAATGCCTCTACAAATCTTGTTATGGTCAAAACCACGCCAGACTTACCGTTTTTGAGAAAAAATATGTGCATCGCACAATAACATACATATTTTCAGCTAAAAGTATGGCATAATTTGGTTTATTTTCATTTTCTCGGAAACTAGTAGGCCTAGAATTAAGATTTTTGGTTTAAAATGTTCGTAATGAATGCCTCTACAAATCTTGTTATGGTCAAAACCACGCCAGACTTACCGTTTTTGAGAAAAAATATGTGCAACGCACAATAACATACATATTTTTACATATTTTCAGCTAAAAGTATGGCATAATTTGGTTTATTTTCATTTTCTCGGAAACTAGTAGGCCTAGAATTAAGATTTTTGGTTTAAAATGTTCGTAATGAATGCCTCTACAAATCTTGTTATGGTCAAATCCACGCCAGACTTACCGTTTTTGAGAAAAAATATGTGCATCGCACAATAACATACATATTTTCAGCTAAAAGTATGGCATAATTTGGTTTATTTTCATTTTCTCGGAAACTAGTAGGCCTAGAATTAAGATTTTTGGTTTAAAATGTTCGTAATGAATGCCTCTACAAATCTTGTTATGGTCAAAACCACGCCAGACTTACCGTTTTTGAGAAAAAATATGTGCAACGCACAATAACATACATATTTTTACATATTTTCAGCTAAAAGTATGGCATAATTTGGTTTATTTTCATTTTCTCGGAAACTAGTAGGCCTAGAATTAAGATTTTTGGTTTAAAATGTTCGTAATGAATGCCTCTACAAATCTTGTTATGGTCAAAACCACGCCAGACTTACCGTTTTTGAGAAAAAATATGTGCAACGCACAATAACATACATATTTTTACATATTTTCAGCTAAAAGTATGGCATAATTTGGTTTATTTTCATTTTCTCGGAAACTAGTAGGCCTAGAATTAAAATTTTTGGTTTAAAATGTTCGTAATGAATGCCTCTACAAATCTTGTTATGGTCAAAACCACGCCAGACTTACCGTTTTTGAGAAAAAATATGTGCAACGCACAATAACATACATATTTTTACATATTTTCAGCTAAAAGTATGGCATAATTTGGTTTATTTTCATTTTCTCGGAAACTAGTAGGCCTAGAATTAAGATTTTTGGTTTAAAATGTTCGTAATGAATGCCTCTACAAATCTTGTTATGGTCAAAACCACGCCAGACTTACCGTTTTTGAGAAAAAATATGTGCATCGCACAATAACATACATATTTTCAGCTAAAAGTATGGCATAATTTGGTTTATTTTCATTTTCTCGGAAACTAGTAGGCCTAGAATTAAGATTTTTGGTTTAAAATGTTCGTAATGAATGCCTCTACAAATCTTGTTATGGTCAAAACCACGCCAGACTTACCGTTTTTGAGAAAAAATATGTGCATCGCACAATAACATACATATTTTCAGCTAAAAGTATGGCATAATTTGGTTTATTTTCATTTTCTCGGAAACTAGTAGGCCTAGAATTAAGATTTTTGGTTTAAAATGTTCGTAATGAATGCCTCTACAAATCTTGTTATGGTCAAAACCACGCCAGACTTACCGTTTTTGAGAAAAAATATGTGCATCGCACAATAACATACATATTTTCAGCTAAAAGTATGGCATAATTTGGTTTATTTTCATTTTCTCGGAAACTAGTAGGCCTAGAATTAAGATTTTTGGTTTAAAATGTTCGTAATGAATGCCTCTACAAATCTTGTTATGGTCAAAACCACGCCAGACTTACCGTTTTTGAGAAAAAATATGTGCATCGCACAATAACATACATATTTTCAGCTAAAAGTATGGCATAATTTGGTTTATTTTCATTTTCTCGGAAACTAGTAGGCCTAGAATTAAGATTTTTGGTTTAAAATGTTCGTAATGAATGCCTCTACAAATCTTGTTATGGTCAAAACCACGCCAGACTTACCGTTTTTGAGAAAAAATATGTGCAACGCACAATAACATACATATTTTTACATATTTTCAGCTAAAAGTATGGCATAATTTGGTTTATTTTCATTTTCTCGGAAACTAGTAGGCCTAGAATTAAGATTTTTGGTTTAAAATGTTCGTAATGAATGCCTCTACAAATCTTGTTATGGTCAAAACCACGCCAGACTTACCGTTTTTGAGAAAAAATATGTGCATCGCACAATAACATACATATTTTCAGCTAAAAGTATGGCATAATTTGGTTTATTTTCATTTTCTCGGAAACTAGTAGGCCTAGAATTAAGATTTTTGGTTTAAAATGTTCGTAATGAATGCCTCTACAAATCTTGTTATGGTCAAAACCACGCCAGACTTACCGTTTTTGAGAAAAAATATGTGCATCGCACAATAACATACATATTTTCAGCTAAAAGTATGGCATAATTTGGTTTATTTTCATTTTCTCGGAAACTAGTAGGCCTAGAATTAAGATTTTTGGTTTAAAATGTTCGTAATGAATGCCTCTACAAATCTTGTTATGGTCAAAACCACGCCAGACTTACCGTTTTTGAGAAAAAATATGTGCATCGCACAATAACATACATATTTTCAGCTAAAAGTATGGCATAATTTGGTTTATTTTCATTTTCTCGGAAACTAGTAGGCCTAGAATTAAGATTTTTGGTTTAAAATGTTCGTAATGAATGCCTCTACAAATCTTGTTATGGTCAAAACCACGCCAGACTTACCGTTTTTGAGAAAAAA
Organism: Myathropa florea; assembly: GCA_930367185.1. Taxonomy (NCBI): domain Eukaryota; kingdom Metazoa; phylum Arthropoda; class Insecta; order Diptera; family Syrphidae; genus Myathropa; species Myathropa florea. The sequence goes on along the minus strand of CAKNEX010000080.1, from coordinate 102,679 downwards.
TATGTGCATCGCACAATAACATACATATTTTCAGCTAAAAGTATGGCATAATTTGGTTTATTTTCATTTTCTCGGAAACTAGTAGGCCTAGAATTAAGATTTTTGGTTTAAAATGTTCGTAATGAATGCCTCTACAAATCTTGTTATGGTCAAAACCACGCCAGACTTACCGTTTTTGAGAAAAAATATGTGCATCGCACAATAACATACATATTTTCAGCTAAAAGTATGGCATAATTTGGTTTATTTTCATTTTCTCGGAAACTAGTAGGCCTAGAATTAAGATTTTTGGTTTAAAATGTTCGTAATGAATGCCTCTACAAATCTTGTTATGGTCAAAACCACGCCAGACTTACCGTTTTTGAGAAAAAATATGTGCATCGCACAATAACATACATATTTTCAGCTAAAAGTATGGCATAATTTGGTTTATTTTCATTTTCTCGGAAACTAGTAGGCCTAGAATTAAGATTTTTGGTTTAAAATGTTCGTAATGAATGCCTCTACAAATCTTGTTATGGTCAAAACCACGCCAGACTTACCGTTTTTGAGAAAAAATATGTGCATCGCACAATAACATACATATTTTCAGCTAAAAGTATGGCATAATTTGGTTTATTTTCATTTTCTCGGAAACTAGTAGGCCTAGAATTAAGATTTTTGGTTTAAAATGTTCGTAATGAATGCCTCTACAAATCTTGTTATGGTCAAAACCACGCCAGACTTACCGTTTTTGAGAAAAAATATGTGCATCGCACAATAACATACATATTTTCAGCTAAAAGTATGGCATAATTTGGTTTATTTTCATTTTCTCGGAAACTAGTAGGCCTAGAATTAAGATTTTTGGTTTAAAATGTTCGTAATGAATGCCTCTACAAATCTTGTTATGGTCAAAACCACGCCAGACTTACCGTTTTTGAGAAAAAATATGTGCAACGCACAATAACATACATATTTTACATATTTTCAGCTAAAAGTATGGCATAATTTGGTTTATTTTCATTTTCTCGGAAACTAGTAGGCCTAGAATTAAGATTTTTGGTTTAAAATGTTCGTAATGAATGCCTCTACAAATCTTGTTATGGTCAAAACCACGCCAGACTTACCGTTTTTGAGAAAAAATATGTGCATCGCACAATAACATACATATTTTCAGCTAAAAGTATGGCATAATTTGGTTTATTTTCATTTTCTCGGAAACTAGTAGGCCTAGAATTAAGATTTTTGGTTTAAAATGTTCGTAATGAATGCCTCTACAAATCTTGTTATGGTCAAAACCACGCCAGACTTACCGTTTTTGAGAAAAAATATGTGCATCGCACAATAACATACATATTTTCAGCTAAAAGTATGGCATAATTTGGTTTATTTTCATTTTCTCGGAAACTAGTAGGCCTAGAATTAAGATTTTTGGTTTAAAATGTTCGTAATGAATGCCTCTACAAATCTTGTTATGGTCAAAACCACGCCAGACTTACCGTTTTTGAGAAAAAATATGTGCAACGCACAATAACATACATATTTTTACATATTTTCAGCTAAAAGTATGGCATAATTTGGTTTATTTTCATTTTCTCGGAAACTAGTAGGCCTAGAATTAAGATTTTTGGTTTAAAATGTTCGTAATGAATGCCTCTACAAATCTTGTTATGGTCAAAACCACGCCAGACTTACCGTTTTTGAGAAAAAATATGTGCAACGCACAATAACATACATATTTTTACATATTTTCAGCTAAAAGTATGGCATAATTTGGTTTATTTTCATTTTCTCGGAAACTAGTAGGCCTAGAATTAAGATTTTTGGTTTAAAATGTTCGTAATGAATGCCTCTACAAATCTTGTTATGGTCAAAACCACGCCAGACTTACCGTTTTTGAGAAAAAATATGTGCATCGCACAATAACATACATATTTTCAGCTAAAAGTATGGCATAATTTGGTTTATTTTCATTTTCTCGGAAACTAGTAGGCCTAGAATTAAGATTTTTGGTTTAAAATGTTCGTAATGAATGCCTCTACAAATCTTGTTATGGTCAAAACCACGCCAGACTTACCGTTTTTGAGAAAAAATATGTGCATCGCACAATAACATACATATTTTCAGCTAAAAGTATGGCATAATTTGGTTTATTTTCATTTTCTCGGAAACTAGTAGGCCTAGAATTAAGATTTTTGGTTTAAAATGTTCGTAATGAATGCCTCTACAAATCTTGTTATGGTCAAAACCACGCCAGACTTACCGTTTTTGAGAAAAAATATGTGCATCGCACAATAACATACATATTTTCAGCTAAAAGTATGGCATAATTTGGTTTATTTTCATTTTCTCGGAAACTAGTAGGCCTAGAATTAAGATTTTTGGTTTAAAATGTTCGTAATGAATGCCTCTACAAATCTTGTTATGGTCAAAACCACGCCAGACTTACCGTTTTTGAGAAAAAATATGTGCAACGCACAATAACATACATATTTTTACATATTTTCAGCTAAAAGTATGGCATAATTTGGTTTATTTTCATTTTCTCGGAAACTAGTAGGCCTAGAATTAAGATTTTTGGTTTAAAATGTTCGTAATGAATGCCTCTACAAATCTTGTTATGGTCAAAACCACGCCAGACTTACCGTTTTTGAGAAAAAATATGTGCATCGCACAATAACATACATATTTTCAGCTAAAAGTATGGCATAATTTGGTTTATTTTCATTTTCTCGGAAACTAGTAGGCCTAGAATTAAGATTTTTGGTTTAAAATGTTCGTAATGAATGCCTCTACAAATCTTGTTATGGTCAAAACCACGCCAGACTTACCGTTTTTGAGAAAAAATATGTGCATCGCACAATAACATACATATTTTCAGCTAAAAGTATGGCATAATTTGGTTTATTTTCATTTTCTCGGAAACTAGTAGGCCTAGAATTAAGATTTTTGGTTTAAAATGTTCGTAATGAATGCCTCTACAAATCTTGTTATGGTCAAAACCACGCCAGACTTACCGTTTTTGAGAAAAAATATGTGCAACGCACAATAACATACATATTTTTACATATTTTCAGCTAAAAGTATGGCATAATTTGGTTTATTTTCATTTTCTCGGAAACTAGTAGGCCTAGAATTAAGATTTTTGGTTTAAAATGTTCGTAATGAATGCCTCTACAAATCTTGTTATGGTCAAAACCACGCCAGACTTACCGTTTTTGAGAAAAAATATGTGCATCGCACAATAACATACATATTTTCAGCTAAAAGTATGGCATAATTTGGTTTATTTTCATTTTCTCGGAAACTAGTAGGCCTAGAATTAAGATTTTTGGTTTAAAATGTTCGTAATGAATGCCTCTACAAATCTTGTTATGGTCAAAACCACGCCGGACTTACCGCTTTTGAGAAAAAATATGTGCAACGCACAATAACATACATATTTTTACATATTTTCAGCTAAAAGTATGGCATAATTTGGTTTATTTTCATTTTCTCGGAAACTAGTAGGCCTAGAATTAAGATTTTTGGTTTAAAATGTTCGTAATGAATGCCTCTACAAATCTTGTTATGGTCAAAACCACGCCAGACTTACCGTTTTTGAGAAAAAATATGTGCATCGCACAATAACATACATATTTTCAGCTAAAAGTATGGCATAATTTGGTTTATTTTCATTTTCTCGGAAACTAGTAGGCCTAGAATTAAGATTTTTGGTTTAAAATGTTCGTAATGAATGCCTCTACAAATCTTGTTATGGTCAAAACCACGCCAGACTTACCGTTTTTGAGAAAAAATATGTGCAACGCACAATAACATACATATTTTTACATATTTTCAGCTAAAAGTATGGCATAATTTGGTTTATTTTCATTTTCTCGGAAACTAGTAGGCCTAGAATTAAGATTTTTGGTTTAAAATGTTCGTAATGAATGCCTCTACAAATCTTGTTATGGTCAAAACTACGCCAGACTTACCGTTTTTGAGAAAAAAATATGTGCAACGCACAATAACATACATATTTTTACATATTTTCAGCTAAAAGTATGGCATAATTTGGTTTATTTTCATTTTCTCGGAAACTAGTAGGCCTAGAATTAAGATTTTTGGTTTAAAATGTTCGTAATGAATGCCTCTACAAATCTTGTTATGGTCAAAACCACGCCAGACTTACCGTTTTTGAGAAAAAATATGTGCATCGCACAATAACATACATATTTTCAGCTAAAAGTATGGCATAATTTGGTTTATTTTCATTTTCTCGGAAACTAGTAGGCCTAGAATTAAGATTTTTGGTTTAAAATGTTCGTAATGAATGCCTCTACAAATCTTGTTATGGTCAAAACCACGCCAGACTTACCGTTTTTGAGAAAAAATATGTGCATCGCACAATAACATACATATTTTCAGCTAAAAGTATGGCATAATTTGGTTTATTTTCATTTTCTCGGAAACTAGTAGGCCTAGAATTAAGATTTTTGGTTTAAAATGTTCGTAATGAATGCCTCTACAAATCTTGTTATGGTCAAAACCACGCCAGACTTACCGTTTTTGAGAAAAAATATGTGCATCGCACAATAACATACATATTTTCAGCTAAAAGTATGGCATAATTTGGTTTATTTTCATTTTCTCGGAAACTAGTAGGCCTAGAATTAAGATTTTTGGTTTAAAATGTTCGTAATGAATGCCTCTACAAATCTTGTTATGGTCAAAACCACGCCAGACTTACCGTTTTTGAGAAAAAATATGTGCATCGCACAATAACATACATATTTTCAGCTAAAAGTATGGCATAATTTGGTTTATTTTCATTTTCTCGGAAACTAGTAGGCCTAGAATTAAGATTTTTGGTTTAAAATGTTCGTAATGAATGCCTCTACAAATCTTGTTATGGTCAAAACCACGCCAGACTTACCGTTTTTGAGAAAAAATATGTGCATCGCACAATAACATACATATTTTCAGCTAAAAGTATGGCATAATTTGGTTTATTTTCATTTTCTCGGAAACTAGTAGGCCTAGAATTAAGATTTTTGGTTTAAAATGTTCGTAATGAATGCCTCTACAAATCTTGTTATGGTCAAAACCACGCCAGACTTACCGTTTTTGAGAAAAAATATGTGCATCGCACAATAACATACATATTTTCAGCTAAAAGTATGGCATAATTTGGTTTATTTTCATTTTCTCGGAAACTAGTAGGCCTAGAATTAAGATTTTTGGTTTAAAATGTTCGTAATGAATGCCTCTACAAATCTTGTTATGGTCAAAACCACGCCAGACTTACCGTTTTTGAGAAAAAATATGTGCATCGCACAATAACATACATATTTTCAGCTAAAAGTATGGCATAATTTGGTTTATTTTCATTTTCTCGGAAACTAGTAGGCCTAGAATTAAGATTTTTGGTTTAAAATGTTCGTAATGAATGCCTCTACAAATCTTGTTATGGTCAAAACCACGCCAGACTTACCGTTTTTGAGAAAAAATATGTGCATCGCACAATAACATACATATTTTCAGCTAAAAGTATGGCATAATTTGGTTTATTTTCATTTTCTCGGAAACTAGTAGGCCTAGAATTAAGATTTTTGGTTTAAAATGTTCGTAATGAATGCCTCTACAAATCTTGTTATGGTCAAAACCACGCCAGACTTACCGTTTTTGAGAAAAAATATGTGCATCGCACAATAACATACATATTTTCAGCTAAAAGTATGGCATAATTTGGTTTATTTTCATTTTCTCGGAAACTAGTAGGCCTAGAATTAAGATTTTTGGTTTAAAATGTTCGTAATGAATGCCTCTACAAATCTTGTTATGGTCAAAACCACGCCAGACTTACCGTTTTTGAGAAAAAATATGTGCAACGCACAATAACATACATATTTTTACATATTTTCAGCTAAAAGTATGGCATAATTTGGTTTATTTTCATTTTCTCGGAAACTAGTAGGCCTAGAATTAAGATTTTTGGTTTAAAATGTTCGTAATGAATGCCTCTACAAATCTTGTTATGGTCAAAACCACGCCAGACTTACCGTTTTTGAGAAAAAATATGTGCATCGCACAATAACATACATATTTTCAGCTAAAAGTATGGCATAATTTGGTTTATTTTCATTTTCTCGGAAACTAGTAGGCCTAGAATTAAGATTTTTGGTTTAAAATGTTCGTAATGAATGCCTCTACAAATCTTGTTATGGTCAAAACCACGCCAGACTTACCGTTTTTGAGAAAAAATATGTGCATCGCACAATAACATACATATTTTCAGCTAAAAGTATGGCATAATTTGGTTTATTTTCATTTTCTCGGAAACTAGTAGGCCTAGAATTAAGATTTTTGGTTTAAAATGTTCGTAATGAATGCCTCTACAAATCTTGTTATGGTCAAAACCACGCCAGACTTACCGTTTTTGAGAAAAAATATGTGCATCGCACAATAACATACATATTTTCAGCTAAAAGTATGGCATAATTTGGTTTATTTTCATTTTCTCGGAAACTAGTAGGCCTAGAATTAAGATTTTTGGTTTAAAATGTTCGTAATGAATGCCTCTACAAATCTTGTTAGGGGTCAAAACCACGCCAGACTTACCGTTTTTGAGAAAAAATATGTGCATCGCACAATAACATACATATTTTCAGCTAAAAGTATGGCATAATTTGGTTTATTTTCATTTTCTCGGAAACTAGTAGGCCTAGAATTAAGATTTTCGGTTTAAAATGTTCGTAATGAATGCCTCTACAAATCTTGTTACGGTCAAAACCACGCCAGACTTACCGTTTCTGAGAAAAAATATGTGCATCGCACAATAACATACATATTTTCAGCTAAAAGTATGGCATAATTTGGTTTATTTTCATTTTCTCGGAAACTAGTAGGCCTAGAATTAAGATTTTTGGTTTAAAATGTTCGTAATGAATGCCTCTACAAATCTTGTTATGGTCAAAACCACGCCAGACTTAACGTTTTTGAGAAAAAATATGTGCAACGCACAATAACATACATATTTTTACATATTTTCAGCTAAAAGTATGGCATAATTTGGTTTATTTTCATTTTCTCGGAAACTAGTAGGCCTAGAATTAAGATTTTTGGTTTAAAATGTTCGTAATGAATGCCTCTACAAATCTTGTTATGGTCAAAACCACGCCAGACTTACCGTTTTTGAGAAAAAATATGTGCATCGCACAATAACATACATATTTTCAGCTAAAAGTATGGCATAATTTGGTTTATTTTCATTTTCTCGGAAACTAGTAGGCCTAGAATTAAGATTTTTGGTTTAAAATGTTCGTAATGAATGCCTCTACAAATCTTGTTATGGTCAAAACCACGCCAGACTTACCGTTTTTGAGAAAAAATATGTGCATCGCACAATAACATACATATTTTCAGCTAAAAGTATGGCATAATTTGGTTTATTTTCATTTTCTCGGAAACTAGTAGGCCTAGAATTAAGATTTTTGGTTTAAAATGTTCGTAATGAATGCCTCTACAAATCTTGTTATGGTCAAAACCACGCCAGACTTACCGTTTTTGAGAAAAAATATGTGCATCGCACAATAACATACATATTTTCAGCTAAAAGTATGGCATAATTTGGTTTATTTTCATTTTCTCGGAAACTAGTAGGCCTAGAATTAAGATTTTTGGTTTAAAATGTTCGTAATGAATGCCTCTACAAATCTTGTTATGGTCAAAACCACGCCAGACTTACCGTTTTTGAGAAAAAATATGTGCATCGCACAATAACATACATATTTTCAGCTAAAAGTATGGCATAATTTGGTTTATTTTCATTTTCTCGGAAACTAGTAGGCCTAGAATTAAGATTTTTGGTTTAAAATGTTCGTAATGAATGCCTCTACAAATCTTGTTATGGTCAAAACCACGCCAGACTTACCGTTTTTGAGAAAAAATATGTGCAACGCACAATAACATACATATTTTTACATATTTTCAGCTAAAAGTATGGCATAATTTGGTTTATTTTCATTTTCTCGGAAACTAGTAGGCCTAGAATTAAGATTTTTAGTTTAAAATGTTCGTAATGAATGCCTCTACAAATCTTGTTATGGTCAAAACCACGCCAGACTTACCGTTTTTGAGAAAAAATATGTGCAACGCACAATAACATACATATTTTTACATATTTTCAGCTAAAAGTATGGCATAATTTGGTTTATTTTCATTTTCTCGGAAACTAGTAGGCCTAGAATTAAGATTTTTGGTTTAAAATGTTCGTAATGAATGCCTCTACAAATCTTGTTATGGTCAAAACCACGCCAGACTTACCGTTTTTGAGAAAAAATATGTGCATCGCACAATAACATACATATTTTCAGCTAAAAGTATGGCATAATTTGGTTTATTTTCATTTTCTCGGAAACTAGTAGGCCTAGAATTAAGATTTTTGGTTTAAAATGTTCGTAATGAATGCCTCTACAAATCTTGTTATGGTCAAAACCACGCCAGACTTACCGTTTTTGAGAAAAAATATGTGCATCGCACAATAACATACATATTTTCAGCTAAAAGTATGGCATAATTTGGTTTATTTTCATTTTCTCGGAGACTAGTAGGCCTAGAATTAAGATTTTTGGTTTAAAATGTTCGTAATGAATGCCTCTACAAATCTTGTTATGGTCAAAACCACGCCAGACTTACCGTTTTTGAGAAAAAATATGTGCAACGCACAATAACATACATATTTTTACATATTTTCAGCTAAAAGTATGGCATAATTTGGTTTATTTTCATTTTCTCGGAAACTAGTAGGCCTAGAATTAAGATTTTTGGTTTAAAATGTTCGTAATGAATGCCTCTACAAATCTTGTTATGGTCAAAACCACGCCAGACTTACCGTTTTTGAGAAAAAATATGTGCATCGCACAATAACATACATATTTTCAGCTAAAAGTATGGCATAATTTGGTTTATTTTCATTTTCTCGGAAACTAGTAGGCCTAGAATTAAGATTTTTGGTTTAAAATGTTCGTAATGAATGCCTCTACAAATCTTGTTATGGTCAAAACCACGCCAGACTTACCGTTTTTGAGAAAAAATATGTGCAACGCACAATAACATACATATTTTTACATATTTTCAGCTAAAAGTATGGCATAATTTGGTTTATTTTCATTTTCTCGGAAACTAGTAGGCCTAGAATTAAGATTTTTGGTTTAAAATGTTCGTAATGAATGCCTCTACAAATCTTGTTATGGTCAAAACCACGCCAGACTTACCGTTTTTGAGAAAAAATATGTGCATCGCACAATAACATACATATTTTCAGCTAAAAGTATGGCATAATTTGGTTTATTTTCATTTTCTCGGAAACTAGTAGGCCTAGAATTAAGATTTTTGGTTTAAAATGTTCGTAATGAATGCCTCTACAAATCTTGTTATGGTCAAAACCACGCCAGTCTTACCGTTTTTGAGAAAAAATATGTGCATCGCACAATAACATACATATTTTCAGCTAAAAGTATGGCATAATTTGGTTTATTTTCATTTTCTCGGAAACTAGTAGGCCTAGAATTAAGATTTTTGGTTTAAAATGTTCGTAATGAATGCCTCTACAAATCTTGTTATGGTCAAAACCACGCCAGACTTACCGTTTTTGAGAAAAAATATGTGCATCGCACAATAACATACATATTTTCAGCTAAAAGTATGGCATAATTTGGTTTATTTTCATTTTCTCGGAAACTAGTAGGCCTAGAATTAAGATTTTTGGTTTAAAATGTTCGTAATGAATGCCTCTACAAATCTTGTTATGGTCAAAACCACGCCAGACTTACCGTTTTTGAGAAAAAATATGTGCATCGCACAATAACATACATATTTTCAGCTAAAAGTATGGCATAATTTGGTTTATTTTCATTTTCTCGGAAACTAGTAGGCCTAGAATTAAGATTTTTGGTTTAAAATGTTCGTAATGAATGCCTCTACAAATCTTGTTATGGTCAAAACCACGCCAGACTTACCGTTTTTGAGAAAAAATATGTGCATCGCACAATAACATACATATTTTCAGCTAAAAGTATGGCATAATTTGGTTTATTTTCATTTTCTCGGAAACTAGTAGGCCTAGAATTAAGATTTTTGGTTTAAAATGTTCGTAATGAATGCCTCTACAAATCTTGTTATGGTCAAAACCACGCCAGACTTACCGTTTTTGAGAAAAAATATGTGCAACGCACAATAACATACATATTTTTACATATTTTCAGCTAAAAGTATGGCATAATTTGGTTTATTTTCATTTTCTCGGAAACTAGTAGGCCTAGAATTAAGATTTTTGGTTTAAAATGTTCGTAATGAATGCCTCTACAAATCTTGTTATGGTCAAAACCACGCCAGACTTACCGTTTTTGAGAAAAAATATGTGCATCGCACAATAACATACATATTTTCAGCTAAAAGTATGGCATAATTTGGTTTATTTTCATTTTCTCGGAAACTAGTAGGCCTAGAATTAAGATTTTTGGTTTAAAATGTTCGTAATGAATGCCTCTACAAATCTTGTTATGGTCAAAACCACGCCAGACTTACCGTTTTTGAGAAAAAATATGTGCATCGCACAATAACATACATATTTTCAGCTAAAAGTATGGCATAATTTGGTTTATTTTCATTTTCTCGGAAACTAGTAGGCCTAGAATTAAGATTTTTGGTTTAAAATGTTCGTAATGAATGCCTCTACAAATCTTGTTATGGTCAAAACCACGCCAGACTTACCGTTTTTGAGAAAAAATATGTGCATCGCACAATAACATACATATTTTCAGCTAAAAGTATGGCATAATTTGGTTTATTTTCATTTTCTCGGAAACTAGTAGGCCTAGAATTAAGATTTTTGGTTTAAAATGTTCGTAATGAATGCCTCTACAAATCTTGTTATGGTCAAAACCACGCCAGACTTACCGTTTTTGAGAAAAAATATGTGCATCGCACAATAACATACATATTTTCAGCTAAAAGTATGGCATAATTTGGTTTATTTTCATTTTCTCGGAAACTAGTAGGCCTAGAATTAAGATTTTTGGTTTAAAATGTTCGTAATGAATGCCTCTACAAATCTTGTTATGGTCAAAACCACGCCAGACTTACCGTTTTTGAGAAAAAATATGTGCAACGCACAATAACATACATATTTTTACATATTTTCAGCTAAAAGTATGGCATAATTTGGTTTATTTTCATTTTCTCGGAAACTAGTAGGCCTAGAATTAAGATTTTTGGTTTAAAATGTTCGTAATGAATGCCTCTACAAATCTTGTTATGGTCAAAACCACGCCAGACTTACCGTTTTTGAGAAAAAATATGTGCATCGCACAATAACATACATATTTTCAGCTAAAAGTATGGCATAATTTGGTTTATTTTCATTTTCTCGGAAACTAGTAGGCCTAGAATTAAGATTTTTGGTTTAAAATGTTCGTAATGAATGCCTCTACAAATCTTGTTATGGTCAAAACCACGCCAGACTTACCGTTTTTGAGAAAAAATATGTGCATCGCACAATAACATACATATTTTCAGCTAAAAGTATGGCATAATTTGGTTTATTTTCATTTTCTCGGAAACTAGTAGGCCTAGAATTAAGATTTTTGGTTTAAAATGTTCGTAATGAATGCCTCTACAAATCTTGTTATGGTCAAAACCACGCCAGACTTACCGTTTTTGAGAAAAAATATGTGCAACGCACAATAACATACATATTTTTACATATTTTCAGCTAAAAGTATGGCATAATTTGGTTTATTTTCATTTTCTCGGAAACTAGTAGGCCTAGAATTAAGATTTTTGGTTTAAAATGTTCGTAATGAATGCCTCTACAAATCTTGTTATGGTCAAAACCACGCCAGACTTACCGTTTTTGAGAAAAAATATGTGCAACGCACAATAACATACATATTTTTACATATTTTCAGCTAAAAGTATGGCATAATTTGGTTTATTTTCATTTTCTCGGAAACTAGTAGGCCTAGAATTAAGATTTTTGGTTTAAAATGTTCGTAATGAATGCCTCTACAAATCTTGTTATGGTCAAAACCACGCCAGACTTACCGTTTTTGAGAAAAAATATGTGCATCGCACAATAACATACATATTTTCAGCTAAAAGTATGGCATAATTTGGTTTATTTTCATTTTCTCGGAAACTAGTAGGCCTAGAATTAAGATTTTTGGTTTAAAATGTTCGTAATGAATGCCTCTACAAATCTTGTTATGGTCAAAACCACGCCAGACTTACCGTTTTTGAGAAAAAATATGTGCAACGCACAATAACATACATATTTTTACATATTTTCAGCTAAAAGTATGGCATAATTTGGTTTATTTTCATTTTCTCGGAAACTAGTAGGCCTAGAATTAAGATTTTTGGTTTAAAATGTTCGTAATGAATGCCTCTACAAATCTTGTTATGGTCAAAACCACGCCAGACTTACCGTTTTTGAGAAAAAATATGTGCATCGCACAATAACATACATATTTTCAGCTAAAAGTATGGCATAATTTGGTTTATTTTCATTTTCTCGGAAACTAGTAGGCCTAGAATTAAGATTTTTGGTTTAAAATGTTCGTAATGAATGCCTCTACAAATCTTGTTATGGTCAAAACCACGCCAGACTTACCGTTTTTGAGAAAAAATATGTGCAACGCACAATAACATACATATTTTTACATATTTTCAGCTAAAAGTATGGCATAATTTGGTTTATTTTCATTTTCTCGGAAACTAGTAGGCCTAGAATTAAGATTTTTGGTTTAAAATGTTCGTAATGAATGCCTCTACAAATCTTGTTATGGTCAAAACCACGCCAGACTTACCGTTTTTTGAGAAAAAATATGTGCATCGCACAATAACATACATATTTTCAGCTAAAAGTATGGCATAATTTGGTTTATTTTCATTTTCTCGGAAACTAGTAGGCCTAGAAATAAGATTTTTGGTTTAAAATGTTCGTAATGAATGCCTCTACAAATCTTGTTATGGTCAAAACCACGCCAGACTTACCGTTTTTGAGAAAAAATATGTGCATCGCACAATAACATACATATTTTCAGCTAAAAGTATGGCATAATTTGGTTTATTTTCATTTTCTCGGAAACTAGTAGGCCTAGAATTAAGATTTTTGGTTTAAAATGTTCGTAATGAATGCCTCTACAAATCTTGTTATGGTCAAAACCACGCCAGACTTACCGTTTTTGAGAAAAAATATGTGCAACGCACAATAACATACATATTTTTACATATTTTCAGCTAAAAGTATGGCATAATTTGGTTTATTTTCATTTTCTCGGAAACTAGTAGGCCTAGAATTAAGATTTTTGGTTTAAAATGTTCGTAATGAATGCCTCTACAAATCTTGTTATGGTCAAAACCACGCCAGACTTACCGTTTTTGAGAAAAAATATGTGCATCGCACAATAACATACATATTTTCAGCTAAAAGTATGGCATAATTTGGTTTATTTTCATTTTCTCGGAAACTAGTAGGCCTAGAATTAAGATTTTTGGTTTAAAATGTTCGTAATGAATGCCTCTACAAATCTTGTTATGGTCAAAACCACGCCAGACTTACCGTTTTTGAGAAAAAATATGTGCATCGCACAATAACATACATATTTTCAGCTAAAAGTATGGCATAATTTGGTTTATTTTCATTTTCTCGGAAACTAGTAGGCCTAGAATTAAGATTTTTGGTTTAAAATGTTCGTAATGAATGCCTCTACAAATCTTGTTATGGTCAAAACCACGCCAGACTTACCGTTTTTGAGAAAAAATATGTGCATCGCACAATAACATACATATTTTCAGCTAAAAGTATGGCATAATTTGGTTTATTTTCATTTTCTCGGAAACTAGTAGGCCTAGAATTAAGATTTTTGGTTTAAAATGTTCGTAATGAATGCCTCTACAAATCTTGTTATGGTCAAAACCACGCCAGACTTACCGTTTTTGAGAAAAAATATGTGCAACGCACAATAACATACATATTTTTACATATTTTCAGCTAAAAGTATGGCATAATTTGGTTTATTTTCATTTTCTCGGAAACTAGTAGGCCTAGAATTAAGATTTTTGGTTTAAAATGTTCGTAATGAATGCCTCTACAAATCTTGTTATGGTCAAAACCACGCCAGACTTACCGTTTTTGAGAAAAAATATGTGCATCGCACAATAACATACATATTTTCAGCTAAAAGTATGGCATAATTTGGTTTATTTTCATTTTCTCGGAAACTAGTAGGCCTAGAATTAAGATTTTTGGTTTAAAATGTTCGTAATGAATGCCTCTACAAATCTTGTTATGGTCAAAACCACGCCAGACTTACCGTTTTTGAGAAAAAATATGTGCATCGCACAATAACATACATATTTTCAGCTAAAAGTATGGCATAATTTGGTTTATTTTCATTTTCTCGGAAACTAGTAGGCCTAGAATTAAGATTTTTGGTTTAAAATGTTCGTAATGAATGCCTCTACAAATCTTGTTATGGTCAAAACCACGCCAGACTTACCGTTTTTGAGAAAAAATATGTGCATCGCACAATAACATACATATTTTCAGCTAAAAGTATGGCATAATTTGGTTTATTTTCATTTTCTCGGAAACTAGTAGGCCTAGAATTAAGATTTTTGGTTTAAAATGTTCGTAATGAATGCCTCTACAAATCTTGTTATGGTCAAAACCACGCCAGACTTACCGTTTTTGAGAAAAAATATGTGCAACGCACAATAACATACATATTTTTACATATTTTCAGCTAAAAGTATGGCATAATTTGGTTTATTTTCATTTTCTCGGAAACTAGTAGGCCTAGAATTAAGATTTTTGGTTTAAAATGTTCGTAATGAATGCCTCTACAAATCTTGTTATGGTCAAAACCACGCCAGACTTACCGTTTTTGAGAAAAAATATGTGCAACGCACAATAACATACATATTTTTACATATTTTCAGCTAAAAGTATGGCATAATTTGGTTTATTTTCATTTTCTCGGAAACTAGTAGGCCTAGAATTAAGATTTTTGGTTTAAAATGTTCGTAATGAATGCCTCTACAAATCTTGTTATGGTCAAAACCACGCCAGACTTACCGTTTTTGAGAAAAAATATGTGCATCGCACAATAACATACATATTTTCAGCTAAAAGTATGGCATAATTTGGTTTATTTTCATTTTCTCGGAAACTAGTAGGCCTAGAATTAAGATTTTTGGTTTAAAATGTTCGTAATGAATGCCTCTACAAATCTTGTTATGGTCAAAACCACGCCAGACTTACCGTTTTTGAGAAAAAATATGTGCAACGCACAATAACATACATATTTTTACATATTTTCAGCTAAAAGTATGGCATAATTTGGTTTATTTTCATTTTCTCGGAAACTAGTAGGCCTAGAATTAAGATTTTTGGTTTAAAATGTTCGTAATGAATGCCTCTACAAATCTTGTTATGGTCAAAACCACGCCAGACTTACCGTTTTTGAGAAAAAATATGTGCATCGCACAATAACATACATATTTTCAGCTAAAAGTATGGCATAATTTGGTTTATTTTCATTTTCTCGGAAACTAGTAGGCCTAGAATTAAGATTTTTGGTTTAAAATGTTCGTAATGAATGCCTCTACAAATCTTGCTATGGTCAAAACCACGCCAGACTTACCGTTTTTGAGAAAAAATATGTGCAACGCACAATAACATACATATTTTTACATATTTTCAGCTAAAAGTATGGCATAATTTGGTTTATTTTCATTTTCTCGGAAACTAGTAGGCCTAGAATTAAGATTTTTGGTTTAAAATGTTCGTAATGAATGCCTCTACAAATCTTGTTATGGTCAAAACCACGCCAGACTTACCGTTTTTGAGAAAAAATATGTGCATCGTACAATAACATACATATTTTCAGCTAAAAGTATGGCATAATTTGGTTTATTTTCATTTTCTCGGAAACTAGTAGGCCTAGAAATAAGATTTTTGGTTTAAAATGTTCGTAATGAATGCCTCTACAAATCTTGTTATGGTCAAAACCACGCCAGACTTACCGTTTTTGAGAAAAAATATGTGCATCGCACAATAACATACATATTTTCAGCTAAAAGTATGGCATAATTTGGTTTATTTTCATTTTCTCGGAAACTAGTAGGCCTAGAATTAAGATTTTTGGTTTAAAATGTTCGTAATGAATGCCTCTACAAATCTTGTTATGGTCAAAACCACGCCAGACTTACCGTTTTTGAGAAAAAATATGTGCAACGCACAATAACATACATATTTTTACATATTTTCAGCTAAAAGTATGGCATAATTTGGTTTATTTTCATTTTCTCGGAAACTAGTAGGCCTAGAATTAAGATTTTTGGTTTAAAATGTTCGTAATGAATGCCTCTACAAATCTTGTTATGGTCAAAACCACGCCAGACTTACCGTTTTTGAGAAAAAATATGTGCATCGCACAATAACATACATATTTTCAGCTAAAAGTATGGCATAATTTGGTTTATTTTCATTTTCTCGGAAACTAGTAGGCCTAGAATTAAGATTTTTGGTTTAAAATGTTCGTAATGAATGCCTCTACAAATCTTGTTATGGTCAAAACCACGCCAGACTTACCGTTTTTGAGAAAAAATATGTGCATCGCACAATAACATACATATTTTCAGCTAAAAGTATGGCATAATTTGGTTTATTTTCATTTTCTCGGAAACTAGTAGGCCTAGAATTAAGATTTTTGGTTTAAAATGTTCGTAATGAATGCCTCTACAAATCTTGTTATGGTCAAAACCACGCCAGACTTACCGTTTTTGAGAAAAAATATGTGCATCGCACAATAACATACATATTTTCAGCTAAAAGTATGGCATAATTTGGTTTATTTTCATTTTCTCGGAAACTAGTAGGCCTAGAATTAAGATTTTTGGTTTAAAATGTTCGTAATGAATGCCTCTACAAATCTTGTTATGGTCAAAACCACGCCAGACTTACCGTTTTTGAGAAAAAATATGTGCAACGCACAATAACATACATATTTTTACATATTTTCAGCTAAAAGTATGGCATAATTTGGTTTATTTTCATTTTCTCGGAAACTAGTAGGCCTAGAATTAAGATTTTTGGTTTAAAATGTTCGTAATGAATGCCTCTACAAATCTTGTTATGGTCAAAACCACGCCAGACTTACCGTTTTTGAGAAAAAATATGTGCATCGCACAATAACATACATATTTTCAGCTAAAAGTATGGCATAATTTGGTTTATTTTCATTTTCTCGGAAACTAGTAGGCCTAGAATTAAGATTTTTGGTTTAAAATGTTCGTAATGAATGCCTCTACAAATCTTGTTATGGTCAAAACCACGCCAGACTTACCGTTTTTGAGAAAAAATATGTGCATCGCACAATAACATACATATTTTCAGCTAAAAGTATGGCATAATTTGGTTTATTTTCATTTTCTCGGAAACTAGTAGGCCTAGAATTAAGATTTTTGGTTTAAAATGTTCGTAATGAATGCCTCTACAAATCTTGTTATGGTCAAAACCACGCCAGACTTACCGTTTTTGAGAAAAAATATGTGCAACGCACAATAACATACATATTTTTACATATTTTCAGCTAAAAGTATGGCATAATTTGGTTTATTTTCATTTTCTCGGAAACTAGTAGGCCTAGAATTAAGATTTTTGGTTTAAAATGTTCGTAATGAATGCCTCTACAAATCTTGTTATGGTCAAAACCACGCCAGACTTACCGTTTTTGAGAAAAAATATGTGCATCGCACAATAACATACATATTTTCAGCTAAAAGTATGGCATAATTTGGTTTATTTTCATTTTCTCGGAAACTAGTAGGCCTAGAATTAAGATTTTTGGTTTAAAATGTTCGTAATGAATGCCTCTACAAATCTTGTTATGGTCAAAACCACGCCAGACTTACCGTTTTTGAGAAAAAATATGTGCAACGCACAATAACATACATATTTTTACATATTTTCAGCTAAAAGTATGGCATAATTTGGTTTATTTTCATTTTCTCGGAAACTAGTAGGCCTAGAATTAAGATTTTTGGTTTAAAATGTTCGTAATGAATGCCTCTACAAATCTTGTTATGGTCAAAACCACGCCAGACTTACCGTTTTTGAGAAAAAATATGTGCATCGCACAATAACATACATATTTTCAGCTAAAAGTATGGCATAATTTGGTTTATTTTCATTTTCTCGGAAACTAGTAGGCCTAGAATTAAGATTTTTGGTTTAAAATGTTCGTAATGAATGCCTCTACAAATCTTGTTATGGTCAAAACCACGCCAGACTTACCGTTTTTGAGAAAAAATATGTGCAACGCACAATAACATACATATTTTTACATATTTTCAGCTAAAAGTATGGCATAATTTGGTTTATTTTCATTTTCTCGGAAACTAGTAGGCCTAGAATTAAGATTTTTGGTTTAAAATGTTCGTAATGAATGCCTCTACAAATCTTGTTATGGTCAAAACCACGCCAGACTTACCGTTTTTGAGAAAAAATATGTGCATCGCACAATAACATACATATTTTCAGCTAAAAGTATGGCATAATTTGGTTTATTTTCATTTTCTCGGAAACTAGTAGGCCTAGAATTAAGATTTTTGCTTTAAAATGTTCGTAATGAATGCCTCTACAAATCTTGTTATGGTCAAAACCACGCCAGACTTACCGTTTTTGAGAAAAAATATGTGCATCGCACAATAACATACATATTTTCAGCTAAAAGTATGGCATAATTTGGTTTATTTTCATTTTCTCGGAAACTAGTAGGCCTAGAATTAAGATTTTTGGTTTAAAATGTTCGTAATGAATGCCTCTACAAATCTTGTTATGGTCAAAACCACGCCAGACTTACCGTTTTTGAGAAAAAATATGTGCATCGCACAATAACATACATATTTTCAGCTAAAAGTATGGCATAATTTGGTTTATTTTCATTTTCTCGGAAACTAGTAGGCCTAGAATTAAGATTTTTGGTTTAAAATGTTCGTAATGAATGCCTCTACAAATCTTGTTATGGTCAAAACCACGCCAGACTTACCGTTTTTGAGAAAAAATATGTGCAACGCACAATAACATACATATTTTTACATATTTTCAGCTAAAAGTATGGCATAATTTGGTTTATTTTCATTTTCTCGGAAACTAGTAGGCCTAGAATTAAGATTTTTGGTTTAAAATGTTCGTAATGAATGCCTCTACAAATCTTGTTATGGTCAAAACCACGCCAGACTTACCGTTTTTGAGAAAAAATATGTGCATCGCACAATAACATACATATTTTCAGCTAAAAGTATGGCATAATTTGGTTTATTTTCATTTTCTCGGAAACTAGTAGGCCTAGAATTAAGATTTTTGGTTTAAAATGTTCGTAATGAATGCCTCTACAAATCTTGTTATGGTCAAAACCACGCCAGACTTACCGTTTTTGAGAAAAAATATGTGCATCGCACAATAACATACATATTTTCAGCTAAAAGTATGGCATAATTTGGTTTATTTTCATTTTCTCGGAAACTAGTAGTAGTTCGTAATGAATGCCTCTACAAATCTTGTTATGGTCAAAACCACGCCAGACTTACCGTTTTTGAGAAAAAATATGTGCATCGCACAATAACATACATATTTTCAGCTAAAAGTATGGCATAATTTGGTTTATTTTCATTTTCTCGGAAACTAGTAGACCTAGAATTAAGATTTTTGGTTTAAAATGTTCGTAATGAATGCCTCTACAAATCTTGTTATGGTCAAAACCACGCCAGACTTACCGTTTTTGAGAAAAAATATGTGCAACGCACAATAACATACATATTTTTACATATTTTCAGCTAAAAGTATGGCATAATTTGGTTTATTTTCATTTTCTCGGAAACTAGTAGGCCTAGAATTAAGATTTTTGGTTTAAAATGTTCGTAATGAATGCCTCTACAAATTTTGTTATGGTCAAAACCACGCCAGACTTACCGTTTTTGAGAAAAAATATGTGCATCGCACAATAACATACATATTTTCAGCTAAAAGTATGGCATAATTTGGTTTATTTTCATTTTCTCGGAAACTAGTAGGCCTAGAATTAAGATTTTTGGTTTAAAATGTTCGTAATGAATGCCTCTACAAATCTTGTTATGGTCAAAACCACGCCAGACCTACCGTTTTTGAGAAAAAATATGTGCATCGCACAATAACATACATATTTTCAGCTAAAAGTATGGCATAATTTGGTTTATTTTCATTTTCTCGGAAACTAGTAGGCCTAGAATTAAGATTTTTGGTTTAAAATGTTCGTAATGAATGCCTCTACAAATCTTGTTATGGTCAAAACCACGCCAGACTTACCGTTTTTGAGAAAAAATATGTGCATCGCACAATAACATACATATTTTCAGCTAAAAGTATGGCATAATTTGGTTTATTTTCATTTTCTCGGAAACTAGTAGGCCTAGAATTAAGATTTTTGGTTTAAAATGTTCGTAATGAATGCCTCTACAAATCTTGTTATGGTCAAAACCACGCCAGACTTACCGTTTTTGAGAAAAAATATGTGCAACGCACAATAACATACATATTTTTACATATTTTCAGCTAAAAGTATGGCATAATTTGGTTTATTTTCATTTTCTCGGAAACTAGTAGGCCTAGAATTAAGATTTTTGGTTTAAAATGTTCGTAATGAATGCCTCTACAAATCTTGTTATGGTCAAAACCACGCCAGACTTACCGTTTTTGAGAAAAAATATGTGCATCGCACAATAACATACATATTTTCAGCTAAAAGTATGGCATAATTTGGTTTATTTTCATTTTCTCGGAAACTAGTAGGCCTAGAATTAAGATTTTTGGTTTAAAATGTTCGTAATGAATGCCTCTACAAATCTTGTTATGGTCAAAACCACGCCAGACTTACCGTTTTTGAGAAAAAATATGTGCATCGCACAATAACATACATATTTTCAGCTAAAAGTATGGCATAATTTGGTTTATTTTCATTTTCTCGGAAACTAGTAGGCCTAGAATTAAGATTTTTGGTTTAAAATGTTCGTAATGAATGCCTCTACAAATCTTGTTATGGTCAAAACCACGCCAGACTTACCGTTTTTGAGAAAAAATATGTGCAACGCACAATAACATACATATTTTTACATATTTTCAGCTAAAAGTATGGCATAATTTGGTTTATTTTCATTTTCTCGGAAACTAGTAGGCCTAGAATTAAGATTTTTGGTTTAAAATGTTCGTAATGAATGCCTCTACAAATCTTGTTATGGTCAAAACCACGCCAGACTTACCGTTTTTGAGAAAAAATATGTGCATCGCACAATAACATACATATTTTCAGCTAAAAGTATGGCATAATTTGGTTTATTTTCATTTTCTCGGAAACTAGTAGGCCTAGAATTAAGATTTTTGGTTTAAAATGTTCGTAATGAATGCCTCTACAAATCTTGTTATGGTCAAAACCACGCCAGACTTACCGTTTTTGAGAAAAAATATGTGCAACGCACAATAACATACATATTTTTACATATTTTCAGCTAAAAGTATGGCATAATTTGGTTTATTTTCATTTTCTCGGAAACTAGTAGGCCTAGAATTAAGATTTTTGGTTTAAAATGTTCGTAATGAATGCCTCTACAAATCTTGTTATGGTCAAAACCACGCCAGACTTACCGTTTTTGAGAAAAAATATGTGCATCGCACAATAACATACATATTTTCAGCTAAAAGTATGGCATAATTTGGTTTATTTTCATTTTCTCGGAAACTAGTAGGCCTAGAATTAAGATTTTTGGTTTAAAATGTTCGTAATGAATGCCTCTACAAATCTTGTTATGGTCAAAACCACGCCAGACTTACCGTTTTTGAGAAAAAATATGTGCAACGCACAATAACATACATATTTTTACATATTTTCAGCTAAAAGTATGGCATAATTTGGTTTATTTTCATTTTCTCGGAAACTAGTAGGCCTAGAATTAAGATTTTTGGTTTAAAATGTTCGTAATGAATGCCTCTACAAATCTTGTTATGGTCAAAACCACGCCAGACTTACCGTTTTTGAGAAAAAATATGTGCATCGCACAATAACATACATATTTTCAGCTAAAAGTATGGCATAATTTGGTTTATTTTCATTTTCTCGGAAACTAGTAGGCCTAGAATTAAGATTTTTGGTTTAAAATGTTCGTAATGAATGCCTCTACAAATCTTGTTATGGTCAAAACCACGCCAGACTTACCGTTTTTGAGAAAAAATATGTGCATCGCACAATAACATACATATTTTCAGCTAAAAGTATGGCATAATTTGGTTTATTTTCATTTTCTCGAAAACTAGTAGGCCTAGAATTAAGATTTTTGCTTTAAAATGTTCGTAATGAATGCCTCTACAAATCTTGTTATGGTCAAAACCACGCCAGACTTACCGTTTTTGAGAAAAAATATGTGCATCGCACAATAACATACATATTTTCAGCTAAAAGTATGGCATAATTTGGTTTATTTTCATTTTCTCGGAAACTAGTAGGCCTAGAATTAAGATTTTTGGTTTAAAATGTTCGTAATGAATGCCTCTACAAATCTTGTTATGGTCAAAACCACGCCAGACTTACCGTTTTTGAGAAAAAATATGTGCATCGCACAATAACATACATATTTTCAGCTAAAAGTATGGCATAATTTGGTTTATTTTCATTTTCTCGGAAACTAGTAGGCCTAGAATTAAGATTTTTGGTTTAAAATGTTCGTAATGAATGCCTCTACAAATCTTGTTATGGTCAAAACCACGCCAGACTTACCGTTTTTGAGAAAAAATATGTGCAACGCACAATAACATACATATTTTTACATATTTTCAGCTAAAAGTATGGCATAATTTGGTTTATTTTCATTTTCTCGGAAACTAGTAGGCCTAGAATTAAGATTTTTGGTTTAAAATGTTCGTAATGAATGCCTCTACAAATCTTGTTATGGTCAAAACCACGCCAGACTTACCGTTTTTGAGAAAAAATATGTGCATCGCACAATAACATACATATTTTCAGCTAAAAGTATGGCATAATTTGGTTTATTTTCATTTTCTCGGAAACTAGTAGGCCTAGAATTAAGATTTTTGGTTTAAAATGTTCGTAATGAATGCCTCTACAAATCTTGTTATGGTCAAAACCACGCCAGACTTACCGTTTTTGAGAAAAAATATGTGCATCGCACAATAACATACATATTTTCAGCTAAAAGTATGGCATAATTTGGTTTATTTTCATTTTCTCGGAAACTAGTAGGCCTAGAATTAAGATTTTTGGTTTAAAATGTTCGTAATGAATGCCTCTACAAATCTTGTTATGGTCAAAACCACGCCAGACTTACCGTTTTTGAGAAAAAATATGTGCATCGCACAATAACATACATATTTTCAGCTAAAAGTATGGCATAATTTGGTTTATTTTCATTTTCTCGGAAACTAGTAGGCCTAGAATTAAGATTTTTGGTTTAAAATGTTCGTAATGAATGCCTCTACAAATCTTGTTATGGTCAAAACCACGCCAGACTTACCGTTTTTGAGAAAAAATATGTGCAACGCACAATAACATACATATTTTTACATATTTTCAGCTAAAAGTATGGCATAATTTGGTTTATTTTCATTTTCTCGGAAACTAGTAGGCCTAGAATTAAGATTTTTGGTTTAAAATGTTCGTAATGAATGCCTCTACAAATCTTGTTATGGTCAAAACCACGCCAGACTTACCGTTTTTGAGAAAAAATATGTGCAACGCACAATAACATACATATTTTTACATATTTTCAGCTAAAAGTATGGCATAATTTGGTTTATTTTCATTTTCTCGGAAACTAGTAGGCCTAGAATTAAGATTTTTGGTTTAAAATGTTCGTAATGAATGCCTCTACAAATCTTGTTATGGTCAAAACCACGCCAGACTTACCGTTTTTGAGAAAAAATATGTGCATCGCACAATAACATACATATTTTCAGCTAAAAGTATGGCATAATTTGGTTTATTTTCATTTTCTCGGAAACTAGTAGGCCTAGAATTAAGATTTTTGGTTTAAAATGTTCGTAATGAATGCCTCTACAAATCTTGTTATGGTCAAAACCACGCCAGACTTACCGTTTTTGAGAAAAAATATGTGCAACGCACAATAACATACATATTTTTACATATTTTCAGCTAAAAGTATGGCATAATTTGGTTTATTTTCATTTTCTCGGAAACTAGTAGGCCTAGAATTAAGATTTTTGGTTTAAAATGTTCGTAATGAATGCCTCTACAAATCTTGTTATGGTCAAAACCACGCCAGACTTACCGTTTTTGAGAAAAAATATGTGCATCGCACAATAACATACATATTTTCAGCTAAAAGTATGGCATAATTTGGTTTATTTTCATTTTCTCGGAAACTAGTAGGCCTAGAATTAAGATTTTTGGTTTAAAATGTTCGTAATGAATGCCTCTACAAATCTTGTTATGGTCAAAACTACGCCAGACTTACCGTTTTTGAGAAAAAATATGTGCATCGCACAATAACATACATATTTTCAGCTAAAAGTATGGCATAATTTGGTTTATTTTCATTTTCTCGGAAACTAGTAGGCCTAGAATTAAGATTTTTGGTTTAAAATGTTCGTAATGAATGCCTCTACAAATCTTGTTATGGTCAAAACCACGCCAGACTTACCGTTTTTGAGAAAAAATATGTGCATCGCACAATAACATACATATTTTCAGCTAAAAGTATGGCATAATTTGGTTTATTTTCATTTTCTCGGAAACTGGTAGGCTTAGAATTAAGATTTTTGGTTTAAAATGTTCGTAATGAATGCCTCTACAAATCTTGTTATGGTCAAAACCACGCCAGACTTACCGTTTTTGAGAAAAAATATGTGCATCGCACAATAACATACATATTTTCAGCTAAAAGTATGGCATAATTTGGTTTATTTTCATTTTCTCGGAAACTAGTAGGCCTAGAATTAAGATTTTTGGTTTAAAATGTTCGTAATGAATGCCTCTACAAATCTTGTTATGGTCAAAACCACGCCAGACTTACCGTTTTTGAGAAAAAATATGTGCATCGCACAATAACATACATATTTTCAGCTAAAAGTATGGCATAATTTGGTTTATTTTCATTTTCTCGGAAACTAGTAGGCCTAGAATTAAGATTTTTGGTTTAAAATGTTCGTAATGAATGCCTCTACAAATCTTGTTATGGTCAAAACCACGCCAGACTTACCGTTTTTGAGAAAAAATATGTGCATCGCACAATAACATACATATTTTCAGCTAAAAGTATGGCATAATTTGGTTTATTTTCATTTTCTCGGAAACTAGTAGGCCTAGAATTAAGATTTTTGGTTTAAAATGTTCGTAATGAATGCCTCTACAAATCTTGTTATGGTCAAAACCACGCCAGACTTACCGTTTTTGAGAAAAAATATGTGCATCGCACAATAACATACATATTTTCAGCTAAAAGTATGGCATAATTTGGTTTATTTTCATTTTCTCGGAAACTAGTAGGCCTAGAATTAAGATTTTTGGTTTAAAATGTTCGTAATGAATGCCTCTACAAATCTTGTTATGGTCAAAACCACGCCAGACTTACCGTTTTTGAGAAAAAATATGTGCATCGCACAATAACATACATATTTTCAGCTAAAAGTATGGCATAATTTGGTTTATTTTCATTTTCTCGGAAACTAGTAGGCCTAGAATTAAGATTTTTGGTTTAAAATGTTCGTAATGAATGCCTCTACAAATCTTGTTATGGTCAAAACCACGCCAGACTTACCGTTTTTGAGAAAAAATATGTGCATCGCACAATAACATACATATTTTCAGCTAAAAGTATGGCATAATTTGGTTTATTTTCATTTTCTCGGAAACTAGTAGGCCTAGAATTAAGATTTTTGGTTTAAAATGTTCGTAATGAATGCCTCTACAAATCTTGTTATGGTCAAAACCACGCCAGACTTACCGTTTTTGAGAAAAAATATGTGCATCGCACAATAACATACATATTTTCAGCTAAAAGTATGGCATAATTTGGTTTATTTTCATTTTCTCGGAAACTAGTAGGCCTAGAATTAAGATTTTTGGTTTAAAATGTTCGTAATGAATGCCTCTACAAATCTTGTTATGGTCAAAACCACGCCAGACTTACCGTTTTTGAGAAAAAATATGTGCATCGCACAATAACATACATATTTTCAGCTAAAAGTATGGCATAATTTGGTTTATTTTCATTTTCTCGGAAACTAGTAGGCCTAGAATTAAGATTTTTGGTTTAAAATGTTCGTAATGAATGCCTCTACAAATCTTGTTATGATCAAAACCACGCCAGACTTACCGTTTTTGAGAAAAAATATGTGCATCGCACAATAACATACATATTTTCAGCTAAAAGTATGGCATAATTTGGTTTATTTTCATTTTCTCGGAAACTAGTAGGCCTAGAATTAAGATTTTTGGTTTAAAATGTTCGTAATGAATGCCTCTACAAATCTTGTTATGGTCAAAACCACGCCAGTCTTACCGTTTTTGAGAAAAAATATGTGCATCGCACAATAACATACATATTTTCAGCTAAAAGTATGGCATAATTTGGTTTATTTTCATTTTCTCGGAAACTAGTAGGCCTAGAATTAAGATTTTTGGTTTAAAATGTTCGTAATGAATGCCTCTACAAATCTTGTTATGGTCAAAACCACGCCAGACTTACCGTTTTTGAGAAAAAATATGTGCATCGCACAATAACATACATATTTTCAGCTAAAAGTATGGCATAATTTGGTTTATTTTCATTTTCTCGGAAACTAGTAGGCCTAGAATTAAGATTTTTGGTTTAAAATGTTCGTAATGAATGCCTCTACAAATCTTGTTATGGTCAAAACCACGCCAGACTTACCGTTTTTGAGAAAAAATATGTGCATCGCACAATAACATACATATTTTCAGCTAAAAGTATGGCATAATTTGGTTTATTTTCATTTTCTCGGAAACTAGTAGGCCTAGAATTAAGATTTTTGGTTTAAAATGTTCGTAATGAATGCCTCTACAAATCTTGTTATGGTCAAAACCACGCCAGACTTACCGTTTTTGAGAAAAAATATGTGCATCGCACAATAACATACATATTTTCAGCTAAAAGTATGGCATAATTTGGTTTATTTTCATTTTCTCGGAAACTAGTAGGCCTAGAATTAAGATTTTTGGTTTAAAATGTTCGTAATGAATGCCTCTACAAATCTTGTTATGGTCAAAACCACGCCAGTCTTACCGTTTTTGAGAAAAAATATGTGCATCGCACAATAACATACATATTTTCAGCTAAAAGTATGGCATAATTTGGTTTATTTTCATTTTCTCGGAAACTAGTAGGCCTAGAATTAAGATTTTTGGTTTAAAATGTTCGTAATGAATGCCTCTACAAATCTTGTTATGGTCAAAACCACGCCAGACTTACCGTTTTTGAGAAAAAATATGTGCATCGCACAATAACATACATATTTTCAGCTAAAAGTATGGCATAATTTGGTTTATTTTCATTTTCTCGGAAACTAGTAGGCCTAGAATTAAGATTTTTGGTTTAAAATGTTCGTAATGAATGCCTCTACAAATCTTGTTATGGTCAAAACCACGCCAGACTTACCGTTTTTGAGAAAAAATATGTGCATCGCACAATAACATACATATTTTCAGCTAAAAGTATGGCATAATTTGGTTTATTTTCATTTTCTCGGAAACTAGTAGGCCTAGAATTAAGATTTTTGGTTTAAAATGTTCGTAATGAATGCCTCTACAAATCTTGTTATGGTCAAAACCACGCCAGACTTACCGTTTTTGAGAAAAAATATGTGCATCGCACAATAACATACATATTTTCAGCTAAAAGTATGGCATAATTTGGTTTATTTTCATTTTCTCGGAAACTAGTAGGCCTAGAATTAAGATTTTTGGTTTAAAATGTTCGTAATGAATGCCTCTACAAATCTTGTTATGGTCAAAACCACGCCAGACTTACCGTTTTTGAGAAAAAATATGTGCATCGCACAATAACATACATATTTTCAGCTAAAAGTATGGCATAATTTGGTTTATTTTCATTTTCTCGGAAACTAGTAGGCCTAGAATTAAGATTTTTGGTTTAAAATGTTCGTAATGAATGCCTCTACAAATCTTGTTATGGTCAAAACCACGCCAGACTTACCGTTTTTGAGAAAAAATATGTGCATCGCACAATAACATACATATTTTCAGCTAAAAGTATGGCATAATTTGGTTTATTTTCATTTTCTCGGAAACTAGTAGGCCTAGAATTAAGATTTTTGGTTTAAAATGTTCGTAATGAATGCCTCTACAAATCTTGTTATGGTCAAAACCACGCCAGACTTACCGTTTTTGAGAAAAAATATGTGCATCGCACAATAACATACATATTTTCAGCTAAAAGTATGGCATAATTTGGTTTATTTTCATTTTCTCGGAAACTAGTAGGCCTAGAATTAAGATTTTTGGTTTAAAATGTTCGTAATGAATGCCTCTAC
Organism: Myathropa florea; assembly: GCA_930367185.1. Taxonomy (NCBI): domain Eukaryota; kingdom Metazoa; phylum Arthropoda; class Insecta; order Diptera; family Syrphidae; genus Myathropa; species Myathropa florea. The sequence goes on along the minus strand of CAKNEX010000080.1, from coordinate 74,073 downwards.
AAATCTTGTTATGGTCAAAACCACGCCAGACTTACCGTTTTTGAGAAAAAATATGTGCATCGCACAATAACATACATATTTTCAGCTAAAAGTATGGCATAATTTGGTTTATTTTCATTTTCTCGGAAACTAGTAGGCCTAGAATTAAGATTTTTGGTTTAAAATGTTCATAATGAATGCCTCTACAAATCTTGTTATGGTCAAAACCACGCCAGACTTACCGTTTTTGAGAAAAAATATGTGCATCGCACAATAACATACATATTTTCAGCTAAAAGTATGGCATAATTTGGTTTATTTTCATTTTCTCGGAAACTAGTAGGCCTAGAATTAAGATTTTTGGTTTAAAATGTTCGTAATGAATGCCTCTACAAATCTTGTTATGGTCAAAACCACGCCAGACTTACCGTTTTTGAGAAAAAATATGTGCATCGCACAATAACATACATATTTTCAGCTAAAAGTATGGCATAATTTGGTTTATTTTCATTTTCTCGGAAACTAGTAGGCCTAGAATTAAGATTTTTGGTTTAAAATGTTCGTAATGAATGCCTCTACAAATCTTGTTATGGTCAAAACCACGCCAGACTTACCGTTTTTGAGAAAAAATATGTGCATCGCACAATAACATACATATTTTCAGCTAAAAGTATGGCATAATTTGGTTTATTTTCATTTTCTCGGAAACTAGTAGGCCTAGAATTAAGATTTTTGGTTTAAAATGTTCGTAATGAATGCCTCTACAAATCTTGTTATGGTCAAAACCACGCCAGACTTACCGTTTTTGAGAAAAAATATGTGCATCGCACAATAACATACATATTTTCAGCTAAAAGTATGGCATAATTTGGTTTATTTTCATTTTCTCGGAAACTAGTAGGCCTAGAATTAAGATTTTTGGTTTAAAATGTTCGTAATGAATGCCTCTACAAATCTTGTTATGGTCAAAACCACGCCAGACTTACCGTTTTTGAGAAAAAATATGTGCATCGCACAATAACATACATATTTTCAGCTAAAAGTATGGCATAATTTGGTTTATTTTCATTTTCTCGGAAACTAGTAGGCCGAGAATTAAGATTTTTGGTTTAAAATGTTCGTAATGAATGCCTCTACAAATCTTGTTATGGTCAAAACCACGCCAGACTTACCGTTTTTGAGAAAAAATATGTGCATCGCACAATAACATACATATTTTCAGCTAAAAGTATGGCATAATTTGGTTTATTTTCATTTTCTCGGAAACTAGTAGGCCTAGAATTAAGATTTTTGGTTTAAAATGTTCGTAATGAATGCCTCTACAAATCTTGTTATGGTCAAAACCACGCCAGACTTACCGTTTTTGAGAAAAAATATGTGCATCGCACAATAACATACATATTTTCAGCTAAAAGTATGGCATAATTTGGTTTATTTTCATTTTCTCGGAAACTAGTAGGCCTAGAATTAAGATTTTTGGTTTAAAATGTTCGTAATGAATGCCTCTACAAATCTTGTTATGGTCAAAACCACGCCAGACTTACCGTTTTTGAGAAAAAATATGTGCATCGCACAATAACATACATATTTTCAGCTAAAAGTATGGCATAATTTGGTTTATTTTCATTTTCTCGGAAACTAGTAGGCCTAGAATTAAGATTTTTGGTTTAAAATGTTCGTAATGAATGCCTCTACAAATCTTGTTATGGTCAAAACCACGCCAGACTTACCGTTTTTGAGAAAAAATATGTGCATCGCACAATAACATACATATTTTCAGCTAAAAGTATGGCATAATTTGGTTTATTTTCATTTTCTCGGAAACTAGTAGGCCTAGAATTAAGATTTTTGGTTTAAAATGTTCGTAATGAATGCCTCTACAAATCTTGTTATGGTCAAAACCACGCCAGACTTACCGTTTTTGAGAAAAAATATGTGCATCGCACAATAACATACATATTTTCAGCTAAAAGTATGGCATAATTTGGTTTATTTTCATTTTCTCGGAAACTAGTAGGCCTAGAATTAAGATTTTTGGTTTAAAATGTTCGTAATGAATGCCTCTACAAATCTTGTTATGGTCAAAACCACGCCAGACTTACCGTTTTTGAGAAAAAATATGTGCATCGCACAATAACATACATATTTTCAGCTAAAAGTATGGCATAATTTGGTTTATTTTCATTTTCTCGGAAACTAGTAGGCCTAGAATTAAGATTTTTGGTTTAAAATGTTCGTAATGAATGCCTCTACAAATCTTGTTATGGTCAAAACCACGCCAGACTTACCGTTTTTGAGAAAAAATATGTGCAACGCACAATAACATACATATTTTTACATATTTTCAGCTAAAAGTATGGCATAATTTGGTTTATTTTCATTTTCTCGGAAACTAGTAGGCCTAGAATTAAGATTTTTGGTTTAAAATGTTCGTAATGAATGCCTCTACAAATCTTGTTATGGTCAAAACCACGCCAGACTTACCGTTTTTGAGAAAAAATATGTGCATCGCACAATAACATACATATTTTCAGCTAAAAGTATGGCATAATTTGGTTTATTTTCATTTTCTCGGAAACTAGTAGGCCTAGAATTAAGATTTTTGGTTTAAAATGTTCGTAATGAATGCCTCTACAAATCTTGTTATGGTCAAAACCACGCCAGACTTACCGTTTTTGAGAAAAAATATGTGCATCGCACAATAACATACATATTTTCAGCTAAAAGTATGGCATAATTTGGTTTATTTTCATTTTCTCGGAAACTAGTAGGCCTAGAATTAAGATTTTTGGTTTAAAATGTTCGTAATGAATGCCTCTACAAATCTTGTTATGGTCAAAACCACGCCAGACTTACCGTTTTTGAGAAAAAATATGTGCATCGCACAATAACATACATATTTTCAGCTAAAAGTATGGCATAATTTGGTTTATTTTCATTTTCTCGGAAACTAGTAGGCCTAGAATTAAGATTTTTGGTTTAAAATGTTCGTAATGAATGCCTCTACAAATCTTGTTATGGTCAAAACCACGCCAGACTTACCGTTTTTGAGAAAAAATATGTGCATCGCACAATAACATACATATTTTCAGCTAAAAGTATGGCATAATTTGGTTTATTTTCATTTTCTCGGAAACTAGTAGGCCTAGAATTAAGATTTTTGGTTTAAAATGTTCGTAATGAATGCCTCTACAAATCTTGTTATGGTCAAAACCACGCCAGACTTACCGTTTTTGAGAAAAAATATGTGCATCGCACAATAACATACATATTTTCAGCTAAAAGTATGGCATAATTTGGTTTATTTTCATTTTCTCGGAAACTAGTAGGCCTAGAATTAAGATTTTTGGTTTAAAATGTTCGTAATGAATGCCTCTACAAATCTTGTTATGGTCAAAACCACGCCAGACTTACCGTTTTTGAGAAAAAATATGTGCATCGCACAATAACATACATATTTTCAGCTAAAAGTATGGCATAATTTGGTTTATTTTCATTTTCTCGGAAACTAGTAGGCCTAGAATTAAGATTTTTGGTTTAAAATGTTCGTAATGAATGCCTCTACAAATCTTGTTATGGTCAAAACCACGCCAGACTTACCGTTTTTGAGAAAAAATATGTGCATCGCACAATAACATACATATTTTTACATATTTTCAGCTAAAAGTATGGCATAATTTGGTTTATTTTCATTTTCTCGGAAACTAGTAGGCCTAGAATTAAGATTTTTGGTTTAAAATGTTCGTAATGAATGCCTCTACAAATCTTGTTATGGTCAAAACCACGCCAGACTTACAGTTTTTGAGAAAAAATATGTGCATCGCACAATAACATACATATTTTCAGCTAAAAGTATGGCATAATTTGGTTTATTTTCATTTTCTCGGAAACTAGTAGGCCTAGAATTAAGATTTTTGGTTTAAAATGTTCGTAATGAATGCCTCTACAAATCTTGTTATGGTCAAAACCACGCCAGACTTACCGTTTTTGAGAAAAAATATGTGCAACGCACAATAACATACATATTTTTACATATTTTCAGCTAAAAGTATGGCATAATTTGGTTTATTTTCATTTTCTCGGAAACTAGTAGGCCTAGAATTAAGATTTTTGGTTTAAAATGTTCGTAATGAATGCCTCTACAAATCTTGTTATGGTCAAAACCACGCCAGACTTACCGTTTTTGAGAAAAAATATGTGCATCGCACAATAACATACATATTTTCAGCTAAAAGTATGGCATAATTTGGTTTATTTTCATTTTCTCGGAAACTAGTAGGCCTAGAATTAAGATTTTTGGTTTAAAATGTTCGTAATGAATGCCTCTACAAATCTTGTTATGGTCAAAACCACGCCAGACTTACCGTTTTTGAGAAAAAATATGTGCAACGCACAATAACATACATATTTTTACATATTTTCAGCTAAAAGTATGGCATAATTTGGTTTATTTTCATTTTCTCGGAAACTAGTAGGCCTAGAATTAAGATTTTTTTTTAAAATGTTCGTAATGAATGCCTCTACAAATCTTGTTATGGTCAAAACCACGCCAGACTTACCGTTTTTGAGAAAAAATATGTGCATCGCACAATAACATACATATTTTCAGCTAAAAGTATGGCATAATTTGGTTTATTTTCATTTTCTCGGAAACTAGTAGGCCTAGAATTAAGATTTTTGGTTTAAAATGTTCGTAATGAATGCCTCTACAAATCTTGTTATGGTCAAAACCACGCCAGACTTACCGTTTTTGAGAAAAAATATGTGCATCGCACAATAACATACATATTTTCAGCTAAAAGTATGGCATAATTTGGTTTATTTTCATTTTCTCGGAAACTAGTAGGCCTAGAATTAAGATTTTTGGTTTAAAATGTTCGTAATGAATGCCTCTACAAATCTTGTTATGGTCAAAACCACGCCAGACTTACCGTTTTTGAGAAAAAATATGTGCATCGCACAATAACATACATATTTTCAGCTAAAAGTATGGCATAATTTGGTTTATTTTCATTTTCTCGGAAACTAGTAGGCCGAGAATTAAGATTTTTGGTTTAAAATGTTCGTAATGAATGCCTCTACAAATCTTGTTATGGTCAAAACCACGCCAGACTTACCGTTTTTGAGAAAAAATATGTGCATCGCACAATAACATACATATTTTCAGCTAAAAGTATGGCATAATTTGGTTTATTTTCATTTTCTCGGAAACTAGTAGGCCTAGAATTAAGATTTTTGGTTTAAAATGTTCGTAATGAATGCCTCTACAAATCTTGTTATGGTCAAAACCACGCCAGACTTACCGTTTTTGAGAAAAAATATGTGCATCGCACAATAACATACATATTTTCAGCTAAAAGTATGGCATAATTTGGTTTATTTTCATTTTCTCGGAAACTAGTAGGCCTAGAATTAAGATTTTTGGTTTAAAATGTTCGTAATGAATGCCTCTACAAATCTTGTTATGGTCAAAACCACGCCAGACTTACCGTTTTTGAGAAAAAATATGTGCATCGCACAATAACATACATATTTTCAGCTAAAAGTATGGCATAATTTGGTTTATTTTCATTTTCTCGGAAACTAGTAGGCCTAGAATTAAGATTTTTGGTTTAAAATGTTCGTAATGAATGCCTCTACAAATCTTGTTATGGTCAAAACCACGCCAGACTTACCGTTTTTGAGAAAAAATATGTGCATCGCACAATAACATACATATTTTCAGCTAAAAGTATGGCATAATTTGGTTTATTTTCATTTTCTCGGAAACTAGTAGGCCTAGAATTAAGATTTTTGGTTTAAAATGTTCGTAATGAATGCCTCTACAAATCTTGTTATGGTCAAAACCACGCCAGACTTACCGTTTTTGAGAAAAAATATGTGCATCGCACAATAACATACATATTTTCAGCTAAAAGTATGGCATAATTTGGTTTATTTTCATTTTCTCGGAAACTAGTAGGCCTAGAATTAAGATTTTTGGTTTAAAATGTTCGTAATGAATGCCTCTACAAATCTTGTTATGGTCAAAACCACGCCAGGCTTACCGTTTTTGAGAAAAAATATGTGCATCGCACAATAACATACATATTTTCAGCTAAAAGTATGGCATAATTTGGTTTATTTTCATTTTCTCGGAAACTAGTAGGCCTAGAACTAAGATTTTTGGTTTAAAATGTTCGTAATGAATGCCTCTACAAATCTTGTTATGGTCAAAACCACGCCAGACTTACCGTTTTTGAGAAAAAATATGTGCATCGCACAATAACATACATATTTTCAGCTAAAAGTATGGCATAATTTGGTTTATTTTCATTTTCTCGGAAACTAGTAGGCCTAGAATTAAGATTTTTGGTTTAAAATGTTCGTAATGAATGCCTCTACAAATCTTGTTATGGTCAAAACCACGCCAGACTTACCGTTTTTGAGAAAAAATATGTGCATCGCACAATAACATACATATTTTTACATATTTTCAGCTAAAAGTATGGCATAATTTGGTTTATTTTCATTTTCTCGGAAACTAGTAGGCCTAGAATTAAGATTTTTGGTTTAAAATGTTCGTAATGAATGCCTCTACAAATCTTGTTATGGTCAAAACCACGCCAGACTTACCGTTTTTGAGAAAAAATATGTGCAACGCACAATAACATACATATTTTTACATATTTTCAGCTAAAAGTATGGCATAATTTGGTTTATTTTCATTTTCTCGGAAACTAGTAGGCCTAGAATTAAGATTTTTGGTTTAAAATGTTCGTAATGAATGCCTCTACAAATCTTGTTATGGTCAAAACCACGCCAGACTTACCGTTTTTGAGAAAAAATATGTGCAACGCACAATAACATACATATTTTTACATATTTTCAGCTAAAAGTATGGCATAATTTGGTTTATTTTCATTTTCTCGGAAACTAGTAGGCCTAGAATTAAGATTTTTGGTTTAAAATGTTCGTAATGAATGCCTCTACAAATCTTGTTATGGTCAAAACCACGCCAGACTTACCGTTTTTGAGAAAAAATATGTGCAACGCACAATAACATACATATTTTTACATATTTTCAGCTAAAAGTATGGCATAATTTGGTTTATTTTCATTTTCTCGAAAACTAGTAGGCCTAGAATTAAGATTTTTGGTTTAAAATGTTCGTAATGAATGCCTCTACAAATCTTGTTATGGTCAAAACCACGCCAGACTTACCGTTTTTGAGAAAAAATATGTGCAACGCACAATAACATACATATTTTTACATATTTTCAGCTAAAAGTATGGCATAATTTGGTTTATTTTCATTTTCTCGGAAACTAGTAGGCCTAGAATTAAGATTTTTGGTTTAAAATGTTCGTAATGAATGCCTCTACAAATCTTGTTATGGTCAAAACCACGCCAGACTTACCGTTTTTGAGAAAAAATATGTGCAACGCACAATAACATACATATTTTTACATATTTTCAGCTAAAAGTATGGCATAATTTGGTTTATTTTCATTTTCTCGGAAACTAGTAGGCCTAGAATTAAGATTTTTGGTTTAAAATGTTCGTAATGAATGCCTCTACAAATCTTGTTATGGTCAAAACCACGCCAGACTTACCGTTTTTGAGAAAAAATATGTGCAACGCACAATAACATACATATTTTTACATATTTTCAGCTAAAAGTATGGCATAATTTGGTTTATTTTCATTTTCTCGGAAACTAGTAGGCCTAGAATTAAGATTTTTGGTTTAAAATGTTCGTAATGAATGCCTCTACAAATCTTGTTATGGTCAAAACCACGCCAGACTTACCGTTTTTGAGAAAAAATATGTGCATCGCACAATAACATACATATTTTCAGCTAAAAGTATGGCATAATTTGGTTTATTTTCATTTTCTCGGAAACTAGTAGGCCTAGAATTAAGATTTTTGGTTTAAAATGTTCGTAATGAATGCCTCTACAAATCTTGTTATGGTCAAAACCACGCCAGACTTACCGTTTTTGAGAAAAAATATGTGCATCGCACAATAACATACATATTTTCAGCTAAAAGTATGGCATAATTTGGTTTATTTTCATTTTCTCGGAAACTAGTAGGCCTAGAATTAAGATTTTTGGTTTAAAATGTTCGTAATGAATGCCTCTACAAATCTTGTTATGGTCAAAACCACGCCAGACTTACCGTTTTTGAGAAAAAATATGTGCAACGCACAATAACATACATATTTTTACATATTTTCAGCTAAAAGTATGGCATAATTTGGTTTATTTTCATTTTCTCGGAAACTAGTAGGCCTAGAATTAAGATTTTTGGTTTAAAATGTTCGTAATGAATGCCTCTACAAATCTTGTTATGGTCAAAACCACGCCAGACTTACCGTTTTTGAGAAAAAATATGTGCATCGCACAATAACATACATATTTTCAGCTAAAAGTATGGCATAATTTGGTTTATTTTCATTTTCTCGGAAACTAGTAGGCCTAGAATTAAGATTTTTGGTTTAAAATGTTCGTAATGAATGCCTCTACAAATCTTGTTATGGTCAAAACCACGCCAGACTTACCGTTTTTGAGAAAAAGTATGTGCATCGCACAATAACATACATATTTTCAGCTAAAAGTATGGCATAATTTGGTTTATTTTCATTTTCTCGGAAACTAGTAGGCCTAGAATTAAGATTTTTGGTTTAAAATGTTCGTAATGAATGCCTCTACAAATCTTGTTATGGTCAAAACCACGCCAGACTTACCGTTTTTGAGAAAAAATATGTGCATCGCACAATAACATACATATTTTCAGCTAAAAGTATGGCATAATTTGGTTTATTTTCATTTTCTCGGAAACTAGTAGGCCTAGAATTAAGATTTTTGGTTTAAAATGTTCGTAATGAATGCCTCTACAAATCTTGTTATGGTCAAAACCACGCCAGACTTACCGTTTTTGAGAAAAAATATGTGCATCGCACAATAACATACATATTTTTACATATTTTCAGCTAAAAGTATGGCATAATTTGGTTTATTTTCATTTTCTCGGAAACTAGTAGGCCTAAAATAAAAATTTTTGGTTTAAAATGTTCGTAATGAATGCCTCTACAAATCTTGTTATGGTCAAAACCACGCCAGACTTACCGTTTTTGAGAAAAAATATGTGCATCGCACAATAACATACATATTTTCAGCTAAAAGTATGGCATAATTTGGTTTATTTTCATTTTCTCGGAAACTAGTAGGCCTAGAATTAAGATTTTTGGTTTAAAATGTTCGTAATGAATGCCTCTACAAATCTTGTTATGGTCAAAACCACGCCAGACTTACCGTTTTTGAGAAAAAATATGTGCATCGCACAATAACATACATATTTTCAGCTAAAAGTATGGCATAATTTGGTTTATTTTCATTTTCTCGGAAACTAGTAGGCCTAGAATTAAGATTTTTGGTTTAAAATGTTCGTAATGAATGCCTCTACAAATCTTGTTATGGTCAAAACCACGCCAGACTTACCGTTTTTGAGAAAAAATATGTGCATCGCACAATAACATACATATTTTCAGCTAAAAGTATGGCATAATTTGGTTTATTTTCATTTTCTCGGAAACTAGTAGGCCTAGAATTAAGATTTTTGGTTTAAAATGTTCGTAATGAATGCCTATACAAATCTTGTTATGGTCAAAACCACGCCAGACTTACCGTTTTTGAGAAAAAATATGTGCATCGCACAATAACATACATATTTTCAGCTAAAAGTATGGCATAATTTGGTTTATTTTCATTTTCTCGGAAACTAGTAGGCCTAGAATTAAGATTTTTGGTTTAAAATGTTCGTAATGAATGCCTCTACAAATCTTGTTATGGTCAAAACCACGCCAGACTTACCGTTTTTGAGAAAAAATATGTGCATCGCACAATAACATACATATTTTCAGCTAAAAGTATGGCATAATTTGGTTTATTTTCATTTTCTCGGAAACTAGTAGGCCTAGAATTAAGATTTTTGGTTTAAAATGTTCGTAATGAATGCCTCTACAAATCTTGTTATGGTCAAAACCACGCCAGACTTACCGTTTTTGAGAAAAAATATGTGCATCGCACAATAACATACATATTTTCAGCTAAAAGTATGGCATAATTTGGTTTATTTTCATTTTCTCGGAAACTAGTAGGCCTAGAATTAAGATTTTTAGTTCAAAATGTTCGTAATGAATGCCTCTACAAATCTTGTTATGGTCAAAACCACGCCAGACTTACCGTTTTTGAGAAAAAATATGTGCATCGCACAATAACATACATATTTTCAGCTAAAAGTATGGCATAATTTGGTTTATTTTCATTTTCTCGGAAACTAGTAGGCCTAGAATTAAGATTTTTGGTTTAAAATGTTCGTAATGAATGCCTCTACAAATCTTGTTATGGTCAAAACCACGCCAGACTTACCGTTTTTGAGAAAAAATATGTGCATCGCACAATAACATACATATTTTCAGCTAAAAGTATGGCATAATTTGGTTTATTTTCATTTTCTCGGAAACTAGTAGGCCTAGAATTAAGATTTTTGGTTTAAAATGTTCGTAATGAATGCCTCTACAAATCTTGTTATGGTCAAAACCACGCCAGACTTACCGTTTTTGAGAAAAAATATGTGCATCGCACAATAACATACATATTTTCAGCTAAAAGTATGGCATAATTTGGTTTATTTTCATTTTCTCGGAAACTAGTAGGCCTAGAATTAAGATTTTTGGTTTAAAATGTTCGTAATGAATGCCTCTACAAATCTTGTTATGGTCAAAACCACGCCAGACTTACCGTTTTTGAGAAAAAATATGTGCATCGCACAATAACATACATATTTTCAGCTAAAAGTATGGCATAATTTGGTTTATTTTCATTTTCTCGGAAACTAGTAGGCCTAGAATTAAGATTTTTGGTTTAAAATGTTCGTAATGAATGCCTCTACAAATCTTGTTATGGTCAAAACCACGCCAGACTTACCGTTTTTGAGAAAAAATATGTGCAACGCACAATAACATACATATTTTTACATATTTTCAGCTAAAAGTATGGCATAATTTGGTTTATTTTCATTTTCTCGGAAACTAGTAGGCCTAGAATTAAGATTTTTGGTTTAAAATGTTCGTAATGAATGCCTCTACAAATCTTGTTATGGTCAAAACCACGCCAGACTTACCGTTTTTGAGAAAAAATATGTGCATCGCACAATAACATACATATTTTCAGCTAAAAGTATGGCATAATTTGGTTTATTTTCATTTTCTCGGAAACTAGTAGGCCTAGAATTAAGATTTTTGGTTTAAAATGTTCGTAATGAATGCCTCTACAAATCTTGTTATGGTCAAAACCACGCCAGACTTACCGTTTTTGAGAAAAAATATGTGCATCGCACAATAACATACATATTTTCAGCTAAAAGTATGGCATAATTTGGTTTATTTTCATTTTCTCGGAAACTAGTAGGCCTAGAATTAAGATTTTTGGTTTAAAATGTTCGTAATGAATGCCTCTACAAATCTTGTTATGGTCAAAACCACGCCAGACTTACCGTTTTTGAGAAAAAATATGTGCAACGCACAATAACATACATATTTTTACATATTTTCAGCTAAAAGTATGGCATAATTTGGTTTATTTTCATTTTCTCGGAAACTAGTAGGCCTAGAATTAAGATTTTTGGTTTAAAATGTTCGTAATGAATGCCTCTACAAATCTTGTTATGGTCAAAACCACGCCAGACTTACCGTTTTTGAGAAAAAATATGTGCAACGCACAATAACATACATATTTTTACATATTTTCAGCTAAAAGTATGGCATAATTTGGTTTATTTTCATTTTCTCGGAAACTAGTAGGCCTAGTATTAAGATTTTTGGTTTAAAATGTTCTAAATGAATGCCTCTACAAATCTTGTTATGGTCAAAACCACGCCAGACTTACCGTTTTTGAGAAAAAATATGTGCAACGCACAATAACATACATATTTTTACATATTTTCAGCTAAAAGTATGGCATAATTTGGTTTATTTTCATTTTCTCGGAAACTAGTAGGCCTAGAATTAAGATTTTGGGTTTAAAATGTTCGTAATGAATGCCTCTACAAATCTTGTTATGGTCAAAACCACGCCAGACTTACCGTTTTTGAGAAAAAATATGTGCAACGCACAATAACATACATATTTTTACATATTTTCAGCTAAAAGTATGGCATAATTTGGTTTATTTTCATTTTCTCGGAAACTAGTAGGCCTAGAATTAAGATTTTTGGTTTAAAATGTTCGTAATGAATGCCTCTACAAATCTTGTTATGGTCAAAACCACGCCAGACTTACCGTTATAACATACATATTTTCAGCTAAAAGTATGGCATAATTTGGTTTATTTTCATTTTCTCGGAAACTAGTAGGCCTAGAATTAAGATTTTTGGTTTAAAATGTTCGTAATGAATGCCTCTACAAATCTTGTTATGGTCAAAACCACGCCAGACTTACCGTTTTTGAGAAAAAATATGTGCATCGCACAATAACATACATATTTTCAGCTAAAAGTATGGCATAATTTGGTTTATTTTCATTTTCTCGGAAACTAGTAGGCCTAGAATTAAGATTTTTGGTTTAAAATGTTCGTAATGAATGCCTCTACAAATCTTGTTATGGTCAAAACCACGCCAGACTTACCGTTTTTGAGAAAAAATATGTGCAACGCACAATAACATACATATTTTTACATATTTTCAGCTAAAAGTATGGCATAATTTGGTTTATTTTCATTTTCTCGGAAACTAGTAGGCCTAGAATTAAGATTTTTGGTTTAAAATGTTCGTAATGAATGCCTCTACAAATCTTGTTATGGTCAAAACCACGCCAGACTTACCGTTTTTGAGAAAAAATATGTGCAACGCACAATAACATACATATTTTTACATATTTTCAGCTAAAAGTATGGCATAATTTGGTTTATTTTCATTTTCTCGGAAACTAGTAGGCCTAGAATTAAGATTTTTGGTTTAAAATGTTCTAAATGAATGCCTCTACAAATCTTGTTATGGTCAAAACCACGCCAGACTTACCGTTTTTGAGAAAAAATATGTGCAACGCACAATAACATACATATTTTTACATATTTTCAGCTAAAAGTATGGCATAATTTGGTTTATTTTCATTTTCTCGGAAACTAGTAGGCCTAGAATTAAGATTTTTGGTTTAAAATGTTCGTAATGAATGCCTCTACAAATCTTGTTATGGTCAAAACCACGCCAGACTTACCGTTTTTGAGAAAAAATATGTGCAACGCACAATAACATACATATTTTTACATATTTTCAGCTAAAAGTATGGCATAATTTGGTTTATTTTCATTTTCTCGGAAACTAGTAGGCCTAGAATTAAGATTTTTGGTTTAAAATGTTCGTAATGAATGCCTCTACAAATCTTGTTATGGTCAAAACCACGCCAGACTTACCGTTTTTGAGAAAAAATATGTGCAACGCACAATAACATACATATTTTTACATATTTTCAGCTAAAAGTATGGCATAATTTGGTTTATTTTCATTTTCTCGGAAACTAGTAGGCCTAGAATTAAGATTTTTGGTTTAAAATGTTCGTAATGAATGCCTCTACAAATCTTGTTATGGTCAAAACCACGCCAGACTTACCGTTTTTGAGAAAAAATATGTGCAACGCACAATAACATACATATTTTTACATATTTTCAGCTAAAAGTATGGCATAATTTGGTTTATTTTCATTTTCTCGGAAACTAGTAGGCCTAGAATTAAGATTTTTGGTTTAAAATGTTCGTAATGAATGCCTCTACAAATCTTGTTATGGTCAAAACCACGCCAGACTTACCGTTTTTGAGAAAAAATATGTGCAACGCACAATAACATACATATTTTTACATATTTTCAGCTAAAAGTATGGCATAATTTGGTTTATTTTCATTTTCTCGGAAACTAGTAGGCCTAGAATTAAGATTTTTGGTTTAAAATGTTCGTAATGAATGCCTCTACAAATCTTGTTATGGTCAAAACCACGCCAGACTTACCGTTTTTGAGAAAAAATATGTGCAACGCACAATAACATACATATTTTTACATATTTTCAGCTAAAAGTATGGCATAATTTGGTTTATTTTCATTTTCTCGGAAACTAGTAGGCCTAGAATTAAGATTTTTGGTTTAAAATGTTCGTAATGAATGCCTCTACAAATCTTGTTATGGTCAAAACCACGCCAGACTTACCGTTTTTGAGAAAAAATATGTGCATCGCACAATAACATACATATTTTCAGCTAAAAGTATGGCATAATTTGGTTTATTTTCATTTTCTCGGAAACTAGTAGGCCTAGAATTAAGATTTTTGGTTTAAAATGTTCGTAATGAATGCCTCTACAAATCTTGTTATGGTCAAAACCACGCCAGACTTACCGTTTTTGAGAAAAAATATGTGCATCGCACAATAACATACATATTTTCAGCTAAAAGTATGGCATAATTTGGTTTATTTTCATTTTCTCGGAAACTAGTAGGCCTAGAATTAAGATTTTTGGTTTAAAATGTTCGTAATGAATGCCTCTACAAATCTTGTTATGGTCAAAACCACGCCAGACTTACCGTTTTTGAGAAAAAATATGTGCATCGCACAATAACATACATATTTTTACATATTTTCAGCTAAAAGTATGGCATAATTTGGTTTATTTTCATTTTCTCGGAAACTAGTAGGCCTAGAATTAAGATTTTTGGTTTAAAATGTTCGTAATGAATGCCTCTACAAATCTTGTTATGGTCAAAACCACGCCAGACTTACCGTTTTTGAGAAAAAATATGTGCATCGCACAATAACATACATATTTTCAGCTAAAAGTATGGCATAATTTGGTTTATTTTCATTTTCTCGGAAACTAGTAGGCCTAGAATTAAGATTTTTGGTTTAAAATGTTCGTAATGAATGCCTCTACAAATCTTGTTATGGTCAAAACCACGCCAGACTTACCGTTTTTGAGAAAAAATATGTGCATCGCACAATAACATACATATTTTCAGCTAAAAGTATGGCATAATTTGGTTTATTTTCATTTTCTCGGAAACTAGTAGGCCTAGAATTAAGATTTTTGGTTTAAAATGTTCGTAATGAATGCCTCTACAAATCTTGTTATGGTCAAAACCACGCCAGACTTACCGTTTTTGAGAAAAAATATGTGCATCGCACAATAACATACATATTTTCAGCTAAAAGTATGGCATAATTTGGTTTATTTTCATTTTCTCGGAAACTAGTAGGCCTAGAATTAAGATTTTTGGTTTAAAATGTTCGTAATGAATGCCTCTACAAATCTTGTTATGGTCAAAACCACGCCAGACTTACCGTTTTTGAGAAAAAATATGTGCATCGCACAATAACATACATATTTTCAGCTAAAAGTATGGCATAATTTGGTTTATTTTCATTTTCTCGGAAACTAGTAGGCCTAGAATTAAGATTTTTGGTTTAAAATGTTCGTAATGAATGCCTCTACAAATCTTGTTATGGTCAAAACCACGCCAGACTTACCGTTTTTGAGAAAAAATATGTGCAACGCACAATAACATACATATTTTTACATATTTTCAGCTAAAAGTATGGCATAATTTGGTTTATTTTCATTTTCTCGAAAACTAGTAGGCCTAGAATTAAGATTTTTGGTTTAAAATGTTCGTAATGAATGCCTCTACAAATCTTGTTATGGTCAAAACCACGCCAGACTTACCGTTTTTGAGAAAAAATATGTGCATCGCACAATAACATACATATTTTCAGCTAAAAGTATGGCATAATTTGGTTTATTTTCATTTTCTCGGAAACTAGTAGGCCTAGAATTAAGATTTTTGGTTTAAAATGTTCGTAATGAATGCCTCTACAAATCTTGTTATGGTCAAAACCACGCCAGACTTACCGTTTTTGAGAAAAAATATGTGCATCGCACAATAACATACATATTTTCAGCTAAAAGTATGGCATAATTTGGTTTATTTTCATTTTCTCGGAAACTAGTAGGCCTAGAATTAAGATTTTTGGTTTAAAATGTTCGTAATGAATGCCTCTACAAATCTTGTTATGGTCAAAACCACGCCAGACTTACCGTTTTTGAGAAAAAATATGTGCAACGCACAATAACATACATATTTTTACATATTTTCAGCTAAAAGTATGGCATAATTTGGTTTATTTTCATTTTCTCGGAAACTAGTAGGCCTAGAATTAAGATTTTTGGTTTAAAATGTTCGTAATGAATGCCTCTACAAATCTTGTTATGGTCAAAACCACGCCAGACTTACCGTTTTTGAGAAAAAATATGTGCATCGCACAATAACATACATATTTTCAGCTAAAAGTATGGCATAATTTGGTTTATTTTCATTTTTTCGGAAACTAGTAGGCCTAGAATTAAGATTTTTGGTTTAAAATGTTCGTAATGAATGCCTCTACAAATCTTGTTATGGTCAAAACCACGCCAGACTTACCGTTTTTGAGAAAAAATATGTGCAACGCACAATAACATACATATTTTTACATATTTTCAGCTAAAAGTATGGCATAATTTGGTTTATTTTCATTTTCTCGGAAACTAGTAGGCCTAGAATTAAGATTTTTGGTTTAAAATGTTCGTAATGAATGCCTCTACAAATCTTGTTATGGTCAAAACCACGCCATACTTACCGTTTTTGAGAAAAAATATGTGCATCGCACAATAACATACATATTTTCAGCTAAAAGTATGGCATAATTTGGTTTATTTTCATTTTCTCGGAAACTAGTAGGCCTAGAATTAAGATTTTTGGTTTAAAATGTTCGTAATGAATGCCTCTACAAATCTTGTTATGGTCAAAACCACGCCAGACTTACCGTTTTTGAGAAAAAATATGTGCAACGCACAATAACATACATATTTTTACATATTTTCAGCTAAAAGTATGGCATAATTTGGTTTATTTTCATTTTCTCGGAAACTAGTAGGCCTAGAATTAAGATTTTTGGTTTAAAATGTTCGTAATGAATGCCTCTACAAATCTTGTTATGGTCAAAACCACGCCAGACTTACCGTTTTTGAGAAAAAATATGTGCATCGCACAATAACATACATATTTTCAGCTAAAAGTATGGCATAATTTGGTTTATTTTAATTTTCTCGGAAACTAGTAGGCCTAGAATTAAGATTTTTGGTTTAAAATGTTCGTAATGAATGCCTCTACAAATCTTGTTATGGTCAAAACCACGCCAGACTTACCGTTTTTGAGAAAAAATATGTGCATCGCACAATAACATACATATTTTCAGCTAAAAGTATGGCATAATTTGGTTTATTTTCATTTTCTCGGAAACTAGTAGGCCTAGAATTAAGATTTTTGGTTTAAAATGTTCGTAATGAATGCCTCTACAAATCTTGTTATGGTCAAAACCACGCCAGACTTACCGTTTTTGAGAAAAAATATGTGCAACGCACAATAACATACATATTTTCAGCTAAAAGTATGGCATAATTTGGTTTATTTTCATTTTCTCGGAAACTAGTAGGCCTAGAATTAAGATTTTTGGTTTAAAATGTTCGTAATGAATGCTTCTACAAATCTTGTTATGGTCAAAACCACGCCAGACTTACCGTTTTTGAGAAAAAATATGTGCAACGCACAATAACATACATATTTTCAGCTAAAAGTATGGCATAATTCGGTTTATTTTCATTTTCTCGGAAACTAGTAGGCCTAGAATTAAGATTTTTGGTTTCAAATGTTCGTAATGAATGCCTCTACAAATCTTGTTATGGTCAAAACCACGCCAGACTTACCGTTTTTGAGAAAAAATATGTGCAACGCACAATAACATACATATTTTTACATATTTTCAGCTAAAAGTATGGCATAATTTGGTTTATTTTCATTTTCTCGGAAACTAGTAGGCCTAGAATTAAGATTTTTGGTTTAAAATGTTCGTAATGAATGCCTCTACAAATCTTGTTATGGTCAAAACCACGCCAGACTTACCGTTTTTGAGAAAAAATATGTGCATCGCACAATAACATACATATTTTCAGCTAAAAGTATGGCATAATTTGGTTTATTTTCATTTTCTCGGAAACTAGTAGGCCTAGAATTAAGATTTTTGGTTTAAAATGTTCGTAATGAATGCCTCTACAAATCTTGTTATGGTCAAAACCACGCCAGACTTACCGTTTTTGAGAAAAAATATGTGCATCGCACAATAACATACATATTTTCAGCTAAAAGTATGGCATAATTTGGTTTATTTTCATTTTCTCGGAAACTAGTAGGCCTAGAATTAAGATTTTTGGTTTAAAATGTTCGTAATGAATGCCTCTACAAATCTTGTTATGGTCAAAACCACGCCAGACTTACCGTTTTTGAGAAAAAATATGTGCATCGCACAATAACATACATATTTTCAGCTAAAAGTATGGCATAATTTGGTTTATTTTCATTTTCTCGGAAACTAGTAGGCCTAGAATTAAGATTTTTGGTTTAAAATGTTCGTAATGAATGCCTCTACAAATCTTGTTATGGTCAAAACCACGCCAGACTTACCGTTTTTGAGAAAAAATATGTGCATCGCACAATAACATACATATTTTCAGCTAAAAGTATGGCATAATTTGGTTTATTTTCATTTTCTCGGAAACTAGTAGGCCTAGAATTAAGATTTTTGGTTTAAAATGTTCGTAATGAATGCCTCTACAAATCTTGTTATGGTCAAAACCACGCCAGACTTACCGTTTTTGAGAAAAAATATGTGCATCGCACAATAACATACATATTTTCAGCTAAAAGTATGGCATAATTTGGTTTATTTTCATTTTCTCGGAAACTAGTAGGCCTAGAATTAAGATTTTTGGTTTAAAATGTTCGTAATGAATGCCTCTACAAATCTTGTTATGGTCAAAACCACGCCAGACTTACCGTTTTTGAGAAAAAATATGTGCAACGCACAATAACATACATATTTTTACATATTTTCAGCTAAAAGTATGGCATAATTTGGTTTATTTTCATTTTCTCGGAAACTAGTAGGCCTAGAATTAAGATTTTTGGTTTAAAATGTTCGTAATGAATGCCTCTACAAATCTTGTTATGGTCAAAACCACGCCAGACTTACCGTTTTTGAGAAAAAATATGTGCATCGCACAATAACATACATATTTTCAGCTAAAAGTATGGCATAATTTGGTTTATTTTCATTTTCTCGGAAACTAGTAGGCCTAGAATTAAGATTTTTGGTTTAAAATGTTCGTAATGAATGCCTCTACAAATCTTGTTATGGTCAAAACCACGCCAGACTTACCGTTTTTGAGAAAAAATATGTGCATCGCACAATAACATACATATTTTCAGCTAAAAGTATGGCATAATTTGGTTTATTTTCATTTTCTCGGAAACTAGTAGGCCTAGAATTAAGATTTTTGGTTTAAAATGTTCGTAATGAATGCCTCTACAAATCTTGTTATGGTCAAAACCACGCCAGACTTACCGTTTTTGAGAAAAAATATGTGCAACGCACAATAACATACATATTTTTACATATTTTCAGCTAAAAGTATGGCATAATTTGGTTTATTTTCATTTTCTCGGAAACTAGTAGGCCTAGAATTAAGATTTTTGGTTTAAAATGTTCGTAATGAATGCCTCTACAAATCTTGTTATGGTCAAAACCACGCCAGACTTACCGTTTTTGAGAAAAAATATGTGCATCGCACAATAACATACATATTTTTAGCTAAAAGTATGGCATAATTTGGTTTATTTTCATTTTCTCGGAAACTAGTAGGCCTAGAATTAAGATTTTTGGTTTAAAATGTTCGTAATGAATGCCTCTACAAATCTTGTTATGGTCAAAACCACGCCAGACTTACCGTTTTTGAGAAAAAATATGTGCAACGCACAATAACATACATATTTTTACATATTTTCAGCTAAAAGTATGGCATAATTTGGTTTATTTTCATTTTCTCGGAAACTAGTAGGCCTAGAATTAAGATTTTTGGTTTAAAATGTTCGTAATGAATGCCTCTTCAAATCTTGTTATGGTCAAAACCACGCCAGACTTACCGTTTTTGAGAAAAAATATGTGCATCGCACAATAACATACATATTTTCAGCTAAAAGTATGGCATAATTTGGTTTATTTTCATTTTCTCGGAAACTAGTAGGCCTAGAATTAAGATTTTTGGTTTAAAATGTTCGTAATGAATGCCTCTACAAATCTTGTTATGGTCAAAACCACGCCAGACTTACCGTTTTTGAGAAAAAATATGTGCAACGCACAATAACATACATATTTTTACATATTTTCAGCTAAAAGTATGGCATAATTTGGTTTATTTTCATTTTCTCGGAAACTAGTAGGCCTAGAATTAAGATTTTTGGTTTAAAATGTTCGTAATGAATGCCTCTACAAATCTTGTTATGGTCAAAACCACGCCAGACTTACCGTTTTTGAGAAAAAATATGTGCATCGCACAATAACATACATATTTTCAGCTAAAAGTATGGCATAATTTGGTTTATTTTCATTTTCTCGGAAACTAGTAGGCCTAGAATTAAGATTTTTGGTTTAAAATGTTCGTAATGAATGCCTCTACAAATCTTGTTATGGTCAAAACCACGCCAGACTTACCGTTTTTGAGAAAAAATATGTGCAACGCACAATAACATACATATTTTTACATATTTTCAGCTAAAAGTATGGCATAATTTGGTTTATTTTCATTTTCTCGGAAACTAGTAGGCCTAGAATTAAGATTTTTGGTTTAAAATGTTCGTAATGAATGCCTCTACAAATCTTGTTATGGTCAAAACCACGCCAGACTTACCGTTTTTGAGAAAAAATATGTGCATCGCACAATAACATACATATTTTCAGCTAAAAGTATGGCATAATTTGGTTTATTTTCATTTTCTCGGAAACTAGTAGGCCTAGAATTAAGATTTTTGGTTTAAAATGTTCGTAATGAATGCCTCTACAAATCTTGTTATGGTCAAAACCACGCCAGACTTACCGTTTTTGAGAAAAAATATGTGCATCGCACAATAACATACATATTTTCAGCTAAAAGTATGGCATAATTTGGTTTATTTTCATTTTCTCGGAAACTAGTAGGCCTAGAATTAAGATTTTTGGTTTAAAATGTTCGTAATGAATGCCTCTACAAATCTTGTTATGGTCAAAACCACGCCAGACTTACCGTTTTTGAGAAAAAATATGTGCAACGCACAATAACATACATATTTTTACATATTTTCAGCTAAAAGTATGGCATAATTTGGTTTATTTTCATTTTCTCGGAAACTAGTAGGCCTAGAATTAAGATTTTTGGTTTAAAATGTTCGTAATGAATGCCTCTACAAATCTTGTTATGGTCAAAACCACGCCAGACTTACCGTTTTTGAGAAAAAATATGTGCAACGCACAATAACATACATATTTTTACATATTTTCAGCTAAAAGTATGGCATAATTTGGTTTATTTTCATTTTCTCGGAAACTAGGAGGCCTAGAATTAAGATTTTTGGTTTAAAATGTTCGTAATGAATGCCTCTACAAATCTTGTTATGGTCAAAACCACGCCATACTTACCGTTTTTGAGAAAAAATATGTGCATCGCACAATAACATACATATTTTCAGCTAAAAGTATGGCATAATTTGGTTTATTTTCATTTTCTCGGAAACTAGTAGGCCTAGAATTAAGATTTTTGGTGTAAAATGTTCGTAATGAATGCCTCTACAAATCTTGTTACGGTCAAAACCACGCCAGACTTACCGTTTTTGAGAAAAAATATGTGCAACGCACAATAACATACATATTTTTACATATTTTCAGCTAAAAGTATGGCATAATTTGGTTTATTTTCATTTTCTCGGAAACTAGTAGGCCTAGAATTAAGATTTTTGGTTTAAAATGTTCGTAATGAATGCCTCTACAAATCTTGTTATGGTCAAAACCACGCCAGACTTACCGTTTTTGAGAAAAAATATGTGCATCGCACAATAACATACATATTTTCAGCTAAAAGTATGGCATAATTTGGTTTATTTTCATTTTCTCGGAAACTAGTAGGCCTAGAATTAAGATTTTTGGTTTAAAATGTTCGTAATGAATGCCTCTACAAATCTTGTTATGGTCAAAACCACGCCAGACTTACCGTTTTTGAGAAAAAATATGTGCAACGCACAATAACATACATATTTTTACATATTTTCAGCTAAAAGTATGGCATAATTTGGTTTATTTTCATTTTCTCGGAAACTAGTAGGCCTAGAATTAAGATTTTTGGTTTAAAATGTTCGTAATGAATGCCTCTACAAATCTTGTTATGGTCAAAACCACGCCAGACTTACCGTTTTTGAGAAAAAATATGTGCATCGCACAATAACATACATATTTTCAGCTAAAAGTATGGCATAATTTGGTTTATTTTCATTTTCTCGGAAACTAGTAGGCCTAGAATTAAGATTTTTGGTTTAAAATGTTCGTAATGAATGCCTCTACAAATCTTGTTATGGTCAAAACCACGCCAGACTTACCGTTTTTGAGAAAAAATATGTGCATCGCACAATAACATACATATTTTCAGCTAAAAGTATGGCATAATTTGGTTTATTTTCATTTTCTCGGAAACTAGTAGGCCTAGAATTAAGATTTTTGGTTTAAAATGTTCGTAATGAATGCCTCTACAAATCTTGTTATGGTCAAAACCACGCCAGACTTACCGTTTTTGAGAAAAAATATGTGCAACGCACAATAACATACATATTTTTACATATTTTCAGCTAAAAGTATGGCATAATTTGGTTTATTTTCATTTTCTCGGAAACTAGTAGGCCTAGAATTAAGATTTTTGGTTTAAAATGTTCGTAATGAATGCCTCTACAAATCTTGTTATGGTCAAAACCACGCCAGACTTACCGTTTTTGAGAAAAAATATGTGCATCGCACAATAACATACATATTTTCAGCTAAAAGTATGGCATAATTTGGTTTATTTTCATTTTCTCGGAAACTAGTAGGCCTAGAATTAAGATTTTTGGTTTAAAATGTTCGTAATGAATGCCTCTACAAATCTTGTTATGGTCAAAACCACGCCAGACTTACCGTTTTTGAGAAAAAATATGTGCATCGCACAATAACATACATATTTTCAGCTAAAAGTATGGCATAATTTGGTTTATTTTCATTTTCTCGGAAACTAGTAGGCCTAGAATTAAGATTTTTGGTTTAAAATGTTCGTAATGAATGCCTCTACAAATCTTGTTATGGTCAAAACCACGCCAGACTTACCGTTTTTGAGAAAAAATATGTGCATCGCACAATAACATACATATTTTCAGCTAAAAGTATGGCATAATTTGGTTTATTTTCATTTTCTCGGAAACTAGTAGGCCTAGAATTAAGATTTTTGGTGTAAAATGTTCGTAATGAATGCCTCTACAAATCTTGTTACGGTCAAAACCACGCCAGACTTACCGTTTTTGAGAAAAAATATGTGCAACGCACAATAACATACATATTTTTACATATTTTCAGCTAAAAGTATGGCATAATTTGGTTTATTTTCATTTTCTCGGAAACTAGTAGGCCTAGAATTAAGATTTTTGGTTTAAAATGTTCGTAATGAATGCCTCTACAAATCTTGTTATGGTCAAAACCACGCCAGACTTACCGTTTTTGAGAAAAAATATGTGCATCGCACAATAACATACATATTTTCAGCTAAAAGTATGGCATAATTTGGTTTATTTTCATTTTCTCGGAAACTAGTAGGCCTAGAATTAAGATTTTTGGTTTAAAATGTTCGTAATGAATGCCTCTACAAATCTTGTTATGGTCAAAACCACGCCATACTTACCGTTTTTGAGAAAAAATATGTGCATCGCACAATAACATACATATTTTCAGCTAAAAGTATGGCATAATTTGGTTTATTTTCATTTTCTCGGAAACTAGTAGGCCTAGAATTAAGATTTTTGGTGTAAAATGTTCGTAATGAATGCCTCTACAAATCTTGTTACGGTCAAAACCACGCCAGACTTACCGTTTTTGAGAAAAAATATGTGCAACGCACAATAACATACATTTTTTTACATATTTTCAGCTAAAAGTATGGCATAATTTGGTTTATTTTCATTTTCTCGGAAACTAGTAGGCCTAGAATTAAGATTTTTGGTTTAAAATGTTCGTAATGAATGCCTCTACAAATCTTGTTATGGTCAAAACCACGCCAGACTTACCGTTTTTGAGAAAAAATATGTGCATCGCACAATAACATACATATTTTCAGCTAAAAGTATGGCATAATTTGGTTTATTTTCATTTTCTCGGAAACTAGTAGGCCTAGAATTAAGATTTTTGGTTTAAAATGTTCGTAATGAATGCCTCTACAAATCTTGTTATGGTCAAAACCACGCCAGACTTACCGTTTTTGAGAAAAAATATGTGCAACGCACAATAACATACATATTTTTACATATTTTCAGCTAAAAGTATGGCATAATTTGGTTTATTTTCATTTTCTCGGAAACTAGTAGGCCTAGAATTAAGATTTTTGGTTTAAAATGTTCGTAATGAATGCCTCTACAAATCTTGTTATGGTCAAAACCACGCCAGACTTACCGTTTTTGAGAAAAAATATGTGCATCGCACAATAACATACATATTTTCAGCTAAAAGTATGGCATAATTTGGTTTATTTTCATTTTCTCGGAAACTAGTAGGCCTAGAATTAAGATTTTTGGTTTAAAATGTTCGTAATGAATGCCTCTACAAATCTTGTTATGGTCAAAACCACGCCAGACTTACCGTTTTTGAGAAAAAATATGTGCATCGCACAATAACATACATATTTTCAGCTAAAAGTATGGCATAATTTGGTTTATTTTCATTTTCTCGGAAACTAGTAGGCCTAGAATTAAGATTTTTGGTTTAAAATGTTCGTAATGAATGCCTCTACAAATCTTGTTATGGTCAAAACCACGCCAGACTTACCGTTTTTGAGAAAAAATATGTGCAACGCACAATAACATACATATTTTTACATATTTTCAGCTAAAAGTATGGCATAATTTGGTTTATTTTCATTTTCTCGGAAACTAGTAGGCCTAGAATTAAGATTTTTGGTTTAAAATGTTCGTAATGAATGCCTCTACAAATCTTGTTATGGTCAAAACCACGCCAGACTTACCGTTTTTGAGAAAAAATATGTGCATCGCACAATAACATACATATTTTCAGCTAAAAGTATGGCATAATTTGGTTTATTTTCATTTTCTCGGAAACTAGTAGGCCTAGAATTAAGATTTTTGGTTTAAAATGTTCGTAATGAATGCCTCTACAAATCTTGTTATGGTCAAAACCACGCCAGACTTACCGTTTTTGAGAAAAAATATGTGCATCGCACAATAACATACATATTTTCAGCTAAAAGTATGGCATAATTTGGTTTATTTTCATTTTCTCGGAAACTAGTAGGCCTAGAATTAAGATTTTTGGTTTAAAATGTTCGTAATGAATGCCTCTACAAATCTTGTTATGGTCAAAACCACGCCAGACTTACCGTTTTTGAGAAAAAATATGTGCATCGCACAATAACATACATATTTTCAGCTAAAAGTATGGCATAATTTGGTTTATTTTCATTTTCTCGGAAACTAGTAGGCCTAGAATTAAGATTTTTGGTTTAAAATGTTCGTAATGAATGCCTCTACAAATCTTGTTATGGTCAAAACCACGCCAGACTTACCGTTTTTGAGAAAAAATATGTGCATCGCACAATAACATACATATTTTCAGCTAAAAGTATGGCATAATTTGGTTTATTTTCATTTTCTCGGAAACTAGTAGGCCTAGAATTAAGATTTTTGGTTTAAAATGTTCGTAATGAATGCCTCTACAAATCTTGTTATGGTCAAAACCACGCCAGACTTACCGTTTTGAGAAAAAATATGTGCATCGCACAATAACATACATATTTTCAGCTAAAAGTATGGCATAATTTGGTTTATTTTCATTTTCTCGGAAACTAGTAGGCCTAGAATTAAGATTTTTGGTTTAAAATGTTCGTAATGAATGCCTCTACAAATCTTGTTATGGTCAAAACCACGCCAGACTTACCGTTTTTGAGAAAAAATATGTGCAACGCACAATAACATACATATTTTTACATATTTTCAGCTAAAAGTATGGCATAATTTGGTTTATTTTCATTTTCTCGGAAACTAGTAGGCCTAGAATTAAGATTTTTGGTTTAAAATGTTCGTAATGAATGCCTCTACAAATCTTGTTATGGTCAAAACCACGCCAGACTTACCGTTTTTGAGAAAAAATATGTGCATCGCACAATAACATACATATTTTCAGCTAAAAGTATGGCATAATTTGGTTTATTTTCATTTTCTCGGAAACTAGTAGGCCTAGAATTAAGATTTTTGGTTTAAAATGTTCGTAATGAATGCCTCTACAAATCTTGTTATGGTCAAAACCACGCCAGACTTACCGTTTTTGAGAAAAAATATGTGCATCGCACAATAACATACATATTTTCAGCTAAAAGTATGGCATGATTTGGTTTATTTTCATTTTCTCGGAAACTAGTAGGCCTAGAATTAAGATTTTTGGTTTAAAATGTTCGTAATGAATGCCTCTACAAATCTTGTTATGGTCAAAACCACGCCAGACTTACCGTTTTTGAGAAAAAATATGTGCAACGCACAATAACATACATATTTTTACATATTTTCAGCTAAAAGTATGGCATAATTTGGTTTATTTTCATTTTCTCGGAAACTAGTAGGCCTAGAATTAAGATTTTTGGTTTAAAATGTTCGTAATGAATGCCTCTACAAATCTTGTTATGGTCAAAACCACGCCAGACTTACCGTTTTTGAGAAAAAATATGTGCATCGCACAATAACATACATATTTTCAGCTAAAAGTATGGCATAATTTGGTTTATTTTCATTTTCTCGGAAACTAGTAGGCCTAGAATTAAGATTTTTGGTTTAAAATGTTCGTAATGAATGCCTCTACAAATCTTGTTATGGTCAAAACCACGCCAGACTTACCGTTTTTGAGAAAAAATATGTGCATCGCACAATAACATACATATTTTCAGCTAAAAGTATGGCATAATTTGGTTTATTTTCATTTTCTCGGAAACTAGTAGGCCTAGAATTAAGATTTTTGGTTTAAAATGTTCGTAATGAATGCCTCTACAAATCTTGTTATGGTCAAAACCACGCCAGACTTACCGTTTTTGAGAAAAAATATGTGCAACACACAATAACATACATATTTTTACATATTTTCAGCTAAAAGTATGGCATAATTTGGTTTATTTTCATTTTCTCGGAAACTAGTAGGCCTAGAATTAAGATTTTTAGTTTAAAATGTTCGTAATGAATGCCTCTACAAATCTTGTTATGGTCAAAACCACGCCAGACTTACCGTTTTTGAGAAAAAATATGTGCATCGCACAATAACATACATATTTTCAGCTAAAAGTATGGCATAATTTGGTTTATTTTCATTTTCTCGGAAACTAGTAGGCCTAGAATTAAGATTTTTGGTTTAAAATGTTCGTAATGAATGCCTCTACAAATCTTGTTATGGTCAAAACCACGCCAGACTTACCGTTTTTGAGAAAAAATATGTGCATCGCACAATAACATACATATTTTCAGCTAAAAGTATGGCATAATTTGGTTTATTTTCATTTTCTCGGAAACTAGTAGGCCTAGAATTAAGATTTTTGGTTTAAAATGTTCGTAATGATTGCCTCTACAAATCTTGTTATGGTCAAAACCACGCCAGACTTACCGTTTTTGAGAAAAAATATGTGCATCGCACAATAACATACATATTTTCAGCTAAAAGTATGGCATAATTTGGTTTATTTTCATTTTCTCGGAAACTAGTAGGCCTAGAATTAAGATTTTTGGTTTAAAATGTTCGTAATGAATGCCTCTACAAATCTTGTTATGGTCAAAACCACGCCAGACTTACCGTTTTTGAGAAAAAATATGTGCATCGCACAATAACATACATATTTTCAGCTAAAAGTATGGCATAATTTGGTTTATTTTCATTTTCTCGGAAACTAGTAGGCCTAGAATTAAGATTTTTGGTTTAAAATGTTCGTAATGAATGCCTCTACAAATCTTGTTATGGTCAAAACCACGCCAGACTTACCGTTTTTGAGAAAAAATATGTGCAACGCACAATAACATACATATTTTTACATATTTTCAGCTAAAAGTATGGCATAATTTGGTTTATTTTCATTTTCTCGGAAACTAGTAGGCCTAGAATTAAGATTTTTGGTTTAAAATGTTCGTAATGAATGCCTCTACAAATCTTGTTATGGTCAAAACCACGCCAGACTTACCGTTTTTGAGAAAAAATATGTGCAACGCACAATAACATACATATTTTTACATATTTTCAGCTAAAAGTATGGCATAATTTGGTTTATTTTCATTTTCTCGGAAACTAGTAGGCCTAGAATTAAGATTTTTGGTTTAAAATGTTCGTAATGAATGCCTCTACAAATCTTGTTATGGTCAAAACCACGCCAGACTTACCGTTTTTGAGAAAAAATATGTGCATCGCACAATAACATACATATTTTCAGCTAAAAGTATGGCATAATTTGGTTTATTTTCATTTTCTCGGAAACTAGTAGGCCTAGAATTAAGATTTTTGGTTTAAAATGTTCGTAATGAATGCCTCTACAAATCTTGTTATGGTCAAAACCACGCCAGACTTACCGTTTTTGAGAAAAAATATGTGCAACGCACAATAACATACATATTTTTACATATTTTCAGCTAAAAGTATGGCATAATTTGGTTTATTTTCATTTTCTCGGAAACTAGTAGGCCTAGAATTAAGATTTTTGGTTTAAAATGTTCGTAATGAATGCCTCTACAAATCTTGTTATGGTCAAAACCACGCCAGACTTACCGTTTTTGAGAAAAAATATGTGCATCGCACAATAACATACATATTTTCAGCTAAAAGTATGGCATAATTTGGTTTATTTTCATTTTCTCGGAAACTAGTAGGCCTAGAATTAAGATTTTTGGTTTAAAATGTTCGTAATGAATGCCTCTACAAATCTTGTTATGGTCAAAACCACGCCAGACTTACCGTTTTTGAGAAAAAATATGTGCAACGCACAATAACATACATATTTTTACATATTTTCAGCTAAAAGTATGGCATAATTTGGTTTATTTTCATTTTCTCGGAAACTAGTAGGCCTAGAATTAAGATTTTTGGTTTAAAATGTTCGTAATGAATGCCTCTACAAATCTTGTTATGGTCAAAACCACGCCAGACTTACCGTTTTTGAGAAAAAATATGTGCAACGCACAATAACATACATATTTTTACATATTTTCAGCTAAAAGTATGGCATAATTTGGTTTATTTTCATTTTCTCGGAAACTAGTAGGCCTAGAATTAAGATTTTTGGTTTAAAATGTTCGTAATGAATGCCTCTACAAATCTTGTTATGGTCAAAACCACGCCAGACTTACCGTTTTTGAGAAAAAATATGTGCATCGCACAATAACATACATATTTTCAGCTAAAAGTATGGCATAATTTGGTTTATTTTCATTTTCTCGGAAACTAGTAGGCCTAGAATTAAGATTTTTGGTTTAAAATGTTCGTAATGAATGCCTCTACAAATCTTGTTATGGTCAAAATCACGCCAGACTTACCGTTTTTGAGAAAAAATATGTGCAACGCACAATAACATACATATTTTTACATATTTTCAGCTAAAAGTATGGCATAATTTGGTTTATTTTCATTTTCTCGGAAACTAGTAGGCCTAGAATTAAGATTTTTGGTTTAAAATGTTCGTAATGAATGCCTCTACAAATCTTGTTATGGTCAAAACCACGCCAGACTTACCGTTTTTGAGAAAAAATATGTGCATCGCACAATAACATACATATTTTCAGCTAAAAGTATGGCATAATTTGGTTTATTTTCATTTTCTCGGAAACTAGTAGGCCTAGAATTAAGATTTTTGGTTTAAAATGTTCGTAATGAATGCCTCTACAAATCTTGTTATGGTCAAAACCACGCCAGACTTACCGTTTTTGAGAAAAAATATGTGCATCGCACAATAACATACATATTTTCAGCTAAAAGTATGGCATAATTTGGTTTATTTTCATTTTCTCGGAAACTAGTAGGCCTAGAATTAAGATTTTTGGTTTAAAATGTTCGTAATGAATGCCTCTACAAATCTTGTTATGGTCAAAACCACGCCAGACTTACCGTTTTTGAGAAAAAATATGTGCAACGTACAATAACATACATATTTTTACATATTTTCAGCTAAAAGTATGGCATAATTTGGTTTATTTTCATTTTCTCGGAAACTAGTAGGCCTAGAATTAAGATTTTTGGTTTAAAATGTTCGTAATGAATGCCTCTACAAATCTTGTTATGGTCAAAACCACGCCAGACTTACCGTTTTTGAGAAAAAATATGTGCATCGCACAATAACATACATATTTTCAGCTAAAAGTATGGCATAATTTGGTTTATTTTCATTTTCTCGGAAACTAGTAGGCCTAGAATTAAGATTTTTGGTTTAAAATGTTCGTAATGAATGCCTCTACAAATCTTGTTATGGTCAAAACCACGCCAGACTTACCGTTTTTGAGAAAAAATATGTGCATCGCACAATAACATACATATTTTCAGCTAAAAGTATGGCATAATTTGGTTTATTTTCATTTTCTCGGAAACTAGTAGGCCTAGAATTAAGATTTTTGGTTTAAAATGTTCGTAATGAATGCCTCTACAAATCTTGTTATGGTCAAAACCACGCCAGACTTACCGTTTTTGAGAAAAAATATGTGCATCGCACAATAACATACATATTTTCAGCTAAAAGTATGGCATAATTTGGTTTATTTTCATTTTCTCGGAAACTAGTAGGCCTAGAATTAAGATTTTTGGTTTAAAATGTTCGTAATGAATGCCTCTACAAATCTTGTTATGGTCAAAACCACGCCAGACTTACCGTTTTTGAGAAAAAATATGTGCAACGCACAATAACATACATATTTTTACATATTTTCAGCTAAAAGTATGGCATAATTTGGTTTATTTTCATTTTCTCGGAAACTAGTAGGCCTAGAATTAAGATTTTTGGTTTAAAATGTTCGTAATGAATGCCTCTACAAATCTTGTTATGGTCAAAACCACGCCAGACTTACCGTTTTTGAGAAAAAATATGTGCAACGCACAATAACATACATATTTTTACATATTTTCAGCTAAAAGTATGGCATAATTTGGTTTATTTTCATTTTCTCGGAAACTAGTAGGCCTAGAATTAAGATTTTTGGTTTAAAATGTTCGTAATGAATGCCTCTACAAATCTTGTTATGGTCAAAACCACGCCAGACTTACCGTTTTTGAGAAAAAATATGTGCATCGCACAATAACATACATATTTTCAGCTAAAAGTATGGCATAATTTGGTTTATTTTCATTTTCTCGGAAACTAGTAGGCCTAGAATTAAGATTTTTGGTTTAAAATGTTCGTAATGAATGCCTCTACAAATCTTGTTATGGTCAAAACCACGCCAGACTTACCGTTTTTGAGAAAAAATATGTGCAACGCACAATAACATACATATTTTTACATATTTTCAGCTAAAAGTATGGCATAATTTGGTTTATTTTCATTTTCTCGGAAACTAGTAGGCCTAGAATTAAGATTTTTGGTTTAAAATGTTCGTAATGAATGCCTCTACAAATCTTGTTATGGTCAAAACCACGCCAGACTTACCGTTTTTGAGAAAAAATATGTGCATCGCACAATAACATACATATTTTCAGCTAAAAGTATGGCATAATTTGGTTTATTTTCATTTTCTCGGAAACTAGTAGGCCTAGAATTAAGATTTTTGGTTTAAAATGTTCGTAATGAATGCCTCTACAAATCTTGTTATGGTCAAAACCACGCCAGACTTACCGTTTTTGAGAAAAAATATGTGCAACGCACAATAACATACATATTTTTACATATTTTCAGCTAAAAGTATGGCATAATTTGGTTTATTTTCATTTTCTCGGAAACTAGTAGGCCTAGAATTAAGATTTTTGGTTTAAAATGTTCGTAATGAATGCCTCTACAAATCTTGTTATGGTCAAAACCACGCCAGACTTACCGTTTTTGAGAAAAAATATGTGCATCGCACAATAACATACATATTTTCAGCTAAAAGTATGGCATAATTTGGTTTATTTTCATTTTCTCGGAAACTAGTAGGCCTAGAATTAAGATTTTTGGTTTAAAATGTTCGTAATGAATGCCTCTACAAATCTTGTTATGGTCAAAACCACGCCAGACTTACCGTTTTTGAGAAAAAATATGTGCATCGCACAATAACATACATATTTTCAGCTAAAAGTATGGCATAATTTGGTTTATTTTCATTTTCTCGGAAACTAGTAGGCCTAGAATTAAGATTTTTGGTTTAAAATGTTCGTAATGAATGCCTCTACAAATCTTGTTATGGTCAAAACCACGCCAGACTTACCGTTTTTGAGAAAAAATATGTGCAACGCACAATAACATACATATTTTTACATATTTTCAGCTAAAAGTATGGCATAATTTGGTTTATTTTCATTTTCTCGGAAACAAATCTTGTTATGGTCAAAACCACGCCAGACTTACCGTTTTTGAGAAAAAATATGTGCAACGCACAATAACATACATATTTTTACATATTTTCAGCTAAAAGTATGGCATAATTTGGTTTATTTTCATTTTCTCGGAAACTAGTAGGCCTAGAATTAAGATTTTTGGTTTAAAATGTTCGTAATGAATGCCTCTACAAATCTTGTTATGGTCAAAACCACGCCAGACTTACCGTTTTTGAGAAAAAATGTGTGCAACGCACAATAACATACATATTTTTACATATTTTCAGCTAAAAGTATGGCATAATTTGGTTTATTTTCATTTTCTCGGAAACTAGTAGGCCTAGAATTAAGATTTTTGGTTTAAAATGTTCGTAATGAATGCCTCTACAAATCTTGTTATGGTCAAAACCACGCCAGACTTACCGTTTTTGAGAAAAAATATGTGCATCGCACAATAACATACATATTTTCAGCTAAAAGTATGGCATAATTTGGTTTATTTTCATTTTCTCGGAAACTAGTAGGCCTAGAATTAAGATTTTTGGTTTAAAATGTTCGTAATGAATGCCTCTACAAATCTTGTTATGGTCAAAACCACGCCAGACTTACCGTTTTTGAGAAAAAATATGTGCATCGCACAATAACATACATATTTTCAGCTAAAAGTATGGCATAATTTGGTTTATTTTCATTTTCTCGGAAACTAGTAGGCCTAGAATTAAGATTTTTGGTTTAAAATGTTCGTAATGAATGCCTCTACAAATCTTGTTATGGTCAAAACCACGCCAGACTTACCGTTTTTGAGAAAAAATATGTGCAACGCACAATAACATACATATTTTTACATATTTTCAGCTAAAAGTATGGCATAATTTGGTTTATTTTCATTTTCTCGGAAACTAGTAGGCCTAGAATTAAGATTTTTGGTTTAAAATGTTCGTAATGAATGCCTCTACAAATCTTGTTATGGTCAAAACCACGCCAGATTTACCGTTTTTGAGAAAAAATATGTGCAACGCACAATAACATACATATTTTTACATATTTTCAGCTAAAAGTATGGCATAATTTGGTTTATTTTCATTTTCTCGGAAACTAGTAGGCCTAGAATTAAGATTTTTGGTTTAAAATGTTCGTAATGAATGCCTCTACAAATCTTGTTATGGTCAAAACCACGCCAGACTTACCGTTTTTGAGAAAAAATATGTGCATCGCACAATAACATACATATTTTCAGCTAAAAGTATGGCATAATTTGGTTTATTTTCATTTTCTCGGAAACTAGTAGGCCTAGAATTAAGATTTTTGGTTTAAAATGTTCGTAATGAATGCCTCTACAAATCTTGTTATGGTCAAAACCACGCCAGACTTACCGTTTTTGAGAAAAAATATGTGCAACGCACAATAACATACATATTTTCAGCTAAAAGTATGGCATAATTTGGTTTATTTTCATTTTCTCGGAAACTAGTAGGCCTAGAATTAAGATTTTTGGTTTAAAATGTTCGTAATGAATGCCTCTACAAATCTTGTTATGGTCAAAACCACGCCAGACTTACCGTTTTTGAGAAAAAATATGTGCAACGCACAATAACATACATATTTTTACATATTTTCAGCTAAAAGTATGGCATAATTTGGTTTATTTTCATTTTCTCGGAAACTAGTAGGCCTAGAATTAAGATTTTTGGTTTAAAATGTTCGTAATGAATGCCTCTACAAATCTTGTTATGGTCAAAACCACGCCAGACTTACCGTTTTTGAGAAAAAATATGTGCAACGCACAATAACATACATATTTTTACATATTTTCAGCTAAAAGTATGGCATAATTTGGTTTATTTTCATTTTCTCGGAAACTAGTAGGCCTAGAATTAAGATTTTTGGTTTAAAATGTTCGTAATGAATGCCTCTACAAATCTTGTTATGGTCAAAACCACGCCAGACTTACCGTTTTTGAGAAAAAATATGTGCATCGCACAATAACATACATATTTTCAGCTAAAAGTATGGCATAATTTGGTTTATTTTCATTTTCTCGGAAACTAGTAGGCCTAGAATTAAGATTTTTGGTTTAAAATGTTCGTAATGAATGCCTCTACAAATCTTGTTATGGTCAAAACCACGCCAGACTTACCGTTTTTGAGAAAAAATATGTGCATCGCACAATAACATACATATTTTCAGCTAAAAGTATGGCATAATTTGGTTTATTTTCATTTTCTCGGAAACTAGTAGGCCTAGAATTAAGATTTTTGGTTTAAAATGTTCGTAATGAATGCCTCTACAAATCTTGTTATGGTCAAAACCACGCCAGACTTACCGTTTTTGAGAAAAAATATGTGCATCGCACAATAACATACATATTTTCAGCTAAAAGTATGGCATAATTTGGTTTATTTTCATTTTCTCGGAAACTAGTAGGCCTAGAATTAAGATTTTTGGTTTAAAATGTTCGTAATGAATGCCTCTACAAATCTTGTTATGGTCAAAACCACGCCAGACTTACCGTTTTTGAGAAAAAATATGTGCAACGCACAATAACATACATATTTTTACATATTTTCAGCTAAAAGTATGGCATAATTTGGTTTATTTTCATTTTCTCGGAAACTAGTAGGCCTAGAATTAAGATTTTTGGTTTAAAATGTTCGTAATGAATGCCTCTACAAATCTTGTTATGGTCAAAACCACGGCAGACTTACCGTTTTTGAGAAAAAATATGTGCAACGCACAATAACATACATATTTTTACATATTTTCAGCTAAAAGTATGGCATAATTTGGTTTATTTTCATTTTCTCGGAAACTAGTAGGCCTAGAATTAAGATTTTTGGTTTAAAATGTTCGTAATGAATGCCTCTACAAATCTTGTTATGGTCAAAACCACGCCAGACTTACCGTTTTTGAGAAAAAATATGTGCATCGCACAATAACATACATATTTTTAAATATTTTCAGCTAAAAGTATGGCATAATTTGGTTTATTTTCATTTTCTCGGAAACTAGTAGGCCTAGAATTAAGATTTTTGGTTTAAAATGTTCGTAATGAATGCCTCTACAAATCTTGTTATGGTCAAAACCACGCCAGACTTACCTTTTTTAGAAAAAAAATATGTGCATCGCACAATAACATACATATTTTCAGCTAAAAGTATGGCATAATTTGGTTTATTTTCATTTTCTCGGAAACTAGTAGGCCTAGAATTAAGATTTTTGGTTTAAAATGTTCGTAATGAATGCCTCTACAAATCTTGTTATGGTCAAAACCACGCCAGACTTACCGTTTTTGAGAAAAAATATGTGCATCGCACAATAACATACATATTTTCAGCTAAAAGTATGGCATAATTTGGTTTATTTTCATTTTCTCGGAAACTAGTAGGCCTAGAATTAAGATTTTTGGTTTAAAATGTTCGTAATGAATGCCTCTACAAATCTTGTTATGGTCAAAACCACGCCAGACTTACCGTTTTTGAGAAAAAATATGTGCATCGCACAATAACATACATATTTTCAGCTAAAAGTATGGCATAATTTGGTTTATTTTCATTTTCTCGGAAACTAGTAGGCCTAGAATTAAGATTTTTGGTTTAAAATGTTCGTAATGAATGCCTCTACAAATCTTGTTATGGTCAAAACCACGCCAGACTTACCGTTTTTGAGAAAAAATATGTGCAACGCACAATAACATACATATTTTTACATATTTTCAGCTAAAAGTATGGCATAATTTGGTTTATTTTCATTTTCTCGGAAACTAGTAGGCCTAGAATTAAGATTTTTGGTTTAAAATGTTCGTAATGAATGCCTCTACAAATCTTGTTATGGTCAAAACCACGCCAGACTTACCGTTTTTGAGAAAAAATATGTGCAACGCACAATAACATACATATTTTTACATATTTTCAGCTAAAAGTATGGCATAATTTGGTTTATTTTCATTTTCTCGGAAACTAGTAGGCCTAGAATTAAGATTTTTGGTTTAAAATGTTCGTAATGAATGCCTCTACAAATCTTGTTATGGTCAAAACCACGCCAGACTTACCGTTTTTGAGAAAAAATATGTGCAACGCACAATAACATACATATTTTTACATATTTTCAGCTAAAAGTATGGCATAATTTGGTTTATTTTCATTTTCTCGGAAACTAGTAGGCCTAGAATTAAGATTTTTGGTTTAAAATGTTCGTAATGAATGCCTCTACAAATCTTGTTATGGTCAAAACCACGCCAGACTTACCGTTTTTGAGAAAAAATATGTGCATCGCACAATAACATACATATTTTTACATATTTTCAGCTAAAAGTATGGCATAATTTGGTTTATTTTCATTTTCTCGGAAACTAGTAGGCCTAGAATTAAGATTTTTGGTTTAAAATGTTCGTAATGAATGCCTCTACAAATCTTGTTATGGTCAAAACCACGCCAGACTTACCGTTTTTGAGAAAAAATATGTGCAACGCACAATAACATACATATTTTTACATATTTTCAGCTAAAAGTATGGCATAATTTGGTTTATTTTCATTTTCTCGGAAACTAGTAGGCCTAGAATTAAGATTTTTGGTTTAAAATGTTCGTAATGAATGCCTCTACAAATCTTGTTATGGTCAAAACCACGCCAGACTTACCGTTTTTGAGAAAAAATATGTGCATCGCACAATAACATACATATTTTTACATATTTTCAGCTAAAAGTATGGCATAATTTGGTTTATTTTCATTTTCTCGGAAACTAGTAGGCCTAGAATTAAGATTTTTGGTTTAAAATGTTCGTAATGAATGCCTCTACAAATCTTGTTATGGTCAAAACCACGCCAGACTTACCGTTTTTGAGAAAAAATATGTGCATCGCACAATAACATACATATTTTCAGCTAAAAGTATGGCATAATTTGGTTTATTTTCATTTTCTCGGAAACTAGTAGGCCTAGAATTAAGATTTTTGGTTTAAAATGTTCGTAATGAATGCCTCTACAAATCTTGTTATGGTCAAAACCACGCCAGACTTACCGTTTTTGAGAAAAAATATGTGCATCGCACAATAACATACATATTTTCAGCTAAAAGTATGGCATAATTTGGTTTATTTTCAATTTCTCGGAAACTAGTAGGCCTAGAATTAAGATTTTTGGTTTAAAATGTTCGTAATGAATGCCTCTACAAATCTTGTTACGGTCAAAACCACGCCAGACTTACCGTTTTTGAGAAAAAATATGTGCAACGCACAATAACATACATATTTTTACATATTTTCAGCTAAAAGTATGGCATAATTTGGTTTATTTTCATTTTCTCGGAAACTAGTAGGCCTAGAATTAAGATTTTTGGTTTAAAATGTTCGTAATGAATGCCTCTACAAATCTTGTTATGGTCAAAACCACGCCAGACTTACCGTTTTTGAGAAAAAATATGTGCATCGCACAATAACATACATATTTTTACATATTTTCAGCTAAAAGTATGGCATAATTTGGTTTATTTTCATTTTCTCGGAAACTAGTAGGCCTAGAATTAAGATTTTTGGTTTAAAATGTTCGTAATGAATGCCTCTACAAATCTTGTTATGGTCAAAACCACGCCAGACTTACCGTTTTTGAGAAAAAATATGTGCATCGCACAATAACATACATATTTTCAGCTAAAAGTATGGCATAATTTGGTTTATTTTCATTTTCTCGGAAACTAGTAGGCCTAGAATTAAGATTTTTGGTTTAAAATGTTCGTAATGAATGCCTCTACAAATCTTGTTATGGTCAAAACCACGCCAGACTTACCGTTTTTGAGAAAAAATATGTGCATCGCACAATAACATACATATTTTCAGCTAAAAGTATGGCATAATTTGGTTTATTTTCATTTTCTCGGAAACTAGTAGGCCTAGAATTAAGATTTTTGGTTTAAAATGTTCGTAATGAATGCCTCTACAAATCTTGTTATGGTCAAAACCACGCCAGACTTACCGTTTTTGAGAAAAAATATGTGCATCGCACAATAACATACATATTTTCAGCTAAAAGTATGGCATAATTTGGTTTATTTTCATTTTCTCGGAAACTAGTAGGCCTAGAATTAAGATTTTTGGTTTAAAATGTTCGTAATGAATGCCTCTACAAATCTTGTTATGGTCAAAACCACGCCAGACTTACCGTTTTTGAGAAAAAATATGTGCATCGCACAATAACATACATATTTTCAGCTAAAAGTATAGCATAATTTGGTTTATTTTCATTTTCTCGGAAACTAGTAGGCCTAGAATTAAGATTTTTGGTTTAAAATGTTCGTAATGAATGCCTCTACAAATCTTGTTATGGTCAAAACCACGCCAGACTTACCGTTTTTGAGAAAAAATATGTGCATCGCACAATAACATACATATTTTCAGCTAAAAGTATGGCATAATTTGGTTTATTTTCATTTTCTCGGAAACTAGTAGGCCTAGAATTAAGATTTTTGGTTAAAAATGTTCGTAATGAATGCCTCTACAAATCTTGTTATGGTCAAAACCACGCCAGACTTACCGTTTTTGAGAAAAAATATGTGCATCGCACAATAACATACATATTTTCAGCTAAAAGTATGGCATAATTTGGTTTATTTTCATTTTCTCGGAAACTAGTAGGCCTAGAATTAAGATTTTTGGTTTAAAATGTTCGTAATGAATGCCTCTACAAATCTTGTTATGGTCAAAACCACGCCAGACTTACCGTTTTTGAGAAAAAATATGTGCATCGCACAATAACATACATATTTTCAGCTAAAAGTATGGCATAATTTGGTTTATTTTCATTTTCTCGGAAACTAGTAGGCCTAGAATTAAGATTTTTGGTTTAAAATGTTCGTAATGAATGCCTCTACAAATCTTGTTATGGTCAAAACCACGCCAGACTTACCGTTTTTGAGAAAAAATATGTGCATCGCACAATAACATACATATTTTCAGCTAAAAGTATGGCATAATTTGGTTTATTTTCATTTTCTCGGAAACTAGTAGGCCTAGAATTAAGATTTTTGGTTTAAAATGTTCGTAATGAATGCCTCTACAAATCTTGTTATGGTCAAAACCACGCCAGACTTACCGTTTTTGAGAAAAAATATGTGCATCGCACAATAACATACATATTTTCAGCTAAAAGTATGGCATAATTTGGTTTATTTTCATTTTCTCGGAAACTAGTAGGCCTAGAATTAAGATTTTTGGTTTAAAATGTTCGTAATGAATGCCTCTACAAATCTTGTTATGGTCAAAACCACGCCAGACTTACCGTTTTTGAGAAAAAATATGTGCATCGCACAATAACATACATATTTTCAGCTAAAAGTATGGCATAATTTGGTTTATTTTCATTTTCTCGGAAACTAGTAGGCCTAGAATTAAGATTTTTGGTTTAAAATGTTCGTAATGAATGCCTCTACAAATCTTGTTATGGTCAAAACCACGCCAGACTTACCGTTTTTGAGAAAAAATATGTGCATCGCACAATAACATACATATTTTCAGCTAAAAGTATGGCATAATTTGGTTTATTTTCATTTTCTCGGAAACTAGTAGGCCTAGAATTAAGATTTTTGGTTTAAAATGTTCGTAATGAATGCCTCTACAAATCTTGTTATGGTCAAAACCACGCCAGACTTACCGTTTTTGAGAAAAAATATGTGCATCGCACAATAACATACATATTTTCAGCTAAAAGTATGGCATAATTTGGTTTATTTTCATTTTCTCGGAAACTAGTAGGCCTAGAATTAAGATTTTTGGTTTAAAATGTTCGTAATGAATGCCTCTACAAATCTTGTTATGGTCAAAACCACGCCAGACTTACCGTTTTTGAGAAAAAATATGTGCATCGCACAATAACATACATATTTTCAGCTAAAAGTATGGCATAATTTGGTTTATTTTCATTTTCTCGGAAACTAGTAGGCCTAGAATTAAGATTTTTGGTTTAAAATGTTCGTAATGAATGCCTCTACAAATCTTGTTATGGTCAAAACCACGCCAGACTTACCGTTTTTGAGAAAAAATATGTGCATCGCACAATAACATACATATTTTCAGCTAAAAGTATGGCATAATTTGGTTTATTTTCATTTTCTCGGAAACTAGTAGGCCTAGAATTAAGATTTTTGGTTTAAAATGTTCGTAATGAATGCCTCTACAAATCTTGTTACGGTCAAAACCACGCCAGACTTACCGTTTTTGAGAAAAAATATGTGCATCGCACAATAACATACATATTTTCAGCTAAAAGTATGGCATAATTTGGTTTATTTTCATTTTCTCGGAAACTAGTAGGCCTAGAATTAAGATTTTTGGTTTAAAATGTTCGTAATGAATGCCTCTACAAATCTTGTTATGGTCAAAACCACGCCAGACTTACCGTTTTTGAGAAAAAATATGTGCAACGCACAATAACATACATATTTTTACATATTTTCAGCTAAAAGTATGGCATAATTTGGTTTATTTTCATTTTCTCGGAAACTAGTAGGCCTAGAATTAAGATTTTTGGTTTAAAATGTTCGTAATGAATGCCTCTACAAATCTTGTTATGGTCAAAACCACGCCAGACTTACCGTTTTTGAGAAAAAATATGTGCAACGCACAATAACATACATATTTTTACATATTTTCAGCTAAAAGTATGGCATAATTTGGTTTATTTTCATTTTCTCGGAAACTAGTAGGCCTAGAATTAAGATTTTTGGTTTAAAATGTTCGTAATGAATGCCTCTACAAATCTTGTTATGGTCAAAACCACGCCAGACTTACCGTTTTTGAGAAAAAATATGTGCATCGCACAATAACATACATATTTTCAGCTAAAAGTATGGCATAATTTGGTTTATTTTCATTTTC
Organism: Myathropa florea; assembly: GCA_930367185.1. Classification (NCBI taxonomy): domain Eukaryota; kingdom Metazoa; phylum Arthropoda; class Insecta; order Diptera; family Syrphidae; genus Myathropa; species Myathropa florea. The sequence continues at coordinate 32,501 of CAKNEX010000080.1, read as the reverse complement.
TCGGAAACTAGTAGGCCTAGAATTAAGATTTTTGGTTTAAAATGTTCGTAATGAATGCCTCTACAAATCTTGTTATGGTCAAAACCACGCCAGACTTACCGTTTTTGAGAAAAAATATGTGCATCGCACAATAACATACATATTTTCAGCTAAAAGTATGGCATAATTTGGTTTATTTTCATTTTCTCGGAAACTAGTAGGCCTAGAATTAAGATTTTTGGTTTAAAATGTTCGTAATGAATGCCTCTACAAATCTTGTTATGGTCAAAACCACGCCAGACTTACCGTTTTTGAGAAAAAATATGTGCATCGCACAATAACATACATATTTTCAGCTAAAAGTATGGCATAATTTGGTTTATTTTCATTTTCTCGGAAACTAGTAGGCCTAGAATTAAGATTTTTGGTTTAAAATGTTCGTAATGAATGCCTCTACAAATCTTGTTATGGTCAAAACCACGCCAGACTTACCGTTTTTGAGAAAAAATATGTGCATCGCACAATAACATACATATTTTCAGCTAAAAGTATGGCATAATTTGGTTTATTTTCATTTTCTCGGAAACTAGTAGGCCTAGAATTAAGATTTTTGGTTTAAAATGTTCGTAATGAATGCCTCTACAAATCTTGTTATGGTCAAAACCACGCCAGACTTACCGTTTTTGAGAAAAAATATGTGCAACGCACAATAACATACATATTTTTACATATTTTCAGCTAAAAGTATGGCATAATTTGGTTTATTTTCATTTTCTCGGAAACTAGTAGGCCTAGAATTAAGATTTTTGGTTTAAAATGTTCGTAATGAATGCCTCTACAAATCTTGTTATGGTCAAAACCACGCCAGACTTACCGTTTTTGAGAAAAAATATGTGCAACGCACAATAACATACATATTTTTACATATTTTCAGCTAAAAGTATGGCATAATTTGGTTTATTTTCATTTTCTCGGAAACTAGTAGGCCTAGAATTAAGATTTTTGGTTTAAAATGTTCGTAATGAATGCCTCTACAAATCTTGTTATGGTCAAAACCACGCCAGACTTACCGTTTTTGAGAAAAAATATGTGCATCGCACAATAACATACATATTTTCAGCTAAAAGTATGGCATAATTTGGTTTATTTTCATTTTCTCGGAAACTAGTAGGCCTAGAATTAAGATTTTTGGTTTAAAATGTTCGTAATGAATGCCTCTACAAATCTTGTTATGGTCAAAACCACGCCAGACTTACCGTTTTTGAGAAAAAATATGTGCATCGCACAATAACATACATATTTTCAGCTAAAAGTATGGCATAATTTGGTTTATTTTCATTTTCTCGGAAACTAGTAGGCCTAGAATTAAGATTTTCGGTTTAAAATGTTCGTAATGAATGCCTCTACAAATCTTGTTATGGTCAAAACCACGCCAGACTTACCGTTTTTGAGAAAAAATATGTGCATCGCACAATAACATACATATTTTCAGCTAAAAGTATGGCATAATTTGGTTTATTTTCATTTTCTCGGAAACTAGTAGGCCTAGAATTAAGATTTTTGGTTTAAAATGTTCGTAATGAATGCCTCTACAAATCTTGTTATGGTCAAAACCACGCCAGACTTACCGTTTTTGAGAAAAAATATGTGCATCGCACAATAACATACATATTTTCAGCTAAAAGTATGGTATAATTTGGTTTATTTTCAATTTCTCGGAAACTAGTAGGCCTAGAATTAAGATTTTTGGTTTAAAATGTTCGTAATGAATGCCTCTACAAATCTTGTTATGGTCAAAACCACGCCAGACTTACCGTTTTTGAGAAAAAATATGTGCAACGCACAATAACATACATATTTTTACATATTTTCAGCTAAAAGTATGGCATAATTTGGTTTATTTTCATTTTCTCGGAAACTAGTAGGCCTAGAATTAAGATTTTTGGTTTAAAATGTTCGTAATGAATGCCTCTACAAATCTTGTTATGGTCAAAACCACGCCAGACTTACCGTTTTTGAAAAAAAATATGTGCATCGCACAATAACATACATATTTTCAGCTAAAAGTATGGCATAATTTGGTTTATTTTCATTTTCTCGGAAACTAGTAGGCCTAGAATTAAGATTTTTGGTTTAAAATGTTCGTAATGAATGCCTCTACAAATCTTGTTATGGTCAAAACCACGCCAGACTTACCGTTTTTGAGAAAAAATATGTGCATCGCACAATAACATACATATTTTCAGCTAAAAGTATGGCATAATTTGGTTTATTTTCATTTTCTCGGAAACTAGTAGGCCTAGAATTAAGATTTTTGGTTTAAAATGTTCGTAATGAATGCCTCTACAAATCTTGTTATGGTCAAAACCACGCCAGACTTACCGTTTTTGAGAAAAAATATGTGCATCGCACAATAACATACATATTTTCAGCTAAAAGTATGGCATAATTTGGTTTATTTTCATTTTCTCGGAAACTAGTAGGCCTAGAATTAAGATTTTTGGTTTAAAATGTTCGTAATGAATGCCTCTACAAATCTTGTTATGGTCAAAACCACGCCAGACTTACCGTTTTTGAGAAAAAATATGTGCAACGCACAATAACATACATATTTTTACATATTTTCAGCTAAAAGTATGGCATAATTTGGTTTATTTTCATTTTCTCGGAAACTAGTAGGCCTAGAATTAAGATTTTTGGTTTAAAATGTTCGTAATGAATGCCTCTACAAATCTTGTTATGGTCAAAACCACGCCAGACTTACCGTTTTTGAGAAAAAATATGTGCAACGCACAATAACATACATATTTTTACATATTTTCAGCTAAAAGTATGGCATAATTTGGTTTATTTTCATTTTCTCGGAAACTAGTAGGCCTAGAATTAAGATTTTTGGTTTAAAATGTTCGTAATGAATGCCTCTACAAATCTTGTTATGGTCAAAACCACGCCAGACTTACCGTTTTTGAGAAAAAATATGTGCATCGCACAATAACATACATATTTTCAGCTAAAAGTATGGCATAATTTGGTTTATTTTCATTTTCTCGGAAACTAGTAGGCCTAGAATTAAGATTTTTGGTTTAAAATGTTCGTAATGAATGCCTCTACAAATCTTGTTATGGTCAAAACCACGCCAGACTTACCGTTTTTGAGAAAAAATATGTGCATCGCACAATAACATACATATTTTCAGCTAAAAGTATGGCATAATTTGGTTTATTTTCATTTTCTCGGAAACTAGTAGGCCTAGAATTAAGATTTTTGGTTTAAAATGTTCGTAATGAATGCCTCTACAAATCTTGTTATGGTCAAAACCACGCCAGACTTACCGTTTTTGAGAAAAAATATGTGCATCGCACAATAACATACATATTTTCAGCTAAAAGTATGGCATAATTTGGTTTATTTTCATTTTCTCGGAAACTAGTAGGCCTAGAATTAAGATTTTTGGTTTAAAATGTTCGTAATGAATGCCTCTACAAATCTTGTTATGGTCAAAACCACGCCAGACTTACCGTTTTTGAGAAAAAATATGTGCAACGCACAATAACATACATATTTTTACATATTTTCGGCTAAAAGTATGGCATAATTTGGTTTATTTTCATTTTCTCGGAAACTAGTAGGCCTAGAATTAAGATTTTTGGTTTAAAATGTTCGTAATGAATGCCTCTACAAATCTTGTTATGGTCAAAACCACGCCAGACTTACCGTTTTTGAGAAAAAATATGTGCAACGCACAATAACATACATATTTTTACATATTTTCAGCTAAAAGTATGGCATAATTTGGTTTATTTTCATTTTCTCGGAAACTAGTAGGCCTAGAATTAAGATTTTTGGTTTAAAATGTTCGTAATGAATGCCTCTACAAATCTTGTTATGGTCAAAACCACGCCAGACTTACCGTTTTTGAAAAAAAATATGTGCATCGCACAATAACATACATATTTTCAGCTAAAAGTATGGCATAATTTGGTTTATTTTCATTTTCTCGGAAACTAGTAGGCCCAGAATTAAGATTTTTGGTTTAAAATGTTCGTAATGAATGCCTCTACAAATCTTGTTATGGTCAAAACCACGCCAGACTTACCGTTTTTGAGAAAAAATATGTGCATCGCACAATAACATACATATTTTCAGCTAAAAGTATGGCATAATTTGGTTTATTTTCATTTTCTCGGAAACTAGTAGGCCTAGAATTAAGATTTTTGGTTTAAAATGTTCGTAATGAATGCCTCTACAAATCTTGTTATGGTCAAAACCACGCCAGACTTACCGTTTTTGAGAAAAAATATGTGCATCGCACAATAACATACATATTTTCAGCTAAAAGTATGGCATAATTTGGTTTATTTTCATTTTCTCGGAAACTAGTAGGCCTAGAATTAAGATTTTTGGTTTAAAATGTTCGTAATGAATGCCTCTACAAATCTTGTTATGGTCAAAACCACGCCAGACTTACCGTTTTTGAGAAAAAATATGTGCAACGCACAATAACATACATATTTTTACATATTTTCAGCTAAAAGTATGGCATAATTTGGTTTATTTTCATTTTCTCGGAAACTAGTAGGCCTAGAATTAAGATTTTTGGTTTAAAATGTTCGTAATGAATGCCTCTACAAATCTTGTTATGGTCAAAACCACGCCAGACTTACCGTTTTTGAGAAAAAATATGTGCATCGCACAATAACATACATATTTTCAGCTAAAAGTATGGCATAATTTGGTTTATTTTCATTTTCTCGGAAACTAGTAGGCCTAGAATTAAGATTTTTGGTTTAAAATGTTCGTAATGAATGCCTCTACAAATCTTGTTATGGTCAAAACCACGCCAGACTTACCGTTTTTGAGAAAAAATATGTGCATCGCACAATAACATACATATTTTCAGCTAAAAGTATGGCATAATTTGGTTTATTTTCATTTTCTCGGAAACTAGTAGGCCTAGAATTAAGATTTTTGGTTTAAAATGTTCGTAATGAATGCCTCTACAAATCTTGTTATGGTCAAAACCACGCCAGACTTACCGTTTTTGAGAAAAAATATGTGCATCGCACAATAACATACATATTTTCAGCTAAAAGTATGGCATAATTTGGTTTATTTTCATTTTCTCGGAAACTAGTAGGCCTAGAATTAAGATTTTTGGTTTAAAATGTTCGTAATGAATGCCTCTACAAATCTTGTTATGGTCAAAACCACGCCAGACTTACCGTTTTTGAGAAAAAATATGTGCATCGCACAATAACATACATATTTTCAGCTAAAAGTATGGCATAATTTGGTTTATTTTCATTTTCTCGGAAACTAGTAGGCCTAGAATTAAGATTTTTGGTTTAAAATGTTCGTAATGAATGCCTCTACAAATCTTGTTATGGTCAAAACCACGCCAGACTTACCGTTTTTGAGAAAAAATATGTGCAACGCACAATAACATACATATTTTTACATATTTTCGGCTAAAAGTATGGCATAATTTGGTTTATTTTCATTTTCTCGGAAACTAGTAGGCCTAGAATTAAGATTTTTGGTTTAAAATGTTCGTAATGAATGCCTCTACAAATCTTGTTATGGTCAAAACCACGCCAGACTTACCGTTTTTGAGAAAAAATATGTGCAACGCACAATAACATACATATTTTTACATATTTTCAGCTAAAAGTATGGCATAATTTGGTTTATTTTCATTTTCTCGGAAACTAGTAGGCCTAGAATTAAGATTTTTGGTTTAAAATGTTCGTAATGAATGCCTCTACAAATCTTGTTATGGTCAAAACCACGCCAGACTTACCGTTTTTGAAAAAAAATATGTGCATCGCACAATAACATACATATTTTCAGCTAAAAGTATGGCATAATTTGGTTTATTTTCATTTTCTCGGAAACTAGTAGGCCCAGAATTAAGATTTTTGGTTTAAAATGTTCGTAATGAATGCCTCTACAAATCTTGTTATGGTCAAAACCACGCCAGACTTACCGTTTTTGAGAAAAAATATGTGCATCGCACAATAACATACATATTTTCAGCTAAAAGTATGGCATAATTTGGTTTATTTTCATTTTCTCGGAAACTAGTAGGCCTAGAATTAAGATTTTTGGTTTAAAATGTTCGTAATGAATGCCTCTACAAATCTTGTTATGGTCAAAACCACGCCAGACTTACCGTTTTTGAGAAAAAATATGTGCATCGCACAATAACATACATATTTTCAGCTAAAAGTATGGCATAATTTGGTTTATTTTCATTTTCTCGGAAACTAGTAGGCCTAGAATTAAGATTTTTGGTTTAAAATGTTCGTAATGAATGCCTCTACAAATCTTGTTATGGTCAAAACCACGCCAGACTTACCGTTTTTGAGAAAAAATATGTGCATCGCACAATAACATACATATTTTCAGCTAAAAGTATGGCATAATTTGGTTTATTTTCATTTTCTCGGAAACTAGTAGGCCTAGAATTAAGATTTTTGGTTTAAAATGTTCGTAATGAATGCCTCTACAAATCTTGTTATGGTCAAAACCACGCCAGACTTACCGTCTTTTGAGAAAAAATATGTGCAACGCACAATAACATACATATTTTTACATATTTTCAGCTAAAAGTATGGCATAATTTGGTTTATTTTCATTTTCTCGGAAACTAGTAGGCCTAGAATTAAGATTTTTGGTTTAAAATGTTCGTAATGAATGCCTCTACAAATCTTGTTATGGTCAAAACCACGCCAGACTTACCGTTTTTGAGAAAAAATATGTGCAACGCACAATAACATACATATTTTTACATATTTTCAGCTAAAAGTATGGCATAATTTGGTTTATTTTCATTTTCTCGGAAACTAGTAGGCCTAGAATTAAGATTTTTGGTTTAAAATGTTCGTAATGAATGCCTCTACAAATCTTGTTATGGTCAAAACCACGCCAGACTTACCGTTTTTGAGAAAAAAATATGTGCAACGCACAATAACATACATATTTTTACATATTTTCAGCTAAAAGTATGGCATAATTTGGTTTATTTTCATTTTCTCGGAAACTAGTAGGCCTAGAATTAAGATTTTTGGTTTAAAATGTTCGTAATGAATGCCTCTACAAATCTTGTTATGGTCAAAACCACGCCAGACTTACCGTTTTTGAAAAAAAATATGTGCATCGCACAATAACATACATATTTTCAGCTAAAAGTATGGCATAATTTGGTTTATTTTCATTTTCTCGGAAACTAGTAGGCCTAGAATTAAGATTTTTGGTTTAAAATGTTCGTAATGAATGCCTCTACAAATCTTGTTATGGTCAAAACCACGCCAGACTTACCGTTTTTGAGAAAAAATATGTGCATCGCACAATAACATACATATTTTCAGCTAAAAGTATGGCATAATTTGGTTTATTTTCATTTTCTCGGAAACTAGTAGGCCTAGAATTAAAATTTTTGGTTTAAAATGTTCGTAATGAATGCCTCTACAAATCTTGTTATGGTCAAAACCACGCCAGACTTACCGTTTTTGAGAAAAAATATGTGCATCGCACAATAACATACATATTTTCAGCTAAAAGTATGGCATAATTTGGTTTATTTTCATTTTCTCGGAAACTAGTAGGCCTAGAATTAAGATTTTTGGTTTAAAATGTTCGTAATGAATGCCTCTACAAATCTTGTTATGGTCAAAACCACGCCAGACTTACCGTTTTTGAGAAAAAATATGTGCATCGCACAATAACATACATATTTTCAGCTAAAAGTATGGCATAATTTGGTTTATTTTCATTTTCTCGGAAACTAGTAGGCCTAGAATTAAGATTTTTGGTTTAAAATGTTCGTAATGAATGCCTCTACAAATCTTGTTATGGTCAAAACCACGCCAGACTTACCGTTTTTGAGAAAAAATATGTGCAACGCACAATAACATACATATTTTTACATATTTTCAGCTAAAAGTATGGCATAATTTGGTTTATTTTCATTTTCTCGGAAACTAGTAGGCCTAGAATTAAGATTTTTGGTTTAAAATGTTCGTAATGAATGCCTCTACAAATCTTGTTATGGTCAAAACCACGCCAGACTTACCGTTTTTGAGAAAAAATATGTGCAACGCACAATAACATACATATTTTTACATATTTTCAGCTAAAAGTATGGCATAATTTGGTTTATTTTCATTTTCTCGGAAACTAGTAGGCCTAGAATTAAGATTTTTGGTTTAAAATGTTCGTAATGAATGCCTCTACAAATCTTGTTATGGTCAAAACCACGCCAGACTTACCGTTTTTGAGAAAAAATATGTGCATCGCACAATAACATACATATTTTCAGCTAAAAGTATGGCATAATTTGGTTTATTTTCATTTTCTCGGAAACTAGTAGGCCTAGAATTAAGATTTTTGGTTTAAAATGTTCGTAATGAATGCCTCTACAAATCTTGTTATGGTCAAAACCACGCCAGACTTACCGTTTTTGAGAAAAAATATGTGCATCGCACAATAACATACATATTTTCAGCTAAAAGTATGGCATAATTTGGTTTATTTTCATTTTCTCGGAAACTAGTAGGCCTAGAATTAAGATTTTTGGTTTAAAATGTTCGTAATGAATGCCTCTACAAATCTTGTTATGGTCAAAACCACGCCAGACTTACCGTTTTTGAGAAAAAATATGTGCATCGCACAATAACATACATATTTTCAGCTAAAAGTATGGCATAATTTGGTTTATTTTCATTTTCTCGGAAACTAGTAGGCCTAGAATTAAGATTTTTGGTTTAAAATGTTCGTAATGAATGCCTCTACAAATCTTGTTATGGTCAAAACCACGCCAGACTTACCGTTTTTGAGAAAAAATATGTGCATCGCACAATAACATACATATTTTTACATATTTTCAGCTAAAAGTATGGCATAATTTGGTTTATTTTCATTTTCTCGGAAACTAGTAGGCCTAGAATTAAGATTTTTGGTTTAAAATGTTCGTAATGAATGCCTCTACAAATCTTGTTATGGTCAAAACCACGCCAGACTTACCGTTTTTGAGAAAAAATATGTGCATCGCACAATAACATACATATTTTCAGCTAAAAGTATGGCATAATTTGGTTTATTTTCATTTTCTCGGAAACTAGTAGGCCTAGAATTAAGATTTTTGGTTTAAAATGTTCGTAATGAATGCCTCTACAAATCTTGTTATGGTCAAAACCACGCCAGACTTACCGTTTTTGAGAAAAAATATGTGCATCGCACAATAACATACATATTTTCAGCTAAAAGTATGGCATAATTTGGTTTATTTTCATTTTCTCGGAAACTAGTAGGCCTAGAATTAAGATTTTTGGTTTAAAATGTTCGTAATGAATGCCTCTACAAATCTTGTTATGGTCAAAACCACGCCAGACTTACCGTTTTTGAGAAAAAATATGTGCATCGCACAATAACATACATATTTTCAGCTAAAAGTATGGCATAATTTGGTTTATTTTCATTTTCTCGGAAACTAGTAGGCCTAGAATTAAGATTTTTGGTTTAAAATGTTCGTAATGAATGCCTCTACAAATCTTGTTATGGTCAAAACCACGCCAGACTTACCGTTTTTGAGAAAAAATATGTGCAACGCACAATAACATACATATTTTTACATATTTTCAGCTAAAAGTATGGCATAATTTGGTTTATTTTCATTTTCTCGGAAACTAGTAGGCCTAGAATTAAGATTTTTGGTTTAAAATGTTCGTAATGAATGCCTCTACAAATCTTGTTATGGTCAAAACCACGCCAGACTTACCGTTTTTGAGAAAAAATATGTGCAACGCACAATAACATACATATTTTTACATATTCTCAGCTAAAAGTATGGCATAATTTGGTTTATTTTCATTTTCTCGGAAACTAGTAGGCCTAGAATTAAGATTTTTGGTTTAAAATGTTCGTAATGAATGCCTCTACAAATCTTGTTATGGTCAAAACCACGCCAGACTTACCGTTTTTGAGAAAAAATATGTGCAACGCACAATAACATACATATTTTTACATATTTTCAGCTAAAAGTATGGCATAATTTGGTTTATTTTCATTTTCTCGGAAACTAGTAGGCCTAGAATTAAGATTTTTGGTTTAAAATGTTCGTAATGAATGCCTCTACAAATCTTGTTATGGTCAAAACCACGCCAGACTTACCGTTTTTGAGAAAAAATATGTGCATCGCACAATAACATACATATTTTCAGCTAAAAGTATGGCATAATTTGGTTTATTTTCATTTTCTCGGAAACTAGTAGGCCTAGAATTAAGATTTTTGGTTTAAAATGTTCGTAATGAATGCCTCTACAAATCTTGTTATGGTCAAAACCACGCCAGACTTACCGTTTTTGAGAAAAAATATGTGCATCGCACAATAACATACATATTTTCAGCTAAAAGTATGGCATAATTTGGTTTATTTTCATTTTCTCGGAAACTAGTAGGCCTAGAATTAAGATTTTTTGTTTAAAATGTTCGTAATGAATGCCTCTACAAATCCTGTTATGGTCAAAACCACGCCAGACTTACCGTTTTTGAGAAAAAATATGTGCAACGCACAATAACATACATATTTTGCCATATTTTCAGCTAAAAGTATGGCATAATTTGGTTTATTTTCATTTTCTCGGAAACTAGTAGGCCTAGAATTAAGATTTTTGGTTTAAAATGTTCGTAATGAATGCCTCTACAAATCTTGTTATGGTCAAAACCACGCCAGACTTACCGTTTTTGAGAAAAAATATGTGCATCGCACAATAACATACATATTTTCAGCTAAAAGTATGGCATAATTTGGTTTATTTTCATTTTCTCGGAAACTAGTAGGCCTAGAATTAAGATTTTTGGTTTAAAATGTTCGTAATGAATGCCTCTACAAATCTTGTTATGGTCAAAACCACGCCAGACTTACCGTTTTTGAGAAAAAATATGTGCATCGCACAATAACATACATATTTTCAGCTAAAAGTATGGCATAATTTGGTTTATTTTCATTTTCTCGGAAACTAGTAGGCCTAGAATTAAGATTTTTGGTTTAAAATGTTCGTAATGAATGCCTCTACAAATCTTGTTATGGTCAAAACCACGCCAGACTTACCGTTTTTGAGAAAAAATATGTGCATCGCACAATAACATACATATTTTCAGCTAAAAGTATGGCATAATTTGGTTTATTTTCATTTTCTCGGAAACTAGTAGGCCTAGAATTAAGATTTTTGGTTTAAAATGTTCGTAATGAATGCCTTTACAAATCTTGTTATGGTCAAAACCACGCCAGACTTACCGTTTTTGAGAAAAAATATGTGCATCGCACAATAACATACATATTTTCAGCTAAAAGTATGGCATAATTTGGTTTATTTTCATTTTCTCGGAAACTAGTAGGCCTAGAATTAAGATTTTTGGTTTAAAATGTTCGTAATGAATGCCTCTACAAATCTTGTTATGGTCAAAACCACGCCAGACTTACCGTTTTTGAGAAAAAATATGTGCATCGCACAATAACATACATATTTTCAGCTAAAAGTATGGCATAATTTGGTTTATTTTCATTTTCTCGGAAACTAGTAGGCCTAGAATTAAGATTTTTGGTTTAAAATGTTCGTAATGAATGCCTCTACAAATCTTGTTATGGTCAAAACCACGCCAGACTTACCGTTTTTGAGAAAAAATATGTGCATCGCACAATAACATACATATTTTCAGCTAAAAGTATGGCATAATTTGGTTTATTTTCATTTTCTCGGAAACTAGTAGGCCTAGAATTAAGATTTTTGGTTTAAAATGTTCGTAATGAATGCCTCTACAAATCTTGTTATGGTCAAAACCACGCCAGACTTACCGTTTTTGAGAAAAAATATGTGCATCGCACAATAACATACATATTTTCAGCTAAAAGTATGGCATAATTTGGTTTATTTTCATTTTCTCGGAAACTAGTAGGCCTAGAATTAAGATTTTTGGTTTAAAATGTTCGTAATGAATGCCTCTACAAATCTTGTTATGGTCAAAACCACGCCAGACTTACCGTTTTTGAGAAAAAATATGTGCATCGCACAATAACATACATATTTTCAGCTAAAAGTATGGCATAATTTGGTTTATTTTCATTTTCTCGGAAACTAGTAGGCCTAGAATTAAGATTTTTGGTTTAAAATGTTCGTAATGAATGCCTCTACAAATCTTGTTATGGTCAAAACCACGCCAGACTTACCGTTTTTGAGAAAAAATATGTGCAACGCACAATAACATACATATTTTTACATATTTTCAGCTAAAAGTATGGCATAATTTGGTTTATTTTCATTTTCTCGGAAACTAGTAGGCCTAGAATTAAGATTTTTGGTTTAAAATGTTCGTAATGAATGCCTCTACAAATCTTGTTATGGTCAAAACCACGCCAGACTTACCGTTTTTGAGAAAAAATATGTGCATCGCACAATAACATACATATTTTCAGCTAAAAGTATGGCATAATTTGGTTTATTTTCATTTTCTCGGAAACTAGTAGGCCTAGAATTAAGATTTTTGGTTTAAAATGTTCGTAATGAATGCCTCTACAAATCTTGTTATGGTCAAAACCACGCCAGACTTACCGTTTTTGAGAAAAAATATGTGCATCGCACAATAACATACATATTTTCAGCTAAAAGTATGGCATAATTTGGTTTATTTTCATTTTCTCGGAAACTAGTAGGCCTAGAATTAAGATTTTTGGTTTAAAATGTTCGTAATGAATGCCTCTACAAATCTTGTTATGGTCAAAACCACGCCAGACTTACCGTTTTTGAGAAAAAATATGTGCATCGCACAATAACATACATATTTTCAGCTAAAAGTATGGCATAATTTGGTTTATTTTCATTTTCTCGGAAACTAGTAGGCCTAGAATTAAGATTTTTGGTTTAAAATGTTCGTAATGAATGCCTCTACAAATCTTGTTATGGTCAAAACCACGCCAGACTTACCGTTTTTGAGAAAAAATATGTGCATCGCACAATAACATACATATTTTCAGCTAAAAGTATGGCATAATTTGGTTTATTTTCATTTTCTCGGAAACTAGTAGGCCTAGAATTAAGATTTTTGGTTTAAAATGTTCGTAATGAATGCCTCTACAAATCTTGTTATTGTCAAAACCACGTCAGACTTACCGTTTTTGAGAAAAAACATGTGCATCGCACAATAACATACATATTTTCAGCTAAAAGTATGGCATAATTTGGTTTATTTTCATTTTCTCGGAAACTAGTAGGCCTAGAATTAAGATTTTTGGTTTAAAATGTTCGTAATGAATGCCTCTACAAATCTTGTTATGGTCAAAACCACGCCAGACTTACCGTTTTTGAGAAAAAATATGTGCATCGCACAATAACATACATATTTTCAGCTAAAAGTATGGCATAATTTGGTTTATTTTCATTTTCTCGGAAACTAGTAGGCCTAGAATTAAGATTTTTGGTTTAAAATGTTCGTAATGAATGCCTCTACAAATCTTGTTGTGGTCAAAACCACGCCAGACTTACCGTTTTTGAGAAAAAATATGTGCATCGCACAATAACATACATATTTTCAGCTAAAAGTATGGCATAATTTGGTTTATTTTCATTTTCTCGGAAACTAGTAGGCCTAGAATTAAGATTTTTGGTTTAAAATGTTCGTAATGAATGCCTCTACAAATCTTGTTATGGTCAAAACCACGCCAGACTTACCGTTTTTGAGAAAAAATATGTGCATCGCACAATAACATACATATTTTCAGCTAAAAGTATGGCATAATTTGGTTTATTTTCATTTTCTCGGAAACTAGTAGGCCTAGAATTAAGATTTTTGGTTTAAAATGTTCGTAATGAATGCCTCTACAAATCTTGTTATGGTCAAAACCACGCCAGACTTACCGTTTTTGAGAAAAAATATGTGCATCGCACAATAACATACATATTTTCAGCTAAAAGTATGGCATAATTTGGTTTATTTTCATTTTCTCGGAAACTAGTAGGCCTAGAATTAAGATTTTTGGTTTAAAATGTTCGTAATGAATGCCTCTACAAATCTTGTTATGGTCAAAACCACGCCAGACTTACCGTTTTTGAGAAAAAATATGTGCATCGCACAATAACATACATATTTTCAGCTAAAAGTATGGCATAATTTGGTTTATTTTCATTTTCTCGGAAACTAGTAGGCCTAGAATTAAGATTTTTGGTTTAAAATGTTCGTAATGAATGCCTCTACAAATCTTGTTATGGTCAAAACCACGCCAGACTTACCGTTTTTGAGAAAAAATATGTGCATCGCACAATAACATACATATTTTCAGCTAAAAGTATGGCATAATTTGGTTTATTTTCATTTTCTCGGAAACTAGTAGGCCTAGAATTAAGATTTTTGGTTTAAAATGTTCGTAATGAATGCCTCTACAAATCTTGTTATGGTCAAAACCACGCCAGATTTACCGTTTTTGAGAAAAAATATGTGCAACGCACAATAACATACATATTTTTACATATTTTCAGCTAAAAGTATGGCATAATTTGGTTTATTTTCATTTTCTCGGAAACTAGTAGGCCTAGAATTAAGATTTTTGGTTTAAAATGTTCGTAATGAATGCCTCTACAAATCTTGTTATGGTCAAAACCACGCCAGACTTACCGTTTTTGAGAAAAAATATGTGCATCGCACAATAACATACATATTTTCAGCTAAAAGTATGGCATAATTTGGTTTATTTTCATTTTCTCGGAAACTAGTAGGCCTAGAATTAAGATTTTTGGTTTAAAATGTTCGTAATGAATGCCTCTACAAATCTTGTTATGGTCAAAACCACGCCAGACTTACCGTTTTTGAGAAAAAATATGTGCATCGCACAATAACATACATATTTTCAGCTAAAAGTATGGCATAATTTGGTTTATTTTCATTTTCTCGGAAACTAGTAGGCCTAGAATTAAGATTTTTGGTTTAAAATGTTCGTAATGAATGCCTCTACAAATCTTGTTATGGTCAAAACCACGCCAGACTTACCGTTTTTGAGAAAAAATATGTGCATCGCACAATAACATACATATTTTCAGCTAAAAGTATGGCATAATTTGGTTTATTTTCATTTTCTCGTGCATCGCACAATAACATACATATTTTCAGCTAAAAGTATGGCATAATTTGGTTTATTTTCATTTTCTCGGAAACTAGTAGGCCTAGAATTAAGATTTTTGGTTTAAAATGTTCGTAATGAATGCCTCTACAAATCTTGTTATGGTCAAAACCACGCCAGACTTACCGTTTTTGAGAAAAAATATGTGCATCGCACAATAACATACATATTTTCAGCTAAAAGTATGGCATAATTTGGTTTATTTTCATTTTCTCGGAAACTAGTAGGCCTAGAATTAAGATTTTTGGTTTAAAATGTTCGTAATGAATGCCTCTACAAATCTTGTTATGGTCAAAACCACGCCAGACTTACCGTTTTTGAGAAAAAATATGTGCATCGCACAATAACATACATATTTTCAGCTAAAAGTATGGCATAATTTGGTTTATTTTCATTTTCTCGGAAACTAGTAGGCCTAGAATTAAGATTTTTGGTTTAAAATGTTCGTAATGAATGCCTCTACAAATCTTGTTATGGTCAAAACCACGCCAGACTTACCGTTTTTGAGAAAAAATATGTGCATCGCACAATAACATACATATTTTCAGCTAAAAGTATGGCATAATTTGGTTTATTTTCATTTTCTCGGAAACTAGTAGGCCTAGAATTAAGATTTTTGGTTTAAAATGTTCGTAATGAATGCCTCTACAAATCTTGTTATGGTCAAAACCACGCCAGACTTACCGTTTTTGAGAAAAAATATGTGCATCGCACAATAACATACATATTTTCAGCTAAAAGTATGGCATAATTTGGTTTATTTTCATTTTCTCGGAAACTAGTAGGCCTAGAATTAAGATTTTTGGTTTAAAATGTTCGTAATGAATGCCTCTACAAATCTTGTTATGGTCAAAACCACGCCAGACTTACCGTTTTTGAGAAAAAATATGTGCATCGCACAATAACATACATATTTTCAGCTAAAAGTATGGCATAATTTGGTTTATTTTCATTTTCTCGGAAACTAGTAGGCCTAGAATTAAGATTTTTGGTTTAAAATGTTCGTAATGAATGCCTCTACAAATCTTGTTATGGTCAAAACCACGCCAGATTTACCGTTTTTGAGAAAAAATATGTGCAACGCACAATAACATACATATTTTTACATATTTTCAGCTAAAAGTATGGCATAATTTGGTTTATTTTCATTTTCTCGGAAACTAGTAGGCCTAGAATTAAGATTTTTGGTTTAAAATGTTCGTAATGAATGCCTCTACAAATCTTGTTATGGTCAAAACCACGCCAGACTTACCGTTTTTGAGAAAAAATATGTGCATCGCACAATAACATACATATTTTCAGCTAAAAGTATGGCATAATTTGGTTTATTTTCATTTTCTCGGAAACTAGTAGGCCTAGAATTAAGATTTTTGGTTTAAAATGTTCGTAATGAATGCCTCTACAAATCTTGTTATGGTCAAAACCACGCCAGACTTACCGTTTTTGAGAAAAAATATGTGCATCGCACAATAACATACATATTTTCAGCTAAAAGTATGGCATAATTTGGTTTATTTTCATTTTCTCGGAAACTAGTAGGCCTAGAATTAAGATTTTTGGTTTAAAATGTTCGTAATGAATGCCTCTACAAATCTTGTTATGGTCAAAACCACGCCAGACTTACCGTTTTTGAGAAAAAATATGTGCATCGCACAATAACATACATATTTTCAGCTAAAAGTATGGCATAATTTGGTTTATTTTCATTTTCTCGGAAACTAGTAGGCCTAGAATTAAGATTTTTGGTTTAAAATGTTCGTAATGAATGCCTCTACAAATCTTGTTATGGTCAAAACCACGCCAGACTTACCGTTTTTGAGAAAAAATATGTGCATCGCACAATAACATACATATTTTCAGCTAAAAGTATGGCATAATTTGGTTTATTTTCATTTTCTCGGAAACTAGTAGGCCTAGAATTAAGATTTTTGGTTTAAAATGTTCGTAATGAATGCCTCTACAAATCTTGTTATGGTCAAAACCACGCCAGACTTACCGTTTTTGAGAAAAAATATGTGCATCGCACAATAACATACATATTTTCAGCTAAAAGTATGGCATAATTTGGTTTATTTTCATTTTCTCGGAAACTAGTAGGCCTAGAATTAAGATTTTTGGTTTAAAATGTTCGTAATGAATGCCTCTACAAATCTTGTTATGGTCAAAACCACGCCAGACTTACCGTTTTTGAGAAAAAATATGTGCATCGCACAATAACATACATATTTTCAGCTAAAAGTATGGCATAATTTGGTTTATTTTCATTTTCTCGGAAACTAGTAGGCCTAGAATTAAGATTTTTGGTTTAAAATGTTCGTAATGAATGCCTCTACAAATCTTGTTATGGTCAAAACCACGCCAGACTTACCGTTTTTGAGAAAAAATATGTGCATCGCACAATAACATACATATTTTCAGCTAAAAGTATGGCATAATTTGGTTTATTTTCATTTTCTCGGAAACTAGTAGGCCTAGAATTAAGATTTTTGGTTTAAAATGTTCGTAATGAATGCCTCTACAAATCTTGTTATGGTCAAAACCACGCCAGACTTACCGTTTTTGAGAAAAAATATGTGCATCGCACAATAACATACATATTTTCAGCTAAAAGTATGGCATAATTTGGTTTATTTTCATTTTCTCGGAAACTAGTAGGCCTAGAATTAAGATTTTTGGTTTAAAATGTTCGTAATGAATGCCTCTACAAATCTTGTTATGGTCAAAACCACGCCAGACTTACCGTTTTTGAGAAAAAATATGTGCATCGCACAATAACATACATATTTTTACATATTTTCAGCTAAAAGTATGGCATAATTTGGTTTATTTTCATTTTCTCGGAAACTAGTAGGCCTAGAATTAAGATTTTTGGTTTAAAATGTTCGTAATGAATGCCTCTACAAATCTTGTTATGGTCAAAACCACGCCAGACCTACCGTTTTTGAGAAAAAATATGTGCATCGCACAATAACATACATATTTTCAGCTAAAAGTATGGCATAATTTGGTTTATTTTCATTTTCTCGGAAACTAGTAGGCCTAGAATTAAGATTTTTGGTTTAAAATGTTCGTAATGAATGCCTCTACAAATCTTGTTATGGTCAAAACCACGCCAGACTTACCGTTTTTGAGAAAAAATATGTGCAACGCACAATAACATACATATTTTTACATATTTTCAGCTAAAAGTATGGCATAATTTGGTTTATTTTCATTTTCTCGGAAACTAGTAGGCCTAGAATTAAGATTTTTGGTTTAAAATGTTCGTAATGAATGCCTCTACAAATCTTGTTATGGTCAAAACCACGCCAGACTTACCGTTTTTGAGAAAAAATATATGCATCGCACAATAACATACATATTTTCAGCTAAAAGTATGGCATAATTTGGTTTATTTTCATTTTCTCGGAAACTAGTAGGCCTAGAATTAAGATTTTTGGTTTAAAATGTTCGTAATGAATGCCTCTACAAATCTTGTTATGGTCAAAACCACGCCAGACTTACCGTTTTTGAGAAAAAATATGTGCAACGCACAATAACATACATATTTTTACATATTTTCAGCTAAAAGTATGGCATAATTTGGTTTATTTTCATTTTCTCGGAAACTAGTAGGCCTAGAATTAAGATTTTTGGTTTAAAATGTTCGTAATGAATGCCTCTACAAATCTTGTTATGGTCAAAACCACGCCAGACTTACCGTTTTTGAGAAAAAATATGTGCATCGCACAATAACATACATATTTTCAGCTAAAAGTATGGCATAATTTGGTTTATTTTCATTTTCTCGGAAACTAGTAGGCCTAGAATTAAGATTTTTGGTTTAAAATGTTCGTAATGAATGCCTCTACAAATCTTGTTATGGTCAAAACCACGCCAGACTTACCGTTTTTGAGAAAAAATATGTGCATCGCACAATAACATACATATTTTCAGCTAAAAGTATGGCATAATTTGGTTTATTTTCATTTTCTCGGAAACTAGTAGGCCTAGAATTAAGATTTTTGGTTTAAAATGTTCGTAATGAATGCCTCTACAAATCTTGTTATGGTCAAAACCACGCCAGACTTACCGTTTTTGAGAAAAAATATGTGCATCGCACAATAACATACATATTTTCAGCTAAAAGTATGGCATAATTTGGTTTATTTTCATTTTCTCGGAAACTAGTAGGCCTAGAATTAAGATTTTTGGTTTAAAATGTTCGTAATGAATGCCTCTACAAATCTTGTTATGGTCAAAACCACGCCAGACTTACCGTTTTTGAGAAAAAATATGTGCAACGCACAATAACATACATATTTTTACATATTTTCAGCTAAAAGTATGGCATAATTTGGTTTATTTTCATTTTCTCGGAAACTAGTAGGCCTAGAATTAAGATTTTTGGTTTAAAATGTTCGTAATGAATGCCTCTACAAATCTTGTTATGGTCAAAACCACGCCAGACTTACCGTTTTTGAGAAAAAATATGTGCATCGCACAATAACATACATATTTTTACATATTTTCAGCTAAAAGTATGGCATAATTTGGTTTATTTTCATTTTCTCGGAAACTAGTAGGCCTAGAATTAAGATTTTTGGTTTAAAATGTTCGTAATGAATGCCTCTACAAATCTTGTTATGGTCAAAACCACGCCAGACTTACCGTTTTTGAGAAAAAATATGTGCAACGCACAATAACATACATATTTTTACATATTTTCAGCTAAAAGTATGGCATAATTTGGTTTATTTTCATTTTCTCGGAAACTAGTAGGCCTAGAATTAAGATTTTTGGTTTAAAATGTTCGTAATGAATGCCTCTACAAATCTTGTTATGGTCAAAACCACGCCAGACTTACCGTTTTTGAGAAAAAATATGTGCATCGCACAATAACATACATATTTTTACATATTTTCAGCTAAAAGTATGGCATAATTTGGTTTATTTTCATTTTCTCGGAAACTAGTAGGCCTAGAATTAAGATTTTTGGTTTAAAATGTTCGTAATGAATGCCTCTACAAATCTTGTTATGGTCAAAACCACGCCAGACTTACCGTTTTTGAGAAAAAATATGTGCATCGCACAATAACATACATATTTTCAGCTAAAAGTATGGCATAATTTGGTTTATTTTCATTTTCTCGGAAACTAGTAGGCCTAGAATTAAGATTTTTGGTTTAAAATGTTCGTAATGAATGCCTCTACAAATCTTGTTATGGTCAAAACCACGCCAGACTTACCGTTTTTGAGAAAAAATATGTGCAACGCACAATAACATACATATTTTTACATATTTTCAGCTAAAAGTATGGCATAATTTGGTTTATTTTCATTTTCTCGGAAACTAGTAGGCCTAGAATTAAGATTTTTGGTTTAAAATGTTCGTAATGAATGCCTCTACAAATCTTGTTATGGTCAAAACCACGCCAGACTTACCGTTTTTGAGAAAAAATATGTGCATCGCACAATAACATACAGTTAATCAAAAAAGTAAGTATACACTACCTCCTGAACTATATTTTTCTAAAGAAAACTAAATATTTCCAACAAAAATCAACAACCATTTTTTTTTCTGTTTTCACAAACGTAATACTATTTTTCAAAAAGAACAAACATAACAAAATAACAAAACATAAACAATAGAATTCAACTTAAAGTAATATGAATGGAAATTTACATCAAAAAAGTAAGTATACAAACAAAAAATAATACTTTCTGAAATTTGTCTCTGCTCTCAAGTCTTCTTATCAATATTTCGTTGGGTAGCCTTTGGCTTTTATAATTGCTTGCATTCGATTTGGCATCGAATTAACCAATTTTGATATTACTTTTTGGCTTATTTTAGCCAACTCTTTCTGAAGCACTCTTTTCAAGTCTTATTTTGTCTTGACACCGTGTTTTTGAACTGCCCGTGTCAAATGTTCCCATAAATGTTCTATTGCATTCATGACGGGCGATTGGGTGGTGTTCTCAGCTGGTTACGAACATTATATAATAACTATTCCTTAACATTATGAGAGGTGTGTTTTGGGTAATTATCTTGTTGAAAGATAAATGACACTTTTAGACCCAACTTTCTAACGCTTTCAAGTAAATTAGTTTTCAATATGTCCATTTAGGCATATTAGTTAATTGAACCATCAATGAAAATTAAATTACCGACGCATTTTTGCCGCCATACACCCCCATACCATTACGGAGCCACCACCGTGCTTTACAGTTCCGGCCATGTTTGCGGGATCTAGCTCCGCGTTTGTTGTACGCCAAACTTTAGCACGTCCATCGGATCCATGAATGTTAAATTTCCTTTCATTTGAGAATACGATCTTATTCCAGAAAGCTGGATCACAATTTACATGAGCTTTTGCAAAATTTAATCGTTTTTGACGGAACTGTAAAGCACGGTGGTGGCTCCTCAATGGTATGGGGGTGTATGGCGGCAAAAATGCGTCGGTAATTTAATTTTCATTGATGGTACAATGGACAAATATGCCTATTTGGACATATTGAAAACTAATTTACTTGAAAGCGTTAGAAAGTTGGGTCTAGAAGTGTAATTTATCTTTCAACAAGATAATTACCCAAAACACACTTCTCATATTGTCAAGGAATAGTTATTATATAATGTTCGTAACCAGCTGAGAACACCACCCAATCGCCCGTCATGAATGCAATAGAACATTTATGGGAACATTCGACACGGGCAGTTCAAAAACACGGTGTCAAGACAAAATAAGACTTGAAAAGAGTGCTTCAGAAAGAGTTGGCTAAAATAAGCCAAAAAGTAATATCAAAATTGGTTAATTCGATGTCAAATCGAATGCAAGCAATTATAAAAGCCAAAGGCTACCCAACGAAATATTGATAAGAAGACTTGAGAGCAGAGACAAATTTCAGAAAGTATTATTTTTTGTTTGTATACTTACTTTTTTGATGTAAATTTCCATTCATATTACTTTAAGTTGAATTCTATTGTTTATGTTTTGTTATTTTGTTATGTTTGTTCTTTTTGAAAAATAGTATTACGTTTGTGAAAACAGAAAATAAAATGGTTGTTGATTTTTGTTGGAAATATTTAGTTTTCTTTAGAAAAATATAGTTCAGGAGGTAGTGTATACTTACTTTTTTGATTAACTGTACATATTTTCAGCTAAAAGTATGGCATAATTTGGTTTATTTTCATTTTCTCGGAAACTAGTAGGCCTAGAATTAAGATTTTTGGTTTAAAATGTTCGTAATGAATGCCTCTACAAATCTTGTTATGGTCAAAACCACGCCAGACTTACCGTTTTTGAGAAAAAATATGTGCAACGCACAATAACATACATATTTTTACATATTTTCAGCTAAAAGTATGGCATAATTTGGTTTATTTTCATTTTCTCGGAAACTAGTAGGCCTAGAATTAAGATTTTTGGTTTAAAATGTTCGTAATGAATGCCTCTACAAATCTTGTTATGGTCAAAACCACGCCAGACTTACCGTTTTTGAGAAAAAATATGTGCATCGCACAATAACATACATATTTTCAGCTAAAAGTATGGCATAATTTGGTTTATTTTCATTTTCTCGGAAACTAGTAGGCCTAGAATTAAGATTTTTGGTTTAAAATGTTCGTAATGAATGCCTCTACAAATCTTGTTATGGTCAAAACCACGCCAGACTTACCGTTTTTGAGAAAAAATATGTGCAACGCACAATAACATACATATTTTTACATATTTTCAGCTAAAAGTATGGCATAATTTGGTTTATTTTCATTTTCTCGGAAACTAGTAGGCCTAGAATTAAGATTTTTGGTTTAAAATGTTCGTAATGAATGCCTCTATAAATCTTGTTATGGTCAAAACCACGCCAGACTTACCGTTTTTGAGAAAAAATATGTGCAACGCACAATAACATACATATTTTTACATATTTTCAGCTAAAAGTATGGCATAATTTGGTTTATTTTCATTTTCTCGGAAACTAGTAGGCCTAGAATTAAGATTTTTGGTTTAAAATGTTCGTAATGAATGCCTCTACAAATCTTGTTATGGTCAAAACCACGCCAGACTTACCGTTTTTGAGAAAAAATATGTGCATCGCACAATAACATACATATTTTTACATATTTTCAGCTAAAAGTATGGCATAATTTGGTTTATTTTCATTTTCTCGGAAACTAGTAGGCCTAGAATTAAGATTTTTGGTTTAAAATGTTCGTAATGAATGCCTCTACAAATCTTGTTATGGTAAAAACCACGCCAGACTTACCGTTTTTGAGAAAAAATATGTGCATCGCACAATAACATACATATTTTCAGCTAAAAGTATGGCATAATTTGGTTTATTTTCATTTTCTCGGAAACTAGTAGGCCTAGAATTAAGATTTTTGGTTTAAAATGTTCGTAATGAATGCCTCTACAAATCTTGTTATGGTCAAAACCACGCCAGACTTACCGTTTTTGAGAAAAAATATGTGCATCGCACAATAACATACATATTTTCAGCTAAAAGTATGGCATAATTTGGTTTATTTTCATTTTCTCGGAAACTAGTAGGCCTAGAATTAAGATTTTTGGTTTAAAATGTTCGTAATGAATGCCTCTACAAATCTTGTTATGGTCAAAACCACGCCAGACTTACCGTTTTTGAGAAAAAATATGTGCATCGCACAATAACATACATATTTTCAGCTAAAAGTATGGCATAATTTGGTTTATTTTCATTTTCTCGGAAACTAGTAGGCCTAGAATTAAGATTTTTGGTTTAAAATGTTCGTAATGAATGCCTCTACAAATCTTGTTATGGTCAAAAACACGCCAGACTTACCGTTTTTGAGAAAAAATATGTGCAACGCACAATAACATACATATTTTTACATATTTTCAGCTAAAAGTATGGCATAATTTGGTTTATTTTCATTTTCTCGGAAACTAGTAGGCCTAGAATTAAGATTTTTGGTTTAAAATGTTCGTAATGAATGCCTCTACAAATCTTGTTATGGTCAAAACCACGCCAGACTTACCGTTTTTGAGAAAAAATATGTGCATCGCACAATAACATACATATTTTTACATATTTTCAGCTAAAAGTATGGCATAATTTGGTTTATTTTCATTTTCTCGGAAACTAGTAGGCCTAGAATTAAGATTTTTGGTTTAAAATGTTCGTAATGAATGCCTCTACAAATCTTGTTATGGTCAAAACCACGCCAGACTTACCGTTTTTGAGAAAAAATATGTGCAACGCACAATAACATACATATTTTTACATATTTTCAGCTAAAAGTATGGCATAATTTGGTTTATTTTCATTTTCTCGGAAACTAGTAGGCCTAGAATTAAGATTTTTGGTTTAAAATGTTCGTAATGAATGCCTCTACAAATCTTGTTATGGTCAAAACCACGCCAGACTTACCGTTTTTGAGAAAAAATATGTGCATCGCACAATAACATACATATTTTTACATATTTTCAGCTAAAAGTATGGCATAATTTGGTTTATTTTCATTTTCTCGGAAACTAGTAGGCCTAGAATTAAGATTTTTGGTTTAAAATGTTCGTAATGAATGCCTCTACAAATCTTGTTATGGTCAAAACCACGCCAGACTTACCGTTTTTGAGAAAAAATATGTGCATCGCACAATAACATACATATTTTCAGCTAAAAGTATGGCATAATTTGGTTTATTTTCATTTTCTCGGAAACTAGTAGGCCTAGAATTAAGATTTTTGGTTTAAAATGTTCGTAATGAATGCCTCTACAAATCTTGTTATGGTCAAAACCACGCCAGACTTACCGTTTTTGAGAAAAAATATGTGCATCGCACAATAACATACATATTTTCAGCTAAAAGTATGGCATAATTTGGTTTATTTTCATTTTCTCGGAAACTAGTAGGCCTAGAATTAAGATTTTTGGTTTAAAATGTTCGTAATGAATGCCTCTACAAATCTTGTTATGGTCAAAACCACGCCAGACTTACCGTTTTTGAGAAAAAATATGTGCAACGCACAATAACATACATATTTTTACATATTTTCAGCTAAAAGTATGGCATAATTTGGTTTATTTTCATTTTCTCGGAAACTAGTAGGCCTAGAATTAAGATTTTTGGTTTAAAATGTTCGTAATGAATGCCTCTACAAATCTTGTTATGGTCAAAACCACGCCAGACTTACCGTTTTTGAGAAAAAATATGTGCATCGCACAATAACATACATATTTTCAGCTAAAAGTATGGCATAATTTGGTTTATTTTCATTTTCTCGGAAACTAGTAGGCCTAGAATTAAGATTTTTGGTTTAAAATGTTCGTAATGAATGCCTCTACAAATCTTGTTATGGTCAAAACCACGCCAGACTTACCGTTTTTGAGAAAAAATATGTGCATCGCACAATAACATACATATTTTCAGCTAAAAGTATGGCATAATTTGGTTTATTTTCATTTTCTCGGAAACTAGTAGGCCTAGAATTAAGATTTTTGGTTTAAAATGTTCGTAATGAATGCCTCTACAAATCTTGTTATGGTCAAAACCACGCCAGACTTACCGTTTTTGAGAAAAAATATGTGCAACGCACAATAACATACATATTTTTACATATTTTCAGCTAAAAGTATGGCATAATTTGGTTTATTTTCATTTTCTCGGAAACTAGTAGGCCTAGAATTAAGATTTTTGGTTTAAAATGTTCGTAATGAATGCCTCTACAAATCTTGTTATGGTCAAAACCACGCCAGACTTACCGTTTTTGAGAAAAAATATGTGCAACGCACAATAACATACATATTTTTACATATTTTCAGCTAAAAGTATGGCATAATTTGGTTTATTTTCATTTTCTCGGAAACTAGTAGGCCTAGAATTAAGATTTTTGGTTTAAAATGTTCGTAATGAATGCCTCTACAAATCTTGTTATGGTCAAAACCACGCCAGACTTACCGTTTTTGAGAAAAAATATGTGCAACGCACAATAACATACATATTTTTACATATTTTCAGCTAAAAGTATGGCATAATTTGGTTTATTTTCATTTTCTCGGAAACTAGTAGGCCTAGAATTAAGATTTTTGGTTTAAAATGTTCGTAATGAATGCCTCTACAAATCTTGTTATGGTCAAAACCACGCCAGACTTACCGTTTTTGAGAAAAAATATGTGCATCGCACAATAACATACATATTTTTACATATTTTCAGCTAAAAGTATGGCATAATTTGGTTTATTTTCATTTTCTCGGAAACTAGTAGGCCTAGAATTAAGATTTTTGATTTAAAATGTTCGTAATGAATGCCTCTACAAATCTTGTTATGGTCAAAACCACGCCAGACTTACCGTTTTTGAGAAAAAATATGTGCATCGCACAATAACATACATATTTTCAGCTAAAAGTATGGCATAATTTGGTTTATTTTCATTTTCTCGGAAACTAGTAGGCCTAGAATTAAGATTTTTGGTTTAAAATGTTCGTAATGAATGCCTCTACAAATCTTGTTATGGTCAAAACCACGCCAGACTTACCGTTTTTGAGAGAAAATATGTGCATCGCACAATAACATACATATTTTCAGCTAAAAGTATGGCATAATTTGGTTTATTTTCATTTTCTCGGAAACTAGTAGGCCTAGAATTAAGATTTTTGGTTTAAAATGTTCGTAATGAATGCCTCTACAAATCTTGTTATGGTCAAAACCACGCCAGACTTACCGTTTTTGAGAAAAAATATGTGCATCGCACAATAACATACATATTTTCAGCTAAAAGTATGGCATAATTTGGTTTATTTTCATTTTCTCGGAAACTAGTAGGCCTAGAATTAAGATTTTTGGTTTAAAATGTTCGTAATGAATGCCTCTACAAATCTTGTTATGGTCAAAACCACGCCAGACTTACCGTTTTTGAGAAAAAATATGTGCAACGCACAATAACATACATATTTTTACATATTTTCAGCTAAAAGTATGGCATAATTTGGTTTATTTTCATTTTCTCGGAAACTGGTAGGCCTAGAATTAAGATTTTTGGTTTAAAATGTTCGTAATGAATGCCTCTACAAATCTTGTTATGGTCAAAACCACGCCAGACTTACCGTTTTTGAGAAAAAATATGTGCATCGCACAATAACATACATATTTTTACATATTTTCAGCTAAAAGTATGGCATAATTTGGTTTATTTTCATTTTCTCGGAAACTAGTAGGCCTAGAATTAAGATTTTTGGTTTAAAATGTTCGTAATGAATGCCTCTACAAATCTTGTTATGGTCAAAACCACGCCAGACTTACCGTTTTTGAGAAAAAATATGTGCATCGCACAATAACATACATATTTTCAGCTAAAAGTATGGCATAATTTGGTTTATTTTCATTTTCTCGGAAACTAGTAGGCCTAGAATTAAGATTTTTGGTTTAAAATGTTCGTAATGAATGCCTCTACAAATCTTGTTATGGTCAAAACCACGCCAGACTTACCGTTTTTGAGAAAAAATATGTGCATCGCACAATAACATACATATTTTCAGCTAAAAGTATGGCATAATTTGGTTTATTTTCATTTTCTCGGAAACTAGTAGGCCTAGAATTAAGATTTTTGGTTTAAAATGTTCGTAATGAATGCCTCTACAAATCTTGTTATGGTCAAAACCACGCCAGACTTACCGTTTTTGAGAAAAAATATGTGCAACGCACAATAACATACATATTTTTACATATTTTCAGCTAAAAGTATGGCATAATTTGGTTTATTTTCATTTTCTCGGAAACTAGTAGGCCTAGAATTAAGATTTTTGGTTTAAAATGTTCGTAATGAATGCCTCTACAAATCTTGTTATGGTCAAAACCACGCCAGACTTACCGTTTTTGAGAAAAAATATGTGCATCGCACAATAACATACATATTTTCAGCTAAAAGTATGGCATAATTTGGTTTATTTTCATTTTCTCGGAAACTAGTAGGCCTAGAATTAAGATTTTTGGTTTAAAATGTTCGTAATGAATGCCTCTACAAATCTTGTTATGGTCAAAACCACGCCAGACTTACCGTTTTTGAGAAAAAATATGTGCATCGCACAATAACATACATATTTTCAGCTAAAAGTATGGCATAATTTGGTTTATTTTCATTTTCTCGGAAACTAGTAGGCCTAGAATTAAGATTTTTGGTTTAAAATGTTCGTAATGAATGCCTCTACAAATCTTGTTATGGTCAAAACCACGCCAGACTTACCGTTTTTGAGAAAAAATATGTGCAACGCACAATAACATACATATTTTTACATATTTTCAGCTAAAAGTATGGCATAATTTGGTTTATTTTCATTTTCTCGGAAACTAGTAGGCCTAGAATTAAGATTTTTGGTTTAAAATGTTCGTAATGAATGCCTCTACAAATCTTGTTATGGTCAAAACCACGCCAGACTTACCGTTTTTGAGAAAAAATATGTGCATCGCACAATAACATACATATTTTCAGCTAAAAGTATGGCATAATTTGGTTTATTTTCATTTTCTCGGAAACTAGTAGGCCTAGAATTAAGATTTTTGGTTTAAAATGTTCGTAATGAATGCCTCTACAGATCTTGTTATGGTCAAAACCACGCCAGACTTACCGTTTTTGAGAAAAAATATGTGCAACGCACAATAACATACATATTTTTACATATTTTCAGCTAAAAGTATGGCATAATTTGGTTTATTTTCATTTTCTCGGAAACTAGTAGGCCTAGAATTAAGATTTTTGGTTTAAAATGTTCGTAATGAATGCCTCTACAAATCTTGTTATGGTCAAAACCACGCCAGACTTACCGTTTTTGAGAAAAAATATGTGCAACGCACAATAACATACATATTTTTACATATTTTCAGCTAAAAGTATGGCATAATTTGGTTTATTTTCATTTTCTCGGAAACTAGTAGGCCTAGAATTAAGATTTTTGGTTTAAAATGTTCGTAATGAATGCCTCTACAAATCTTGTTATGGTCAAAACCACGCCAGACTTACCGTTTTTGAGAAAAAATATGTGCATCGCACAATAACATACATATTTTTACATATTTTCAGCTAAAAGTATGGCATAATTTGGTTTATTTTCATTTTCTCGGAAACTAGTAGGCCTAGAATTAAGATTTTTGGTTTAAAATGTTCGTAATGAATGCCTCTACAAATCTTGTTATGGTCAAAACCACGCCAGACTTACCGTTTTTGAGAAAAAATATGTGCAACGCACAATAACATACATATTTTTACATATTTTCAGCTAAAAGTATGGCATAATTTGGTTTATTTTCATTTTCTCGGAAACTAGTAGGCCTAGAATTAAGATTTTTGGTTTAAAATGTTCGTAATGAATGCCTCTACAAATCTTGTTATGGTCAAAACCACGCCAGACTTACCGTTTTTGAGAAAAAATATGTGCATCGCACAATAACATACATATTTTTACATATTTTCAGCTAAAAGTATGGCATAATTTGGTTTATTTTCATTTTCTCGGAAACTAGTAGGCCTAGAATTAAGATTTTTGGTTTAAAATGTTCGTAATGAATGCCTCTACAAATCTTGTTATGGTCAAAACCACGCCAGACTTACCGTTTTTGAGAGAAAATATGTGCATCGCACAATAACATACATATTTTCAGCTAAAAGTATGGCATAATTTGGTTTATTTTCATTTTCTCGGAAACTAGTAGGCCTAGAATTAAGATTTTTGGTTTAAAATGTTCGTAATGAATGCCTCTACAAATCTTGTTATGGTCAAAACCACGCCAGACTTACCGTTTTTGAGAAAAAATATGTGCATCGCACAATAACATACATATTTTCAGCTAAAAGTATGGCATAATTTGGTTTATTTTCATTTTCTCGGAAACTAGTAGGCCTAGAATTAAGATTTTTGGTTTAAAATGTTCGTAATGAATGCCTCTACAAATCTTGTTATGGTCAAAACCACGCCAGACTTACCGTTTTTGAGAAAAAATATGTGCAACGCACAATAACATACATATTTTTACATATTTTCAGCTAAAAGTATGGCATAATTTGGTTTATTTTCATTTTCTCGGAAACTAGTAGGCCTAGAATTAAGATTTTTGGTTTAAAATGTTCGTAATGAATGCCTCTACAAATCTTGTTATGGTCAAAACCACGCCAGACTTACCGTTTTTGAGAAAAAATATGTGCAACGCACAATAACATACATATTTTTACATATTTTCAGCTAAAAGTATGGCATAATTTGGTTTATTTTCATTTTCTCGGAAACTAGTAGGCCTAGAATTAAGATTTTTGGTTTAAAATGTTCGTAATGAATGCCTCTACAAATCTTGTTATGGTCAAAACCACGCCAGACCTACCGTTTTTGAGAAAAAATATGTGCATCGCACAATAACATACATATTTTTACATATTTTCAGCTAAAAGTATGGCATAATTTGGTTTATTTTCATTTTCTCGGAAACTAGTAGGCCTAGAATTAAGATTTTTGGTTTAAAATGTTCGTAATGAATGCCTCTACAAATCTTGTTATGGTCAAAACCACGCCAGACTTACCGTTTTTGAGAAAAAATATGTGCAACGCACAATAACATACATATTTTTACATATTTTCAGCTAAAAGTATGGCATAATTTGGTTTATTTTCATTTTCTCGGAAACTAGTAGGCCTAGAATTAAGATTTTTGGTTTAAAATGTTCGTAATGAATGCCTCTACAAATCTTGTTATGGTCAAAACCACGCCAGACTTACCGTTTTTGAGAAAAAATATGTGCATCGCACAATAACATACATATTTTTACATATTTTCAGCTAAAAGTATGGCATAATTTGGTTTATTTTCATTTTCTCGGAAACTAGTAGGCCTAGAATTAAGATTTTTGGTTTAAAATGTTCGTAATGAATGCCTCTACAAATCTTGTTATGGTCAAAACCACGCCAGACTTACCGTTTTTGAGAGAAAATATGTGCATCGCACAATAACATACATATTTTCAGCTAAAAGTATGGCATAATTTGGTTTATTTTCATTTTCTCGGAAACTAGTAGGCCTAGAATTAAGATTTTTGGTTTAAAATGTTCGTAATGAATGCCTCTACAAATCTTGTTATGGTCAAAACCACGCCAGACTTACCGTTTTTGAGAAAAAATATGTGCATCGCACAATAACATACATATTTTCAGCTAAAAGTATGGCATAATTTGGTTTATTTTCATTTTCTCGGAAACTAGTAGGCCTAGAATTAAGATTTTTGGTTTAAAATGTTCGTAATGAATGCCTCTACAAATCTTGTTATGGTCAAAACCACGCCAGACTTACCGTTTTTGAGAAAAAATATGTGCAACGCACAATAACATACATATTTTTACATATTTTCAGCTAAAAGTATGGCATAATTTGGTTTATTTTCATTTTCTCGGAAACTAGTAGGCCTAGAATTAAGATTTTTGGTTTAAAATGTTCGTAATGAATGCCTCTACAAATCTTGTTATGGTCAAAACCACGCCAGACTTACCGTTTTTGAGAAAAAATATGTGCATCGCACAATAACATACATATTTTCAGCTAAAAGTATGGCATAATTTGGTTTATTTTCATTTTCTCGGAAACTAGTAGGCCTAGAATTAAGATTTTTGGTTTAAAATGTTCGTAATGAATGCCTCTACAAATCTTGTTATGGTCAAAACCACGCCAGACTTACCGTTTTTGAGAAAAAATATGTGCATCGCACAATAACATACATATTTTCAGCTAAAAGTATGGCATAATTTGGTTTATTTTCATTTTCTCGGAAACTAGTAGGCCTAGAATTAAGATTTTTGGTTTAAAATGTTCGTAATGAATGCCTCTACAAATCTTGTTATGGTCAAAACCACGCCAGACTTACCGTTTTTGAGAAAAAATATGTGCATCGCACAATAACATACATATTTTCAGCTAAAAGTATGGCATAATTTGGTTTATTTTCATTTTCTCGGAAACTAGTAGGCCTAGAATTAAGATTTTTGGTTTAAAATGTTCGTAATGAATGCCTCTACAAATCTTGTTATGGTCAAAACCACGCCAGACTTACCGTTTTTGAGAAAAAATATGTGCAACGCACAATAACATACATATTTTTACATATTTTCAGCTAAAAGTATGGCATAATTTGGTTTATTTTCATTTTCTCGGAAACTAGTAGGCCTAGAATTAAGATTTTTGGTTTAAAATGTTCGTAATGAATGCCTCTACAAATCTTGTTATGGTCAAAACCACGCCAGACTTACCGTTTTTGAGAAAAAATATGTGCATCGCACAATAACATACATATTTTCAGCTAAAAGTATGGCATAATTTGGTTTATTTTCATTTTCTCGGAAACTAGTAGGCCTAGAATTAAGATTTTT